>CAJNDT010006213.1:1071994-1114494 GCA_905221615.1 Symbiodinium sp. CCMP2592
CAATTCTGTCTCTGACATCGTCCAAGCATACCTGCCAATGCAATGCACGCTAAAACTTGACCCACGAGCCAGTGCCGCTTGTGGGTCACAGTGCGTCTGATACTCTGCCGCCGCTCCGACATAGTAAACCGAATGGAATGTGCAAGTGGCTGGACTTTGACCCGCGTCATGGAACTATGCTGAACAGGAAAACAGACAGCGACTTGTATCTTGCATGCAGAGAAGCAAACAGCTTCTTGAACCTCCACGGCAAAGCAGCAACATGCAGTTGGTATCAGTGAGCCGAGCAGAGAAGGGGTATGTTCTTGTGCACACGATATGGCAACATCTGCAGCATCAATGACGAACAGGCTGAGGGCCACACCCGATGTCAGCGGGTCGGTTTGTGGTGAGGATGCGGATGTCGTCCCCAAGAAGGGCCCAAAAAGTCAAGCACACTGAAATCAAAGTCATGTAGGGACCATCCATCTGGCAAGGAATTTCAAAATTCAATCAGCAAGCATGACAGTCTTTCCTGAAGTGTTGCAAAACTCTAAATCTCGATGGGATGGCAAAGTTGGCAACCGCTCGTCGGAATCGAGCCTGACGAGATCGAGAAGCAGAAATAATACCCTCACCATGACGTGTCGGGGTGCACCTTTTGCTTCTTCTCTTCAGCCTCCTGCCTTCTTTTGGCCTTCTCTTCCTCAGGTGCATGTCGCACAATGAAGATTTACATCTGAGGACTGTAACTTCCCAATTCCTCAGGCTTGCACCAAGGTTTTGCGGAGCAATTCCATGTTCACGTCGGTTGATATTCGCCGCCTTCGGAGGAGGAGGAGGAGGAGGAGTTTGAGTCGCAGCATGCAGATCTGAACAAACCACTGTTTGCTGTAAGCGCATAGTCTGTTGTTTGGATGATCCGCACAGGGGCCAAACGAGACCTGGATTACTTCACGCGGCGAGTGTAGCATGATGTTTGGAGCGGGTCAGGGAACGGTGTGCAAAGTTGTGGACTTGCAATAGTTGTAGCTCAGTATTGGCGCGAGACCTACGCACCTCTGAGTTGGTTCAATAGACTACTGCTCAAGTCGCCGTGTACACGGTTGAGATCAAGTCTGAACCACCCAGCGTGGATGATGACACCTGATTCTCGTTAGGAACCGAGTTGCAAGGGCATTAGGGACATATGAGCAATGAGTTCCAAGATATTGTGACATGATGTGACATGCATGTCACCTAACACAAGCATCAGTATTTATGAGAAGCTCCGTGTAATCCTGTCCGCTCGACCCACGGCAAAAAGATGAAGCAGAATCTCAACGTCAGCTGGGAGACGAGATGCACTTGGGTAGGTGCTCTTGAGATGGATGGCTAATGACTCCTTTAGATTTAGACTTGATGCTTTGGTCAACTTCCGAGTCACGGGTTGTTGTGGAGTGTCTTTCCGAGGTGCCTCGACATGTTTGCCGGCGGTGGTCCTTAGCCGATACAAGCTCCAAATCATCTGAGGAGCTGTTCGACTTCTGCACCACTAGGCGACGGGTGTGCACGCGCAGGAGCTCAGCTCATCCGAGCGCCCAGCCCACTTCCTCGGCTTCAGACTTCCTGGAGCATTGGCGTGCGTGTAGACACTTCGGTGCGGTCCGGTGTGGAAGGAAAGCAAAAGAAAACCTTTCCCTTGTTTAACCCCTTACTCCGCAGACTCGCCCCGGCCCCAGCACACAAGCACTTCAAACAGCTCTAAATTTGCGAATCGACCAAAAGAAACCTTCAAAGACAATGCTCAAATGCTCAAAATCCTTAACGTGAACACCCTCTCCAGGGCAGCAAGACAGCACATGACTGCACGGCGGCACCCGAAGTCATCGACATCGGAGCTCGAGGAAGACGAGGAATCTTGATGCTCCTCCTACGCACGAGTCAACGAAGACCAAAGGATCTTCCAAGTCGGCACATATGCACCGTGCTCACCGAACGCAAACCAAACAAGACCCTTAGAATTGGAAATGTCACTGGGAAAATGCAAGTTTCTGCAGATTGCCTCATTCAGTGCAAACAGGAAGCCGATTGTCCTCATCGGTGTCTTTTGCTGCAGATTCCTCCTGATCAAACAACTCAGATGTCGCGGCTTGTTGTAGATGAGTGTTGGATCGCAGGCAGTCCTTCTGTCCGACCATCTCAATTCCAACACGCCCTGTTGAGCTTTGTTCTGCCTCCGGTGTTCTGGCCTGCTGCTATTGCGACATTGTGTGAAAATCTAGATGGGGGATGACTCGGCGCATGTGGCACCACAAGGCGGCATGTCCATCTGTGCTCTTACGCTGTCATGAGACCGCCAAACTCTGGGCTGCAAGCCGCGGCAGAAAACTTGCAACAGTTGCAACAAAGCTAATGGTCCGCTTTCTTTGAGGGTGGGGGTCCAGGTGAACAGTGCTCATCAGTGCTCGAGTTGATGGGTTTGCCGCATCGATTACGACGCAGCATTTTAGATAGTTGTTGCAACAGCTCAACTATCAATTGGGTTGGGGCAGATCGCGCTCACGAGCTCAATGTTTCATGCGAATAGAACTGCTGCATCAGTGTCAAAAAGAGCGCAGCCGCGAAGGTCACTGCATCACCGTAGCTGCCGTAGGTGGGTTGGACTAGTTCAGAAGATTCCAAAACAAATGCAGAGTTGTTATAAACAGCTGTTGAATTGCTCAGCTTCACAGCTCTAGAAAAGCAGAACGAGTTGCCACATCACTGACACATGGACTTTTTTGGCAGTAGCGCAGCGGTAGAGGCGACGACTGCAATGAAGGCAGCCACAACGAGCCGCTGCAGCCGAAAACACGCTGTTGCCAGACTTGCTCCGAAGGAGCCTGCATGCATTGTGCATGTTAGCTAGCTTCGCTAGCATGAAATGCATTTTAATTCGAAGCTGTAGCACGGCCAGAAACACGAGTGAAGACTTGTAAGAGAAACGGCTAGCGTTCGACCACGGCTACAGTGCGGTTCCTGCTCTATTTCATGAACCACTCTCAGTGCAGGTGATCATCGCAGTGTATCTGCAAAGCCTAGCCTTTCAACTGGCAGTAGCAGCTGTCGAACACGGTGCACTGGAGCAAACCGAGGCTGCCTTCGTGGATCTTTGGGAGCACTGGGCGACCTAGATTCAGCCGTCAAGTTTGCTGAGTCGCTGAACTCTAGTTGTACAAGCTGGCTCGGCTAGGGTTGCCGTTCAAACAGCACCTGCGATTGTGACTGCAGCAACTGCTTCTACCTCTGACCACTGCCACTACCACCACCACCACCACCACGACCACTACCAGTACCACTACTACTCTACTACTTACTGCTACTACTACTACGACGACAACAACTACAACTACAACTACGACTACAACTACAACAACAACAAGTACTACTACTACTACTACTACTACTACTACTACTACTACTACTAGTTACTACTGCTACTGATACTGCTGATACTATTGATACGAATACTACCACTGCCACACTACTACTACTACTACTACTACTACTACTACTACTACTACTACTACTACTACTGCTCAATACTGCTTGTGAAGCACCGCAAACCGGTCTTGCAAAAGAGCAAACACGGAGCGGCAGCTGTCTTTTGCTTCGCGAGTCCACTCGCACGCTCACAGTCCCTAAGCTTGCAAAAAGCGCAAGCCGTCGCGAGTAGCAACTCCGCGTGGCGCGAAGCTACTTTAACTCACTACAGCCGTGCACACTTGGCACTGCTTAGAAGCAAAGCACTTGAGCCAAAAACATTTGTTTGGCATAAAACTTCAAATTAGACACAACATGCAACAAAGCTACAAAGCAGCCTGCAGAGACATGTGCACTGATACACGTATGTGCACTCACACCAGTGCCAGGAGGGGTGGGCCGCGTCGCAGGCGGTAGGGCGCAGCCCTGACAACGACGACCGCACGACGCACGAACCCACTAGCCGACCCTCCTAAACCAGACCCTGAGCTGCAAGCTCGCGCGGGCCAAACTTTTGATGCTGGAGTTGAGGCTCCGGAGAGCGTCTCTGCAGTCAAGCTGCTACTGTACAACTAAGGTACACTAAGCTACGGCTACGGCTACCTACCGCTCAGAAGCTACGTGGCACAGACCTGCCAGCTAAAGCCCCTGTGGGCAGGCGGCCGCGCCCGAACAAGGGCCGCGAGCTGCGCGCACCTACGGCGCGTGGCTGCGACCGAACAAGGTCTGCACGCCAGCTTCTGCAAGGGACGGCACGGCTGTGCCGAACACGAGCGCCAGCTGGCGCGACACAAAAGTGTCCAGCGACCCAGGAAGGGCCGACTATTAGCCACGGCGGCCTGACTCAGCAGGCGGGCCGCGACCAATTAAGGTCCGCGTGCCGGCCGCACGGGGTGACAGCACGGGAGTGACGCACACAAGTGCCAGCAGGCACGAGGGGCAGATGGGCCTAGCCATCCGCAGGCTTTAAGACGGCGGGCGTCCAGCAGAGACGCCGCGCAGGAAACTGCCGCAGGCTCCCAGAGGAAACGGCTTCAGCAAAACCGCTGGGAAACCTGCCCGCAAATTGATGCCGAGCTGTGGGCCATACGTGTACTGCTTAAGCCGCGCAGTAACACTGCCCCAGGCCCCGCTCTAGGCTCTTAAGTGGAGTGGAGTGGAAGGACGACCTAGATCCGAAGATCTGGCCTAACGCAAACGGCATCACCTCCGGCCCGAGGGCTTAAGGATCAAACCGTCAGAAGAGAAGGGAAAGAACTACCCTGAAGCCCAGCTGCAGTGACCGGTTCCAGCTGGATGCATATGCTTGTCGTCTAAAGACAGGCTAGTCGGAAGCAAGACTAAGACGACTGTGTTTTGTCATGCCCCGCGCAAGAGAAGCTGTCTGTCCGCTCCCTGCTGTTTGAGCGCACTGCCGGAGCGAACCAAGGCATCCGCCGCCACCGTCAGTTCCGCACGCAGGCTCGCGTCGTCAAGCACAACGGGCTGACAGAGGACGCGGAAGCTGCGCAACGCTTCTTCCAGGGATTTCCATTCTGGCGAGAGCCACCTGCGAAGATGACGCCGGAGGCGTTGCCGAAAAGTGGATGCCACCTTGCCCTAACCCTGCTGTTTACCTAATTTTAGGTGGCGAGCAATTTACTAAACAAAGCTTGGTTTACACTTCAAATTTACGAAAAAATTTACGTAAAAAAAAAGTGTAAATTAATTTACTTTGTATAGTAAAAAATTTACACTGCAATGTAAATTTTTTTACACTGCATAATACATGTTTTTAGGTTACACATTCCCGAATTTGAAGAAGTGAAATGCAAGCTAATTTTGGTGGGTTTTGTTTCTTTTATCATGGTTCTGCTTGTTGATTGCATGAGATTTTCCTGCGACTGTACAGTGCGGCATGGTCAGGTGTGAAGATAAAATTATGAGAATTGTGTTGCAAGCATACTTGTTAAGCCATGGTTTTCCATGTTGAAATCGCAGCTCGGTTTGATTCTGTGCTGGGTCGAGCCGGCGGATTGCTTGCGATGTGTGCTTTTTACATTCGAGAAATCGGTACATGTACATTTGCGAGAGTCATCACAATATAGTTTATACCTGCGAGGAGTCCACCTTTACCTGTGCGAGACTCTTTTAGGTTACATGCGAGAGATCTACTTATATATATATATATATATACTTTTCTGAGATCCGAGAGTGAGAAAAATTTTCGGACGTTGCAGCTGTGTGTTTGGTCCAGACGAGACCCAGAGGTAAGTGCGAGGCTGGATGGAGACAGAGACAAATGCATTCCATTTTTTTGAGAAATCATAAATCCTATACATACACAGTATATACAGTCTTGCGAGCATGGCTTCCTTAGCAGCTGCAGATTCGGTCAAGCTGGCGGAGGGCGCTTCCGCTGCAACGGGCAAAAATGCCAAGGACCGAGTGGTTGCCGATCCGCTTATTACAGCAACGGAGCTGGCGAAGGTGGTGTTGGGCTTTCTCGAGTTCAAGAAGACGAAGGACCTGGGGCCTTTACTGTGCCCCCCTCCGGGCGGGCCAATAAGCTACACTTGGCACACTGCCGTCCACGGTCCGTGGTTGGCAAAGACAGCTGGGCTGCTGTTTGACCTTCTTCGCCTCGCCCCGAACACGAAGTTGTTGTCGCAGCGGGTTACCAGAAGCTTTTGGATCCTTCACGAGCAAAAGAACCTGCTGCTCGAAGGCCACAAAGACTACAAGGCAGAGGACCTTGTGGACAAGATGGACACCGCCATCCGTCTTCTTCTTAGCCACCTCCGTGCGATGAAGCAGAAGGAGAGCTTCAAGCGGAAAGTCTACAGGTCCCTGTCGCACGAGGATCAAGTGTGCAGTGGCTGCACATATATGTTTTTCGTGTTTTTCGCTGTATATATAATTCGTGTGACGGAACAAAGAAGTGTTGCAAACTTTTTTTTACCTATAAGTCTGTGGAAACATACAATCAGGAAGCTTGACCTTTGCCTGGAAAGGGTGCAGGTGCAGGAGTTTGCCCCGAAGCCTCTTGATTCCCCCAGCACGGCCCTTGTTCCCGTGAACGAGGATGAGAAGCCTGTTCCTTTTCGTGGTGACGAGAAGCTTACTCCTTTGCAGGATGTTGAGTTCCCGGAGTTGCCGGAAATCTTTAAGAACAGCAGCCCGACCAAGTTTCCGGACACCTTGAAGAGCAGCGAGCCGAAGAAGTTTGCGGAGAAGTTTGTGCACATCCATAAGAGCAGCAAGCCGAAGAAGATCGTTATGAAGAAGGGCACCCTGAAGAAGAAGGCCACAAAGGCAAAGAACAAAAAGGCAGGAAAGGCAAAGATCAAGACTGGTGCCGGGGCTGAGCCGGCCAAGGATGTGGAAGTGATCTCTTCCACGGATGAGTGCGACTTGGACATCCTCAAAAATGCCATGGCTTTCATGCCGCCGGTGTCTGTGGCTGTGGCCAAAAAGAAGGGTGCTTCGAAGCCCAAAGCCACCGGCAAGCCGAAAGAGAAGAGCCCCAAGCCCAAAGCCACAGCGAAGGCGAAGTCGGCGGCGAAGACGAAGGTGGCGAAGCTGGCGGCGAAGCCGAAGCCGGCGGCGGCGACTTCGCCGTCTAACAAATGGCTGTCCGCCGAAAAGTACGGATCTTGCAAGGTAGAGTTCTACTCTGAGAAATCCTACATCCGCAACTACGATAACGGCGGCAAGCTGAGGAGCATCATTTCCAGTTGCTGTCCGAAGCATCATGAGGTGATCGAGAAGATGATTCCCTATGTCGAGCAGGGCATCCCGCTCTTGGAGCTCTACAAGCTGCGACAGGACGTCATGAAGTCGCTGGGGGTTTGAAAACCAAAATGTGTTCAGTGCGGGATGATGTGCACCCTGGGTTTTCTGAACTTTGTAGACTATATAACAATCTGAGTTTCAAGCATATATATGTTGTATATAAACGTGGTTTGTTTTCCCACAACTCTGAGAAAACCCATGGGTGCTAGTCACGGTGTGTTTCTATATGTCTTTCGTTTACATGTAGAGCACTACATCTGCCACAATGCCATCTAGCATAATGCATCTTTGGCCCTTTTAGTGAGAAGCACAAAAAGGGTGAACCTTCCGGCAGCAGAGGGGCAATGACTGCGAGAAAAAATGTTTCTTTCATTTGTGTGTGTGTGTGAGGTTGAGTGCTTCCTGTTCTGTGTGATATATGTATTTGATCCCTATCATATACTGTATATATAAGCCTTTGTAACCCCGAAACCACCAATAGCCTAAAGCCTCAAAGCAGGTTTACTTGCGACGGTGATGTTTGTATATGTACTTGCGATGAGTTCTGCTTTTTACCTGTGCGAGTGTTTCCTTTTACATGCGATGTGAGGAGCTTTGTATATTACTTGCGAGATTTTCCTTGTGTGCACCTTTACATGCGATGGGGAGCTTTGTATATTACTTGCGAGATTTTCCTTGTGTGCACCTTTACATGCGATGGGGAGCTTTGTGTTACTTGCGAGATTTTCCTTGTGCAGCTTTACATGCGATGGGGAGCTTTGTGTTACTTGCGAGATCTACCTGCGAGTGTGTCTTGCCTTTAAAGCAGTATTTCACAAAAACCCTCAACCCTCACTAAGCCCTAAAACCCAAAACTAATTTTAAACCCATAAACCCTATATAAACCCCAAAACCCGAAACCCCAAACCCGACTCCCCAAACTTAAACCGCAAACCGACAGCCCGGATTCCTTGTGAGCCCCCAAAAAAACATTCTCCAATGTCTAACACTTTCGAGTTGGAATTGCTTGAGTGCAGAGAATGCCGGCTGAAGAGGTTTATCGAGGCTTTTTTGCGAGATGATGTTGGAGCCGAAACTTGTGGCCGTGGTCGCTGTTTCCTTTACAGCAGGAGAGACTCTAGTTTTGCGACGTAGTATCTCCTACACACGATGTGTTCGACACGATGTCACCACCATGTGCCGATGCGGCTTATTCTCACAGTATTTGTAGAAGGTTTGGATTGTAGATAGCTTCGCATAGATGCTCTGGACTTTTAAAGCATACAACCCAAAGCCATTACCGAGTTTCGGGTGTCAGGCTTTCGGCGCCGGGGCTAGGCTCTAGGCACATTTTTATCCACAAAGAATAAAGGCTGTTCACTTTGGGTGTTCTAACATATATAGCAAGTTTTGCTTCGCGGCCATGGCAACTGTCGACTGCTACCGTGTCTACGTGAAGAATGTCACGTACAGTGCGACGAAGTGGGCCACTCGAAAGAAAAGTAGCTTTGGGTTTAGGGTTTAGGGTTTAACATATATACTTTATATGTACACAAGATGTAGATATAGATAAACTCAATACACGTCTATTGGCCACAATCTGACACTCATTACTTTTCTTTTGTGTCTAATTATATATGCTTATATCTACACATATATACAAAGGGTGAGGTTGGTACACATATAGACAGGCATACATATATGTAGTTACATGAGAGAGAGCCGAGGCGATCCGGGCGGCGATCGAAGAGCTTGGGGTGCTGGATTGCCGGAACATCCAGGTGGTGAGGGAACGGTACTGGGAGAAGAAGCTGCAGCGGCCAGATCACTGCAGCATCTTCTTGGAGTTCGCAACTTGGTTTTTTTATATTACTTGCGACCCCTATATAAACCCTAAACCCTAAACCCTATCAACCCCAAACCCCTAACCCCCAAACCCTAAACCAAAGGACTCGCCAGATGCCGCTCAGCTTGCCCGGGCTTCGCTCGACGGGCAATGGCATGGGAAAATGGCGACGAACAAGTACCTGGTGGCAGAGCTGGCGAAGCCGCCCCCTTCGAAAGCTTCGAAGGAAGACGAGTCGTGGGGCAAGTGGGCACCACCACCAGAACAGCCGCCTTGGAAAGGCCCTCCGCCCACCCCCCCTCCACTGGGCCAGGCACCACCGCCATCCCAAAGCCCACCAGAGCCCAATGTCCCAGAACCAGCACTCCCACCAAAAGCCAAAGCAATGCCGACCCAGCCCCCGTACCCACCGCCGCAACACCTTGCACCACCACACCCAAAGGTTCCACCTGAGCAACTTTACGGTTTGGAGACGGTG
Organism: Symbiodinium sp. CCMP2592; assembly: GCA_905221615.1. Taxonomy (NCBI): domain Eukaryota; class Dinophyceae; order Suessiales; family Symbiodiniaceae; genus Symbiodinium; species Symbiodinium sp. CCMP2592. The sequence continues at coordinate 1,081,555 of CAJNDT010006213.1, forward strand.
AAGCCGCAAGCCTGGGAGCTCTGGGTACATGGTGGTCCACGACCCAAAGAATCTTGCATTGCATAGTTCAACAACATGTTTTGTTACACATATCTGCATGTGTTTTTATATATATGTATATATAATCAACATGTGTACAAAGAGCTATAGGGCAGCTAGGGGGGCCAAATCTAAGAATGCTATATGGCATCATGTGAAACCCCAAACGACCCGCCCTAAAAGATTCATAGTTTCATATTCCGACGACAACACCAGCCCCAGGAGGATGCTGCTGCCCCGCTTGCAGAAGGAGCCTTCGATTCGAACACCAAGACCGAGGCCTGTGGGTGTGTGTACCCTTACTTGTGAGAAGAAGAACAAACTCCAGAGCCACACAATGAAGTAGAGCTCCCACAAAAAAGGACAACAAGCAGCTGCCGCTGGAGCCGGCTGGACCAAACTCGGTGGTGGATGACGGTGCAGTACCCGGGCCGAATCATTTAAGCCATCACCCTGCAAGTAAAAGAAGGCCCTAAATCGGAACTCCACAAACCTATACACAGCAAACGGTTGCTTCGGTTGCTTATATATACTATATATATAGTGAAAGGAAGCTGTGGCCGAGAAAGCCCCCGTCGTCGACGTTAAGCCCTGGAATGAGATGACGGCTGCTCGGTTGGCTGTGGCCCTATAAAAACCTTACTTTTCCAGAACCTTCAACCCTAAACCTTGAACCCTAAACCCCTAAAACCTAAACCCTAACCCTAAACCCAGACAACGATTCCCACCCAAACTTTGTGGTTTTTGAAACCAAAAGCTATATCCAGTGAATCCTCCCAACTCCAAGCTCTATCCCCACAGGCCCAAGAGCAATATGACTGGGCTCTTCTTCACTCTGGCGACGCTTACACGGGACCAATTCCAGAGCCTTTTTCTGCGATAGCAGCAACCTCAAAAAAGCCGCTTTATAAACCGGCACCAAACCAATAGAGCCGGTTTAGGGTTTAGGGTTTTTAGGGTTTCTCTCAAAAATAAAGTGTTCTATGAGCCCACAGCCTTATGTTTAGGAGTGTAGACTTTTTTGTCAACCCTAATTTCTGCCCGAGTCTGTGTGTATTTTTACTTGCGAAGAAGAAGAGTGTGTGTTTCTTCGATATATAGACAACACAAAACCGAGGAAGAGTTTGGCACTGGCTTCCCACCGGAGCCGCCGATCGCCAAGCCGAAGCCGTCTGCGAGGAAAGTGGCCCCGGCCGTGGCCCCGGCCGTGGAGCCGCCCGTGGACCCGCGGCTGAAGCGGCAGATCGAAGCTGAGCAAGCCAATGAGCCGCCCAGCAGTGTAGATGAAGAAGAGAAAGAGAAGAAGAAGAAGAAAAAAAAGAAAAAAGAGCCCAAAGCCAAGAAGGCAAAAAAGGAGCCGACCCCACCCCCAAAGGAGCCCAGCCCGACTTCCGAGGGTGAAGGTGAAGATGTTGAAGAGAACAGGGCTCGGAGCTCGGGGCGGGCTCGTAGCTCGGGGCGGGCTCGTAGCTCGGGGCGGGCTCGTAGCTACTCTAGGCGGGCTCGTAGCTACTCTAGGCGGGCCAGTAGGAGTCGTGCTCGTAGCTACCGGAGCCAAAGGCGAAGGAGCTACCATGGTCGCAGCCGTAGCTACGGTCGTCGGCACAGGAGTGACAGCCGTAGCTACCGCAGGTACAGAGGCGACAGTCGCGGCCGATACCATCGTCGTTACTACCGCCGTTGAATATAATGCAGTGCCCTATAAACCCTTAAAACCCTAAACCCTTAAACCCCTGTGCTGTTTGTGTGTCTATAGCATATAGTCTAGAGGGATAAAGCTTTACACAACAGTAACGGCGATGGCAACAGCACAGTGCTGCACGAGAGACGATGAGACAGGCCGAGCCACTCATTTTTCTCACAATTAAGCACAATGTGCAGCGACCCCATGGATGTAGTATAAAATTGTAGATGCATAGTCTACAAATAAGCACGTATGTGTGCATATGTATATGTATATGTTTCTTTATACATATATCTATATATACATATATGTATATACATAGTCGAACTTACACCACACTACATTATATGTGCCCAGGCAACAAAACCTCGAGGATCCTCAGAAGGTCGTCTGCACATCCGGATAATTGCGAAGCTGTGCGAGACTCCGACAAGCAAGTGAAGCGGGCGATTGGAAAGAGTTGTAGTCGCAGAGATTGTGGTGGTGGCTACATACACACGTGCACATGTCTATAGAGTGTATAGAGAACACATGTGAACATGCCTGGGTTGCTTGAAGGGCCTATCAAGTCACACGATAGGACAAAAAACAGCCCGGCCCGAACCCTAAACCATTTATGAAGATACTGCATACACCACACATGAAGCCCTGAATCCCCAAACCGAACATGTAGATTGCAGAACCTGTATTCATGCATCTATATATAGAGAGAGGGCTTAGGGGCTCAGGGGTCTCGGGGTTTAGGGGTTTAGGGTTTCGGGTTTAGACACACAGTGTGCCGGTCCCCACACACGAAGCGTAGCGCTTGAAGCTGGGAAACCACTTGTGGGGATCCGATGAGATGCGGCTTAGACCTTACATGCGAGACTCGAACAACACACCGGAAAGGCACCGGTGGGCAGGTTTTGCAACAATCTCCCCCAAATTTTCCATAGATTTTACAAAAATTTCAGCAGATTTTACAAAAAAATCAAGAGGTTTTCCAAAAAATCTCGATGCAGTTTCGATGCAGTTTATATGCAGTTTCGATGCTGTTTCGATGCGGTTTTAAAACTACATACAAACTGCATAGCTTTTACAGCATTTCGCGATGCAGTTTGTATGTAGTTTTAAAACCGCATCGAAACAGCATCGAAACTGCATACAAACTGCATCGAAACTGCATCGAGATTTTTTGGAAAACCTGTTGATTTTTTTGTAAAATCTGCTTAAAATCCATTGACAAACTCCCCAGCCCACCCCACCAGCCCCCACCTCCCCCCCACCCACCCACCACCCCACCCCCCACCCCCATCCCCCACCCCCCACCCCCCAACCACCCACCCACCCCCCACCCCCCACCACACTCCCCACACCCCCCACCCCCCACACTCACACCCCCCACCCCCCATCTCCCACCCCCCACCCCCACACCCCCCACCCCCCACCCCCACCCCCACCCCCCACCCCCCACCCCCACACCCCCCACCCCCACCCCCCCCAACCCACCGCCCCACATCCAACACTATATACGGTGCTCTGCGAGGATCAATCGTATATTGTATAGCTTTTCGGCTCCAAAAAAGTCTGTCCTTCTCCCTCCCTGACTAGACAGAACAAAGCCTCTCTTCGAAGATGCCACGACAGGAGACCTGTGTTGTTCTTTTGTTTTTCCGACGAACCACATAGTCACTTTTCTGAATGCAGAAAAGGAATAGCTATATTCTCGTGTTCCAGGAAGACAGGAGCCGAAGCCGAAGCCGGAGCCGGTCGCCCAGACGAGTGTGGAAATGGGCTTGGCGGACCTGTGTCCATCATGGACGACAGCAACTTGGTTGCATTAGATCTATTGTATAGGTTTTGTTTAGGAGAGTAATTTGGCTTTTGAATATTATACATAATCCCCAAGGGTCTGGTACTGGGTCTGGTGGAGCGAAGCAGCAGCTGAGCAGCAAGACCAGTGAGCTACGACTTGCCAGCACGTTGTACAGAAGTGCATGTACATAATTAAATTGTCTCGTTGCTTTTGCAGACGGAGCTAGATATAAGAGCAGCTGTTTTTCTGCACAGCAGTAACTTCTATACTTTATCGTGCCTGCAAGTGTGAAGCAAAACAATGAGCCGGGCCGACTCCAGGAGACTGCCTATAAAAGCCCGAGAACCCAACAACTGATGTCATATAAACCCTGAACCCTAAACTATATACCTTATATACAGAACCCCGAAACCCTTCAACCTCAAACCTGTGTGCCAGACCCCACACAGAAGCTTGCATGTGTCTTTACACCAGAGCTGGCGAGAAAATTATATATACTTGTGTGATTCAAGCTATACTATGACTGTGACGAAACACATTCGGTGTTGTCTGCATGTCAGAGAGAACTTACACTGCGATGACAATTATGTTTACTTCTATCTGCAGCTGTGAGCACTTCAGCGAGGGGTGCCTTTTTTGTGAGGACAGTATATCATCTTTACTGTTCGTGTTTTCCCTGCGATGGCTGAAGACAGCCAAGCTCCGGAGGCGCTTTTTGGTTTTTGTGTTTTGTAAAACCAGAGTGTTATATATATATGTATACGAAGGCCGAGGAAGAGCCCCAGGACGAGCAGGCAGAAGAAGAAGAGCAGGAGGTGCCCATGAAGAAGCCGGCGGCGAAGATCACGATAAAGAAAGAGCCCGGGACCGGGATTTTGAAAAAGCCTGCAGCAGAAGGAACAACGAAAGCAACAGCAGCAAAGAGCAAGCCCAATCAAAAGCCCACTCCGAAGGCCAACCCAAAGAGCACCCCAAAGGCCAAAGCAAAGGGCAAAGCAAAGGCCGAAGCAAAGGCCCCAGCCAAGGAGAAGAAGAACAAGAACGAGAACAAGAAGGAGAACAAGGGCAAGGAGCAAGAGAAAGGAAGCAAGCCCAGTAGCAGCAGCAGCAGCAAAAACACTCCCAAGCAGAATGACAACAACAAGAAGCGGAAGCTGGAGGACAACTGGGCTGATGGATTCGAGGAGGTGGAGGATGCCGCCGAAGAGCAGCCAGAGGAGGAGACACCCACAGACGACGAGGTGCTGGCCATGGAAGACCCGGCGAAGGACTCGGGGAAGATGGACCGCAGCAAGCAGCACAAGTTCATGAGCCTGCTAAAGGACGGGTCATTGCCAGAATGGCTCGAAGATGCATGGGAGAAGTCCCAGAAGATGAAAACGGGCAAGCGGCAGAGACAGCGGGAGCTTATCAACAATGCTATCGACCGACGATCCGGTGTTGACACCAGCCTGGTTCTCAACTTTGCCAAACCAATGTTCCACTCCATGCAGGTGACGACGAAAAGATGGGTATCGGGGGTGATTTCAAGGTGTGCTCGCTTCCTTAAGTGGAGAGGCACTTCGAAGCCGAAGGCGAAGTCGGGGAGTGTATAAAGTATCTATAGTATATATAGGTCCAGCTTATAGCTATAGTTTTACAATGAGCAAAACCTTGAAACCCTAATACACCACAACCCTTAAACCTTATATGTAAACTACGAAGCCATGAACCCTAAAGCCTGCATAAGCCTTACACCTTTAGAAAATTTAAAACCTTCAACCCCATACACCTTGAACTCTGGACCCCACCGGCTTTTGTTTTGTAGTTCTAACTGTTTATAGAGGGCTCTACTACATTTATTTTTATTATACCATATATGCATATCTAAAAACACTCTATAAATGCATTCCCATACAATATATATTATATATAATTGCTATACTATACGTATAATAATGATGACCACAACCCTTCGTGCACCCCAAACCTTAAACCCTGAACCTGTGCACCTATATATATATATATATATATATATATATATATATAACCCCAAACCCCAAAGCCTCAAACGACGAAGCCCTGAACCCTAAAACCTTCAAGCCTCAAACCCTTAAGCTTGAACCCTAAACCCCTTCGGCTTGTCTTTTCTTCTGTGGGTGGAGCGAGGAGAACTACACGAAGTCCGAGGCGACCAACAAGAAGAAAACCCTGGGCAAAATCTTGCTTCAGGGGAAATTCAATCTTAGCAATGAGCAGTTCGAAGCCGCACTCGAGAGTGGCGAGATCATCGCTGTCCGTTCCAAGAACGGACCCGATCGTTACATGTGGTCCGAGGATGTGCACAACTCCACTTCAGGGAAGGAGAAGAAGTTTTCCATGGGCTCCGATGCCAAAGCGAAGGATGGCGAGGCCAAGTTCTTCGAGAAGCAGTCCAAGGATTGGAGGATTGGTTTGTTTGAGGAGAAGAGCGAGGGCAAAGCAAAGCCCCAGAGAGCTCTGACAAATGACTCAGAGCAGCTCGCAATCTGCGATGGTACCGTGGCCGCCAGCAGGAACATGACGGAGAAGCTGTGGAAGGCAGCAGATGGGCAGCTTACAAAGGCGATCGCGGCCTACAATAAGATCCTTGTCGAGGGCAGAAAGTTGGTTGCTTCCGTGGATGAGAAGCAGGACAAGGACATGTACCAGAGTGTGCGACTTGGACTGGTTTTGTATTCCTGAAACAACCTTGCCAAAAGCTTCAACTTTTTTATCCTCGCAAGTAAAGTCACCAATTTAACTCGTAAGTAAATACATGGAGGCTTCAACCTTTGTCTTCGCAAGTAAAGCACAAACTTTAACTCGTAAAAGTAGTCTCTTCAACAACAGTCGCATGTAACCAAAGTGTTGTGCTTTCTCTCGCAAGTAAACCCAGTGCCCGAACACCGAAACCTGTGTGAGACCCCACAGCTGTAAGGAAGAGCATCGTCCAACAAGCAACAAAATCGAAGCAGGGACTTGAGCACCTTCTCTCGTGGCACGAGTACGAGGATGAGAATGAGGACGGGCCGATCACGATCTCATCATATTCCAAGACCATGAGAGAGTCCGGGCGAGTAGCAACTCATCTCGAAGAACAAATGGCAGCCGTGAAAGCCAAGTTGACTGTCCGAGCCAAAAAAGGATGCTAGACAGATTTTGAATGTGTGCAGTTCCGGAGCTGTCGCCTCTATGTGGTGCAAACGGCGATTCTGAGTTTTGGCGATGAGAGAAAAAAGCAACGGCGATGATGAGAGCTTGAGATTTGGCGCTTTTCTGGTGATTTTTACATGTGAGCAACGACGTGTATAACTATAACCTTTTGAATCATGTTGGGGTGTTGGTCTTCGTGACTTTCAGCTTCAATTTTAGAGTATATATAACACCGATGGTGTTGTTGTAGCCTGCTTTGCATGTGTGAGTGCACACATGTGTAAAGCTATACCTCCGAACCTCAAGCATTGAATCAACCATGAAAGTCCATACCTCCAAAACCCTGTGAAGCTCACAACACAACCTTCGTAACCCCAAACCCTGAACCCTCTATAAACCCTTAAATCCTGAACCTTATATATAAACCCTCACAAGATTTGTTTCGTCCAGATTGAGGGGCAGTGGACCGTGTGGTTTAGGGGGTTTGGGTTTTGCGGGGTTGGGGCAAAAGCTTTCTGTTGTTGTTTGTATAGTATATTTGGTGCCCACACATATATGTATAACTTGCTCACAAGCCTCAGCCTCAATGCTCGGTGTGTCTGACCATGTGTGTCCCGTCCTTATAAAATGTTTTATGGCTATAGCGAACAAACCACTGTATGAAATAAGGCACAAAAGTTCAGCTGGCAACAAACACCAACTTTGCATAAAGGTGCTGTTCTGTTTATTTATATATGGAGAGAAGGTACCATGGAGGATGCAGGGCCCGAGCGAAAGCGACGAAAGGGTGGGGTCCAACAGAGATTGGGCCAGGCGGTGAGTGAGAAGTCCACCTCAAGTTCTTTGCACGATTTGCTGATGACGTATTTGGCACAAGGCCTCCTGTCGGCCTCTATGATTCATGCAATTGCAGTTGCAGCGGCTGCCGATATTAGAAATGCAAGGGACCTTCCTGATTTCGGCCTCTATGGCAATTGCAAATATTAGAAATGCAAGGGACGGGAAAATTCTTCCTGATTTGGACAGGCTCAGCAAGGTGAAGCATGGAAAAAATTTGCAATCTTCTATTGACAACCACTTGGCCCAGCAGTCCAATCTTCCGATGCCGACAGAATTTAATATCCCCTTAGCAGGACAAGTCGAAGGCACGGCGACTTCCATGATATTGCTTCCGCACGAGATTATGCACCACCTTTGGAAGACGACGACTGGATGGATTACTTCTGTGTTGCCTGATGCGGAGGCTTTGCCTCGGTTTTGGAGATCGTTCAATGGACACCCTTGCATGTCAAATCATGCGGTAAAATCGCGAGCTAATTGGATGCAAAGGGCTATTCCCCTTTGCATACACGGCGACGAAGTTCCTGTTTTTGGAGTGGGCAAGATATGGGCTCGCAGTGTTTTGGCTTTTTCATGGGTATCGCTGATGGCCACAGCGGCCGGCCGATCTGCTGCCGATTGCAACCTCTACATTTGGGGCGTTTTTGAGAAGTTCATTATTCCGGCTGGCGGCGAGGGGGCTGGGACAATGGAAACTTTTTGGCAAGTGATGTATTGGTCTTTCAACATTCTTTACACCGGTAAATGGCCTGCTCGGGATTGGCAAGGCAAGAAGCAGCCTGGTGTGTTGTTGTATATGTACACATGTGCCAGAAATCTGGAAACCCTTACATTTTAGGACCCTGTGGGAACCCTATAAGCTGTAAGCCTTTTTGTCTTTCTTGATTTTTTATGATGTGGGTCCTGTTTTAGATATGTGACTATATACATACACACCCTATGTATGAGAGCCCTGTTCTCAAATCCAACCCTAACCCAACAGCTTCCTTGATGGTGATGATATATATATATATATACACAGTATATAATATCGTATAAACATATATAAGCCACAAAACCACGGACCCGTGGAATCCCAAAGCAGCACGAACCGGATGTGAGAAAAATCACCACACAGTATACGTAAAAAACCCTCTCACCACATGTAGATATATATATGTAGATATATATGAACCTGTCTCACAAGTAAGAAAATGTTTGTTACACGGCACAGAGGTATGGGGCCAGTACAAAGGAGGGCGAACGAGCGGGAACCGACCTATGCGGAGGATATTATGGTGTCCTGGTTCAAATGGCTGGCGACTTGGATTATTATGCGAAATGGCTGGAGGTTCCACGATGGAGCAATCACAGCAAACCTTGTGCTCTTTGTCGGGCCGCCTTCAAAGGACCACTAACATGGATGGACAATCGTGCAAATTCGCCGTGGCAAGCCTCGTGCCTCACCACCACCAACTGGAGATCCCACTGGAATCCATCATGCCAGCTGTATTCTTTACCTGGCTTTTCGGGACTTTGTATCACGATGGACTATATGCATTGTATGTTTTTGGGGTGGATACAGTTTTTTTATGGCTCCGTGCTCAGCATCGTGGTCCACGATTGTTTGGGTGGGAGTATCTTGGCGAATTTGAAATACTGCGACTCCTTCATCAAGAAGTACCAGCGAGACAACGAAACCAGATACACATTCCGCCAGCGACTTCTGAAACTTACAATGATACAACCAAAAAAAGGATTCCCCAAGATGAGAGGAAGAGCTTCCGATATTCAATCTTTGGACAGTGCAATTCTTGCTCTATTCGAAGAGCAAATGGACGAGGGTATCTATCAACACAAGCAAATCCGGCTCTTTTTGCGGTTGAACCTGCAGCTGGCTGAAATATTGGAAGCTTATGGGCCACGGTACGGCTTCTTGGCTTTACCTGAGGAGCAAGCAAACCTGGCTTTCAAGCTCGGTTGCCAAATGGCACAGCTCCACAGCAGCCTGCAAGCCCACTACAAAGGGACGGGGGAGAAGCTCTTCAATCTCACAAGTAAGACCCACTTCGTTTTGCATAGTCTCCTACTCAGCAGTTTTATTCATCCGTCGATGGTCTGGTGCTACAAGGGAGAGACGACGATGCATCGCCTGCAGATTCTATGGAAGAGTTGTTTGGCAGGGGTGAAGCACTGGCATGCTTCCAAAAAGGCTGCCCTCAAAGAGAGGCACCTTTTGTTTCTGCGGGGCAAAGTTGGGCGATCGTGAGAGCTTCTTTCTTTTCTGTCGCGAAAAAAAAGAGTGTCTCTCTGCTATATGTGGTGCTCCTGGTCTTTTGTTTGGGCTTTTGAATCACAGTTGTCGTATATACTGGTGTGGATCTTATAAGCAATCTGCATGGATTCTCTTTGGTTAGTTTATGGCTTTGGGCCTGCGAATTTTCGGAAAAGTCCTTACTTCTGCTGTGGATCCTTTACATGTGGTGTCTGCGATTGCAGAGCAAAACAAACTCATGCCGGTGATTTTTTTAAATCCTTTACATGTGGTGTCTAAGTTTGCAGCCGCAAATATGAGTTCCATGTTTGTGTTTGCATAATGTTTTTATGTGTTTTGTCATGTTTTTAGCTCACCAGAAAATTTACGTAAATTTGGTCATTTTACACTAAATCCTTCGTTTACAGTAAATCAAGCCAAAGTGTAAAATTAGGTAAACAGCAGACTCAGGGTAAAGTCTAGTTGCTGCTGCCTGCTGCTATTGCTCCGAGTCTTCTTTTGGATAGGTGCTGGACCAGTGCAAGGCGTTCTTGAACAAGGCTAGCACCTTTGATCCGGAGTGGGTCCGAGCTCCCACTGACATGCACAAGCAGGGCCTCCGTGAGATGGAGCTGGCAAAAGCTTTGCTTTGCGAAGGTGTTTTGCTAACTTCCATTATGGAGCCTGACGAGCTTGGTGATGCCTTGGAGGGTGCTCTTGGAGAGATATCAGATGGCAGCGTTCGCAAGGCAGACATCCACCCGAAGCTCTACGAGCGTGCATGCGAGATGCGCACAAAGAAGCCTATTGTCTGAGACATCACGCTTCGCAAACACACTTCCGACTGTCTTTGGCTTGTGCCACCTGCCACGCTGCTCCCCACATGTCTTCCCAGTGTATATACTGCATGAACGTCCCTACAGCACTTGAGCATGATTTAGTCGTGGCATATGTTTACTGTGGTGTTGCTTACTTGTTGGGCATTGTTGGGGGCAGCTGTGTGCACGGCAGCTGCAGCGCTGCCACCTGTCACATTTCTCCGTTTTGACATTTTGTGATGGATCGGCTTCAGGTTTGATGCGCCATGCGGACCCCCGCCACTGTGTCAAGCCTCAGTACAACAGCTCTCGACCTCTTTTGTCTTTCGACGGCGTATCGACAAGGGACCTGAACATCGATTCTCACCGTACTCAAACAAAGCATCAACCAGAGATTGCGAAAATGAAGTTGTGCTCGCGCATCTGTCCAGTCCCAACAGCACGTGAGAGATACCGGAGAATCCTTTAGGAAAGCATCAAATTAGCAGCCTATTTATTTCCCATTCACAGTCTACTTATTTCCTATCCAGGCAAACCCTGGAAACCTACTTAAATCCTATTATTTCTCTAGAAATAATTATTGGCTAGATTTGTGTGTGTGGCTGGACACCCCACGTCATAATGCTATGCTTGTCGTGACGATGTTGTTGATGATCAGCCAGAGATGCCAAAACCCCTTCATTAAGGAACATGCCTTGTATTCTAGTAAGGGGATCCCTTACATTTTCAAAACATGTTCCTCGATTCAGGAATTCAGGGGTTTTGACATCTCTGTCCTAGGAGCCGCTGAGGGTGTTGAAGTTGCCCTAGCCTTTTTCCGGCTTTCTAAGGGTAAGCCGAACACAAGGCCCTTACTATAGGGACCCACATGACAGTATAAAAGGCACCAAACCCCTATTCGAATTCTTAGGCAACCATTATTAGCCCCTTAACCCCGAAACACCTCACTCCTTCAGCCTCACGAACTAAGCCCCCAACAGGAGTACTTCTACAAGGATACAGAGAACATCTTCTTTTGCATCCCTGCTGTCGCTCGCACCTCCACCACCCTAAACCCTAAATTCCGAATCCGCAAAACTTCCCATCCTAGAACCCTCCAGCTTTCAACCTTAAACGAGAGAAGCTTTGCTGTTTCTTCGCCTGTTTCTTGGTTGGTGAAGGTTGTAGCAAACTCCCCCAAGCCTTGCAAACATCTGCAAACCCTGAACCTTAGTAACTGCTTGAAATCGCAATCGACGATGCATTATGCTGCCATCGCTGCTGCCTTTTTTCGTCTGAGACTGCAGTCAAAGTCTTCAACAAACTTTGCTTCCCCCCACGCTCCGAACCCTGAAGCGCCCTGAACCCCTGCCTTCGGTTCTAAACTCTACACCTTAAGCTGTCCACCTCAACCCTGTATCAGTGCTACTTCTGTCAAACCCAGACAAGTAGCACGTGCCAAGTAGGTCGCAAGCTTTCGCGGTCATGGGGGGCTCCAAACTCCGGCCTTCTAAGTTTGCTGCACCCAAAAGGGCCGCACAACGAAAGATCTGGCGTGGAGTCAGAAACACAGAGCACATCAAGTTGGGATTGAGGTCTGCAAGCAGAAGCCGTCGACAGAAGAAACCAGACTCCCGAAAACTGGCACGATGCAAGCTGGATAGAACCTTTGCAGATATAGTGCTCTGGTCAGACAAACAGGCCGAGAACCTGTTCAGACAGGCTGGCGTCTTGGGGCCCCGGAAAGAGAGGTTCACCTGCTCGCGATGCGGATCCAAGATGAAAGCATACTCCGCAGCCTCCTCCTCCTCTACAGGTTCTTCACCCAAGGACGTGCAAGAGTGTCCGCGTTGCAGCGCGCCAGCCGCCACAAGCTGCAGATCAGCAATAGCTCCTTGGCATACTCTCCCTGGTGGTCCGGCTCGAGGCGCCGCCGCCTGTCGAAAGCAAGCAGGAGGTTCTGAAGGCGTACGAGAAGCACGTCGTTGCTGACACGTGCTTGGCTGCACATGGCAGCGCTCGCTCTTTGGTGGCCGCAAGCAGTGGGTGGGAATGCCAAGTGCCACTGCCAGACATAGTGTTGACGAAATGATGCCTGTCAAGAAACACAAGCTCAACATGCTCTGTGACAAGCAAAGCAAGCTTGTGAAGCAGTTGAGCACCCGCGAGCAGCCATCTGCGTTGGTGACGGCACGCACTGCGACGGCGGCGACAACAAGGCGGAATCGCATTTCTCCGCAGTCAAGAGGATCATGAGAAAGCAGAGCCTCTTGGGCCGAACTTCGCCGAAGATGATCGCCAGTGCTGTCTTGGCCACACAACGCCTTCGACGGGAGCCCGGCTAATGGACCGTGCTCAGAGCGTTGGCTCTGTACAGAAAAGACCGTGTGCATGAGCTGGGTCATGGCCCCGAAGAGTTTCTCAACCCTGCTAAAGACAAGGAGTGGGTCAGACTGTGAGTGCCTCGCAAGCAAAACATGCGCGAAGCAGATTGCTCCGTGAAGAGCTTTACTTAACCACCTCGATGTGTCCAAAACCCAAACCACAGCGCATTTATTACCAGAAGACTAATGGTTTCTGTGCGTCAACATTCTTCATTTACCAATGTTGCAAAGCCTGACAGTCCTGCACCTGCCATGTAAAACTACGGTTCCTCCTGCTACATCCTTGGAAAGGCGCGCGTGAGCAGCACGTCGGGGCCCCAATTTAAGGTACCCCTATTTTCGGAGGCTCCCATTTAGGATTTGTGATTCAGGGTACAGGTAAACCACTCCCAAAAACCCTAAACCCTAAACCATGACACTTCGAGCCTCGAGTGAGCAGGTTCTGGCCGGCATGAAAAGCTTTGGCGAGCTGACTGTGAAGGTGCCTTCGTCTGACAGTCCTTGAGATTGGGTTTCTTAGTACTGGATAAGCAGTGCTCCTCGATCCTTTTGAAGGGTTATTGCGTCATTTTTGTGTGTTCCCGCAAGAAGTAGGCTTCTTCCCCTGATTCAGGGATCTTGATGTTAAATGAGTTTTCAGGACACCTGCTTTCTTTGATGTAGAAAGAAACGCAGAGTTCCTCAAGGGATGCTTTATCTAGGAGCCTTAATTAGAATAGGGTGGGGTATATTATACTATTACTATAATAGGGAAGCCCCAAAATAGTATCGGTAATTATTTAGGCCTTTTGTAGACACCATGCATAAATCACCTGAAAGCGTTCGGCAACTCCAGGCACCTATGCAGCAATCTTCCGAAAATACGAGAACATATAGCCCCCAATTAAGGTACTTACATCCTTACTTACTATAATGAACCGCAGAAAGTTGGAACATGGAATTGGGATGGGATAACTATGTTCCAACTCTTGTATATACTGCAAGCTCCATGATCCTCCCGGCGCTTTAGTCAACCGAAAAAACACAAATGACGCCATTTAGCCTTAGTCCGGGAAGGTCACGTAAACTACCATGGGACTTAGTATAGAGTCATCATGAGGGTGACTATACTCATATTTACTTATAGCCCCAATTCAGGTACTTATAACATTACTCTCATAGTCCCATGATCCTCCCTGTGTAGAACCCTTCTAGATCTTGTTAAGGAACCCTCTAAGTACCAAGTCCCGTTGATCCTCTAAGCACAGCTGCCAATTTCATCGGAATCCTTGAAACATCAATTCCGAGGACAGTCGGCACTCGAAACATGTCGGAACCCTAAATGCAAACCTCTAGGGTGTGGGTTTAGGGTTTTGTGGCTTCAGGGTTTGAAGTTTCAGGGTTTAGTGTTTTAGGGTTTGAGGGTTTAGGGTGTAGATTTGAGGTTTAAGTTTAGGGTTCTGTAAGAACTGCAAGAGTAACCTTAAGACTTCGAAGACATTCATCCCGCAACCATAAAACCTAAGCCCCCTTATCCCCAACCAGGCCCGCGCCGCCATCGACAACCGTGACCATGCCGCACTTGCGGATCTCATGGATGAGAACTTCAACCTCAGGAGGTCGGGAATAGTTCCCTAAGGCTCCATGTAATTATAATATAGTAGAATATCATACTTAGGCCGTAGGTACTTCAAGGCCGAAGTATACACTACATAGGTCATTAGGGCTTTGGGGCTATAGTTCAAGGTTTGGGGTTTTGGCTCCATGGGTGTACGGTATTGAGTTCAGGACTCATTCTCCAGGCTTAGGATGTAGAGAAAGTAGTAGCAGGGAGATTTTGCTGCTGAGAAACTCGGGGTTGACCGGAACTTATCAGGGAGCCTCTGAGTCTCTGGTCCTTTAGGTGATTGGTAAAGGATGACTACAAGGGTGTCAAGGGGGTGTAGGATCAGTAGAGGATTCAAAACATAAGGAAACCCCAAAAGGTGGGGAACTCGATAAAGGCCAAATCGTGCTGGGGTTCCCCATGTATCATTCTTAGGGATTGAGGCTATTGGGTTTCCAACTTTTGGGCTTCTATGGGCTGCGACTTTGTTCATTAAGTACCAAGTTGGGACTTAGGACCATCCCTAGACCCCCCAATTACTTTCTACTATACCCTCAAATACCCACTATGGAGGAAGATAAGGGCTCCATTAAGGGGCCATTGGGGGGCGGGGTCCTGGTAGACCGAACCAAGCCTCAGTCAAAGAGATTGTGGAAGCTTCTGAACTGTAGGAGTGCCTTAGTCTCTTGTCTGAAGCTTGGATAAATCCTTTGGCAAGAAGTCGCCCAGCCGCCTTTTTCAACCCAGCATGTTCCAGACTGTGCAGACCGGCTTTCGTCTCAAGTTGTTACGAGGCAGTCTGAGGCAGCCTACAATCACGGCAGTGTACTGAGGTGAGTGCTGTTAACTTGGCACTACGGAGCGTGCTGTTTTTTCGGCCATATGCAAGAATTCCACACCTGTGCTACAGGCAGATGTAGAAGTTGTAAAGGGGCTGGAAGTGTCGGTAATCGTATCCTCTTCTAGACCCCGTAGTGATTATTCGATAATGCTGCGGGACTTAGAAAGCCCTCTAATGCTAGCCCCAATACTATACGCGCGTTTTCAATTACCGATACAAAAAAAGTACCCCAAAACCCTATCTATTCTAATTATGAAGGCCAAAGGCCCCCGTATTTAACAACCCTCACAGGAGCCCTTATGGTACCCGTTAAAGGAACCCTATTCTACTTACGTTTTAGTACCCCTATATATCCCTTATGGTAACCTTATAGACCCTTTTTAAAGGAACCCTACTCTAGTTACTAAGGCCCCCTACTTGGAGGGTCGGGGGACTTAGTAACTGGTTACTTTATGGACTTATAAGTACCATGACCCCAATTGGGATCCCTTTTAGGGTACTTATAAGTCTACTTACTTCCTACTTACTAAGTCCCCCGACCCTCCAAGTATAGTAGGTCCCTTTATGGCGACGCGTGCCTGGGAAAGAAGAACCTCCAGATGGTGGAGATCTGCAGGCCCTTTTCTTAGGGGTACTTAGAGATATTTTTTATTTTTTTGGTGATTGTAATCCCTAAGACGCAGCTATTTTTTTCATTTTTGCTAGGGTCTAAGTTCAGTATAGGTTTTTAGGAAGAAGGGGGTCTCTATGAGCTTAGGGTTTAGGGGTTTAGTGTTAAGGCGGTTTAGGGTTTAGGGGTGTAGGGCTTTAGGAGGTTCAGGATCAAGGGGTTTAGGCGGTTTAGGGTTTTGGGGTTTTAGGATTTAGGTTCCAGGGTTTTAGGATTTAGAAAGAAGAGGGGTTTAAGAGTTTAGGGTTTACAGTACAAGCCAGGAAGTTGGAACATCCTTATCCTCACTGGGCTCCAGGTAAAGTATAGCGAATCCTGGCACTAGTCACCCTTAACCTTGGAGTCTAGAGTGGTTGGGATTTCGGGTGTTTAGGTGTTTGGGCTACTTCCACATTTTTCTGTGTAAACCCTAAACTTTAAACTGCGATACCTGAACAGATACTGCCGAAAATCTAGGCTCCTAGATTACTTCGACAGCTTCCATGTATGGGTCGCTTGAGGGCTAGGGGATGAGGAGCAACAGGTAACGTTGTAAGCAAAAACCTGACAAGGTTGTAGCGCTTCGACAAAACTCAATGACGCCATGCTCTAAGGCAAGCGCCAAGCCACAACTCCGTAAAAGAGGCTATCTGTAGAGGCCTGAATGAGCAGTAGTACTACCATTCTGCAGTCCCTACATATCCGCGTTCGAAGATATCCCAAAAACCCTGTTGTGATTGTTAGCGCCCAACCGAAAACTGAAGCGGCCGAAAGTCAGATGGAGTTGAACTTTATGTCTGTCAAAAACTCTGAAGACTTAGATCCTGAACTGTGAACGCTGAACCCTAAACCCTAGCCAGCGAAGCGGATGGATCGAATCAGCTCGAGACTAGAGCGTGGGTAAAATACTCAGTATAACCCGTAAACATTGCAGTTGTCCAGTATGCCTGTCTCCAAAACAACGAGAAAACAGGGTTTGGATCCCGTTTCACGGTACTCAAAACAGCCACTCCTTCTCAAAAGGACAGTCCCCAAAACCCTGGCAAAAACTTCAAAGCACACGCAAACCACAAAAGCCCAAAGTGCTAAACCCTTACAAAGCTTGGGAAAAGGATAGACCTTTGGACCCTTCACAAGGACGTTAGGTAAATGGAGCTTTCGACAGTTCTATAAAGGCGCGTTTACGGGGACCTTCAAAATCTAGATCTCTTATCGAGCCCCCACTTGCAAAAGTCCTATAGAAGCCTAGCCAAACCCTAACCCTGTAGTATAAGGCTCAAAATAGGCCCAAAAGCCTCATATAGTATCGTCCTTTAGGCACGAAAGCCCCACTATATGAGTCCTTACCACTACCCCCCCTCCCCCCAATGGCCCTTCAATGGAGCCCTTATTTATGGTCCTTATTAGCGGTATTTGGGGTATTATTGGGGGTAGTGCGTTTGGGGGGGTCTAGGTAGAATCTTACCCTAAGGCTCTAAGGACTCATATATTGGGCCTAAACGCCATACTAGAGAAGACTTTTGGCCCATTTTGAACCTTAGGAGTAGGGTAAATCAGCCCCCGCCAATGGCCCTTTGATGGAGCCCTTATGGTCCTTAACAGTGCGTAGCTGCAAAATCGTATAGGTAATTATTTAGGCCTCTACAGTTACAAAGATCTGCCAAGGCGCAGCGGATGCGCCGTGAAGTTCCCAGGTCAGACCTCGCTTGAACAGGGTTGAGGGGTTTAGGGTTTAGGGTTCAAGGCCTGTTTAGGGTTTAGCGTTTAAGGCATGTTTAGGGGTTTAGGGTTTAGGGGTTTAAGGTTTAGAGGTTTACGGTTTAGGGTTGAGGGCTCACAAGCATTTCAGAGGTTTGTGAGCACATTTGTTTTATGGTGGAGTTTAAGGTTTTGGGGAATAGGATAGCAGCTGCGCGAGTGAAATTAAGGGTAGATGATTATTGGAGCTTCAGGGCCAGGTGGGTCGCGGGTGGAAGATTCACAGCTTAGGGTTCCAGAGAAGTGACTAAGTTGAGTAACTCAAGGGTTTTTGGTTCAGTGTCTTGGGGTGAAGGGCTTCTTTTGTATAAACCCTAAACCCCTAAACCCTAAACCCCGAAACCCGAAACCCTCAATCCTAAACCCTAAACCCTAAACCCCTTCTAGCGGAAGCATAACAACGCCGGAGTGACATAGATATATTAGGACATAGTAGCCCTATTTTAGACTCTTACTGTATGGGGGCAGTGCCTGACATAAACCCCTTTGAAGGGCGGAAGCATAACAGCTCCGGAGTTGACAGGAAGCGGTGGAGCAGTCTTGGGCTTAGGCCGGCCGCCTGCCGAGGCATGGAACAATCAAAGGGGATAAGGAGGGACCCTTAATAAGGACCCCAAGGTATATACCCTCAATATAGCTATTCTATACCCATTATGGGGTAGGGGTCCCCATTAAGGACCCCTCCTTTTACCCTTGGAGAACAAGTCTCTGCAGCCCTTTGGGCCTTTCGGGGTTTAGGAGGTTTAGGGGTTAGGGTTTAGGGTTTATAGGGTTTTGGGTTTAGGGCCTTTAGGGGTTTAGGGGTTTAGGATGGGGGTGTGGGGTTTGGGGTTTTACGTGTTAAGATGTTGGGGCTCAGCGTTTCCAGTTTTAGGGTTTCGGATTTTAGGTTTGTTTCTTTCCGGGTTCCAACACGGATTGAGTTGGCGAGGTTCTGTTCTTTGCAGCGTACCTGTATCTAGGATCAGATGGTTTAGGGGGTTTGGATTCGTTGGTTTATAGAGTTTGGACTCCGCAATAGATGTATTTGGATCTAGGGTTTAGGGTCTAAGGGTTGTCGCGGATTGTTCAGGGTTTCTACGGCTTCTTATTCTTTAAGCTAAGTTGGGGTGAGGTTGAAGCGTCACCGATTATTTGTGTAACGGAAGACACTAAAGGCCCGAAATTCTCAGTTTCGGAGGCCTCCACAGGTGAGATGAAAGTAGGTAGGATAAAGGATTCCCTTTTCGAAGAACTCCTATTTGGGATGACCCCACCTAGCTTCATGCCACCCTCGGAGCCCTTTCACGGTTGTGTTTGGTGAGGGTTTGCTGCCCGGCATGCTGAGAGTTCCAGCAGCCCTCAGTTCAGTCTTCGGCACTTTGCTATCTTTCCTGTACAACGATTCCGGAATCTCCCCCAAAGCCCCTCAAGCCCCCGTGCAAGCCCTGCAAAAACTCCAAAAATCTCACAACCCGCCCTAAACCCTAAACCCTAAACCCTAAACCCTAAACCCTAAACCTTGACGGCCCCGATATATGCAGCCCACAAGTCACGATCAGTATTCGCGAAGCCTTGCATTCCAATTACTACGATCCCTACTTGGAGGTTCATGGGTATCTATAAGTGGAGTTATATAAGTCCCCTAATATGGGTTATAAGTAGAGTTTACCTTACTTATAGCCCCACTTATAACTACCCATGAACCTCAAAGTAGAACCCTACACCCTATACCCTTATCGAATCCCTAAGATCCCTTGAAAGGGACCCCTTGAAGGAGCCCTTATACTTATAACTACCCCCTGAACCTCCAAGCACCCTCCGACGTGACGAAAAGGAGACG
The DNA here is from genome assembly GCA_905221615.1 of Symbiodinium sp. CCMP2592. Lineage (NCBI taxonomy): Eukaryota > Dinophyceae > Suessiales > Symbiodiniaceae > Symbiodinium > Symbiodinium sp. CCMP2592. The sequence goes on from CAJNDT010006213.1 coordinate 1,101,135, forward strand.
GAGGCACCTCCCATGGACCGAGTCCAGGAGGCCTTCTACTAGGTATCGATTTGGGAGTTTCCGAAAACTAGGGGTACCTTATTTTGGTATCCTTATAATAAGGATCCTACTATTTAGGGTACCATATTAGGGTCCCCTATCTTAGAGTCTCCATTGTTGCTCCTGTTTTTGGTTACCCAGTTTTATGGCTAGGATCCTATAATAGAGATTTTGGGTAACCAAAAAAAAGGAGCCACAATGGAGACTATAGGTAGGTATCGATTGGAGATAAGGTGTAATTTCCGTTATTGTTCAATATGGAGCCCTGATTTTCAGCGATTTGGGTAGTTCAGGAACATACCTTAAATCTAACAGGGGTGCTATAGAGCTTTCGTCCGGGTTGCCGCTGTACGGAACCTGCAGCTAGGGCTCTGAAAGATGCTCCCAGATTTCAGAACGGTTTGGGACATTAGGGTGTACTCATGGAGCAGTCGGATTCCTTCATGGTTTTCTGGACTTAGGCTTACAAATGAAGGTAGACATACCCCATGTTTACATGCATACACACGGGCAATCACAGGCCCATATAAATCATATACATGTACTTCTAACGCTCTAGCCTTCTACATAATTGTGGGTCCAGGGTTCAATCAGCTTCTCAAGACCGACACAATTCCTTTTGTCACTACTTGCTTGGAAGGACCCGGGACAATAAAACAAGTGCCCAAGCTCTCTAATGAAATTTGTGCCGGAAACCAGCCCGGTCTGCAGGGATTTCAGTCGGTTGCACAGGGTGAAATGGGCAGCACAGCAATGTAACTCCATTGAATACGCGAACCTCCCATGGATGAGGTGATGAGGTTGAGGCAACCCATGATTGCGGACGAGCCGGTACAGCACACAGACACACACAATCATGTAAGCTGTATAATGTATACGATACCCCGAACCCAAAAAACTGACATCCAATTACAGAGAGAACGCACCCTTGTAGCCTCAGAGACTCACCAGGGACCCCAAAACTACATCTGCATGATTGCTAAATTAAAGGGTTTCGGAGTCTCTGAGAGTCCCAAACCCTGGAGATGAGCCGTAAACTCCAAACCTAAAGAGCCCTCATCTCAAGCTTGAGTATCCTAATGTAGGAGCCTGATTGATTAAGAAGCACTGGCCCTATAACCCCAAAATCTTAGGACTCATACAAAGACTCCCAGCAACTTAGGATTTACATATTATGTATAAAGAATTCAAAAAAAGACCCATGTTTCTTAGCCAGGAGGATCCAAAAAGTAGATCCCTTAATGGGGGTTCCTATAAAGTACCCTTAGTAGTTTCGGGCCCCAAATTAGGGGATCTACTTTCTAGATCCTCCCGGGGGTCTGGGAAGTACACAGCCTAACCCTACACCCTAAACCCTAAACCACCCCAAACCCTAAACCACCCTAAACCCTAAACCGGCCAGGGCTTAGAAGCGGAGAACTACGTCTTCTGCCCACTGGACATGGTCATGCCTGACTACTGAGACGGCATTCACCCAAAGGGTGTTATGGGGGGATACTTCGCTAGCTCATAATAGTAATTCCTAATATGGAAACCCTGCATTCTACAAGATCGATACATAGGACCCTTTGGGTCAGGGTTCTCGATTCGTAAATTGGGGTTTAGGGTTTAATTAGGGGAATTTGGAAAATTTAGGGTTTACGCTTCGTAAATTTAGGGCTTGTGATTACCTAGACCCCCCAAAGTAGGTAACATAATGGCCCAAAGCCTCTAAAAGGCTATTCTTCTACATACTTTTGAGCCGGCATTCAGGGTTTTCGATTCGTAAATTAGGGTTCAGGGTTTCATTAGGTTTTTGGCAAACACTGCAAGTATCATTACACACATGTTCATGCGTGATGTGACTCTCCCTAAGGGTCCAAGTACCTAGTTATCATATACTCTCCCAAATAGTAACCTACATAACTACTGTATATCCTAAACCCAAGTACCTGATGATTGGGTCCTTTGGACCCTTGGGATAAGGCCTGACGATTCGTAAATTTAGGGTTTGCGATTAGGGTTTAGGGTTCAGGGTCTGGAGGATTGGGGCTTACGGTTCATAAGGTTACAGGGTTTTCAGGGTTTAGGGTTTAGGGTTGAGGATTCAGGGTTTATGATGCGTCAGTTTAGGGTTTACGCCTCCTAGGTGTTGGTTTTGATTTGTAAGCTAGGGGGTTGCGATTCGTAAGGTCAGTGTTAGCGATGAGGATTTGGGGTTTAGGGTGTAGAGGATTGGGGCTTACGTAGGTTTAAGGTTTGCGTTTAGGGCTTGATTTATAGGCTTGTGGTTTACGAATCGTAAGCAGAGGCTTTGCGGTTTGCATAATTATTTGCAGATAGTTCACGAATTGTATCACAAGTCTAGGGTTTACGATTCGTCAGTTTCATTTAGTGGTTACGACTCGTGAGTTTAGGGTTTGAATTGCAGGTTTAGGGTTTGCGATTCGTAAGGTTGGTGTTTGTGATTTTTAGATGCGATTTGAAATTATTGGGGTTGCGATTCGCAAGTTCAGGGCTTACGAGTCGCAAGTTTAGGGTTTACGATTTTTTGTTTAGAGTTTACAATTTGTCAGTTTGCGTTGTGCGTTTCGCAAGTTTAGCAAAAGCTTAGGGTTTACGATCTGTATGTTCAGGGTTTAGGGTTTATAGATGTGAAGTCTGTATACGGTGTATAAGTTTAATTGTGTTTAGGGTTCATGCGTTTGTGGTTCCAAAAGGGCAGGAAAGGAGAATGTGCCTGGGTAATGAAATCGGTTCTTCGACGCAGCGGGATTTTTCTTTAGTGGTAATTTGCCCCGAAAGATCATTGCGAAAAGCACCTACACACACACACTGAATACTAGCTAGCACCAAACTTAACCAAAACATAACTTACCTTATGACCTCATGACTAGGTCGGTTGGGGACACGTAGTTTGAGCTGCTACAAGAGGAGTTTCTGTATGTCATCCTGCTTGCACACAGAGCTCCTCAAATATTTTGCTGCGGACGCTCGGTATGGTCGAAGAGGCGATGAGATCACCTAATATAGGAGCCTAACTGGTGACCAATACCATCATGGGGTTGCATATTATATTCATAGTATAACGCGCTCTCCATTTTATGAGGCCCCCACATTGCCCAGGTTCCCTGAGCTTAGGCTTTTAAGCATGTTACTGTTCTGGGGTGTAGAAACTTCGGTTGACGGGCCAAGCCCTACCCCCAAGAGCCTCCTCATCGACTCTTCTGCGAGCTGTGGACGTCCTAAAGACTCAAGACATCGCTTCGGCATCCCACCAAAAACTTGTGCGCGAAGCAGCGAGAATTGAGGCTATCTTCTCTTTCCACTGCCACCGCTTTATGCTTGCTACTCCTTGTCAATGCTCTAGCACCAAACGACAGAGCAGCTTGGACTGTCAGACTTTGCTAGACTCGGACGTGGGACGAGAACTAGATGTGCAGTTCGAACCCCGAACCGCCTGAAAACCCTATACTCTATACCGTAACCGGAAACTTTCCATGCAGCCATGGCGCGGAGGTAGAGACCTCATATTGTAAATCTAAAGCCCCCCCCCTTTTATCCATGACCCAAGCACCCTCCTTGCCTCAGAGACCTGGAAACAAGCACCGCTGCATTTTCCATAGGAGTTTGCTTTCGGGCCTGAGGGGCTTCCCAGAGAGCCCCATACCCCTTAATTAAGGAATATAGCTGAAATCATAATATGGAGCCCTTCATAATTTAGGCCATATTCCTTGATTCAGGGATATTGGGCTCTCTGCGTTTAGGGTTCAAATTATAGGGGTTAGGGGCAAAGGGATGAGGCGTGCGACTTGTACCGTATGGTTCAACGTTCTCAGCCTCCCGACGCGCAGCAACCTGACTGAAAGAGCTCCAGGCCCACCCAGAGGCCCCAAAGTAGTTCCTTTTTGGGCTTACCTTATAGGATTCTATATATGAACCCCAAACAGGAACTACTTTGGGGCCTTTGGGTAGGGAATTGAAAGCATGTCAGAATCTTCTTTATCTGGTTGCGCACTCTTGTACAGAGCTTACTCCTGTGGCATCCTTCCACCCCTCCGCCTCTCCACTACCCTAAGGCTCCTGGACCCTTGCAGTGAGGTCCCTAACCCTAGCCCCAAAGCCGAAACCCTCCCCCAGAAGGCCCAACACCCTCTGAGGAGCCTTAGGGTATCCCAACAAAGAAGAATCACGGAATCAACGAAGCCGACGTCTCTCGGAAATCAGTAGTTTTGAGGGTTTGGGGTTCAGGGTTGGGAGTTTAATAGATTTTTGCATAGATACACATATTATGTATATGTACACATAGATACATGTGTATATAGCTAGGGTTAAGGGTACACATGCAAGCCAAAGCCCTGACCCTTGCTTTGCGTCAGCTTCGTTCGTTGCGGGGCAGCTCTTGGGGCCTGGATGGACATCATGGAGCTGCAGGGACGCCCAGACAAAGGGATGCACTAGGGCTCTAGGGTTCCTTGACGGAATCAAGGAGGGTTCTATAATATAGCGATCTAGAAGGGGTTGCCAAACCTCGGCGACACATCTCGTATGACGCATATACGGTTTCAGACTAATTACAGATGTTGAGCTGGCTAGCTAGTGCCATTGCTGCTGCTCCCACTCATGCTGCCACTCCCATTCCTTCTGCTGTGTTTGGCCGCAGGCAAAATGGTGCTAGCGCGACAGGCATCGCAACAATCACCACGACTCCCAAACGTCTCTTACCCCTGCCAAACCGGGACGACAACTAGTGGTCACTAGCGCTGCTGAGGCTGTTGCGCCTGCTGCTTTGCAAGGCATCATTGTGTGGCTAGTGAATGCAGCATTGCATGTCGCGGACGTACTTGTCATTAAACAATAATAGCAGTCTGGTCCTGATGCAAACCGCTCCGCACGAGCGAAATCATTGGTATGTGATATTCCTGAGGTTTCCGCATTCTCATTATATGATGCCCCGATGATGCCACAGCCGCCGCCGAAGCGTCGCGGGGTTTCGGCCTGCATGAATGCCGGTTGCTGTTTGAATTCCTCTGTCCTTTCAATCGCCGATGAGGGTGAAGGGTTTAGAGGCGACCATTGTAACCCTGAAGCCCAAAAGCATAACCCCAAAAGGCTCCATATACTATTATAGTAGATACCTAAGCCTTAAAGGGGTCCCTATATAGGTACTTTAAGGCCTGACTATGTACTATATGGGCACATGGAGCCTCAGGGACCACAAAGCCCCAAGCCCGGAAGACCATGGCACCAAGAAGTCGTGAGACCCTTTGGGCCATCCTCCGCGAAGATCCTGCAACCACCCCATACCACGGTTTAGGGTTTAGGGTGGCCCCATACCCTGAACCTCTAAAGTTCTACAAACCCTTAACTCTAAGTTTAAGGACTCCTTAAGGCACCTTTGCCATCTCACAGGACCCTGGAAGATCTTATCGAGGCCTTACAGACTTCTTCTTACAAACTCTTCAAAGGTTTAGGATAGGGTTTCCGGCTTAGGGTTTAGGGCTTATATAGGGCTTCTCCTGCAGGTCTGGTCTGCGTCCTTTGAAAGCTCGAACGACTCTCTCATCACGAGCCTTCCTCGGCAGTGGCAGAGGTGATGGTTCGGAGTCCAAGGGTTTAAGGCTTGGTCTTTTCGGTTCAGTAATTGGGCATGAAAAAGTGTAGGATCGGTTTCTGTTTTGAATCAGATACGCATGATGAACCTACTCACTGTCAATGGATATCATGAGTAATAGACTTCCGCTATGCTTCGTTGATCTTAGTTTTACAAGGGCTTTATACTGAGTAGTTGCCGTGCGTATGCAACAGAATCGAACATCTCACTCCTGTCGTTCAAAGGCTTCATGTCTCATGGTCATGTACGAAATGGAATCAATACCTTAACAGTTAGCCCAGCCGGTAACAAACCTAGAACCTCATGTACTAGGTATGCTTTAGGATTTCGCCCTGTTTGGGGAAAACCTCATATACGTCGCACGAGCCTTGAATCTTCAACCTTGCAAGCCCCGGAACCTCCTTTGCAGGTTTTTGCAGGCTTCAGGATTTAGGGCTTTGCAGGGCTTTTAGTTCGGGGCTTTCCAGGGCATTTAGTTCGGGTTGCGGTTCATACAGAGTTTAGGCTTGCCAGCTTCGGGGTCATGCATGGCTCGGGAATTTCAGTGTTAGTTTTCTTTACAGACCACCTCCACTCATACTAGAGACATGCAGGGCCCTTTATGGTACCCCTACTACAGACTGTTGGTGTATGGGGGCAGCACCCAACCTATAAGCCATGTTGCAGTGCTCTACATGTTGAAGAGAAGCAGAACGCGAAGCGCGCAGCGGCACGATTTGGCTCACCAGCTACCGGAGTCTAGTCTGATTTCACCGGACTCGCCATTGCCCCGAGATGCTGCAGATAAGGATGCTCTCCGGGGAAGCTGTGACGAGCATAGCCGTGGGGGAGATATGCGACGTGCGGGGCTTGAAGCAGCGCCTGAATCAGCTGCATGGCTTGCCGCCGCGATTTAGACAGAGGGTCCTTGCCCATGCCCGGGATTTGGAGGATTCTGTAAGCCTGGATTCCCCGATGGATCTGGCTCTCGTTCTATTGAGCTTCGCTGAGGTTTCTGAGAGTCAGGTGGAGGACATGGTAGACGCTGCTCGACGAGGCTGCACTGCCAAGGTGCCTATTAAAGGATCATGGGACTTCGTAACTATGACTATACATATACTTATAACTACTTATAATCGGGGTTAAGGTACTTATAACCTTACTTACTAAGTCCCATGATCCCCATTATAGACCCCCTATAGATCCCTTAAAGGAACCCTATTATAGAACCCTATAGTACCCTTATATTAAAAGGAACCCTAAGCCTTACTTACTAAGGTCCCATGATCCTCCAAGTAGTTCACACTGCATAACCAAGAGGGTCCATATACAGTACTATTATGGAATCAGGTCCCAAAAACCAGAATGGGGATGGTCTTTTGGGACCTAATTCCATACTGGTAGTATCTATGGACCCTCTGGGTAACGACCCGGCGTTTCATGAAATTCTCGGGGACCTACGGCTGCAACGCTGCATCTTCAAGGGCCCCATACTTGGAGGGTCGGGGGACTTAGTAACTGGCTGTTTTAAGGACTTATTAAGTACCATAACCCCAATTAGGGTCCCTTTTAATGTACTTATAAGTCTACTTACTACCTACTTACTAAGTCCCCCGACCCTCCAAGTACCGCCCTTCTGTTAAGCCTTAAACTACCCAACCTGACTTTCTTGTAGGTTCTTATTATAAACCCTAATATGGAATTTATAGGGACCCTACAAAAAAGTAGGTTTTGGTAGGTTAAGGAGGAATATACCACAACTTCGGGGTAAGTGAGTATGTAATCTTGGACCTGCAGAGTTTAAGGTATAACTCCATTGATTAATGAAGATGTATCGGGCTCTCTGCGCATGGGCTTCCCGTGGAGAAGGTGCAGTCAGGCCCCGTAAGAGTAGCCCCGCCTGAGTCCTACTGACCGGTCAGGACATAATGGGTCCTAATGTAGGGGCCCGACGGACAACTGTAGGGGCCTTAACCCCAAGGGTCCAACGGACCCAATAGTCAGCTACTCGGTTTTAGGATAGTAGTTATGTAGGTATACGGAGAGTATATGACCATTGGGGTAATAGTTAGAACAGGGTTTTGAGGGGTTCCTTTTTATGAATAAAGTATACTAGACCCCCAAACCCTTTTCTTGTTTCGAAGGCCCCTACATTAATGCGTTGAAACTGGATGCCCTTCAGGTTGAGTCGTTGCTTCATCTGCCCCAAGATCCAGATACACACAGCTGGGCAGGCCGCACAGCTTTGACATCGGCATCTAGTCAAGGCCATGTTGAAGTCGTGCGCTTGCTGCTGGAGGCCAGCGCCGACAAGGACTTGGCAAATGACGAAGGCTTCACCGCTTTGACGCTGGCATCTGGCGCAGGCCATGTCCAAATTGTGCGCTTGCTACTGGAGGCCGGCAGTAACATGCACTTGCCAGGTGGCGGGGGCTTGACAGCTTTGACGGCAGCATCTAGACATGGCCGTGTCGAAGTCGTGGACTTGCTGCTGCAGCACGGCGCCGATCCGGACTTTACATATGACGAAAGGTTCACGGCGTTGCCGATAGCATCTAGCGCAGGCCATGTCGAAGTCGTGCGCTTGCTGCTGGAGGCCGGTGCTGACCCGGACTTATTCACAGGTAGAGAAGGGTTCACAGCTTTGTTGAGGGCATCTGACGAAGGGCATGTCGAACTCGTGCGCTTACTGCTGGAGGCCGGTGCCGGCACGAACTTGGCAGATGCAGAAGGCATCACAGCTTTAATGTGCGCATGTACCCAAGGCCATGTCAAGGTCGTGCGTTTGCTGCTTGAGGCAGGTGCCAACACTGACTTGGCGGACGAAGATGGCTTCACAGCTTTGTTGACGGCATCTGGCGGAGGCCATGTCGAAGTCGTGCGCTTGCTGTTGCAGGGCGGCGCCGACCCGGATTTGCCACGTGGCGGAGGCGTGACAGCTTTGATGGCGGCATGTAGTCAAGGCTCTGTCGAAATCGTGGGCTTGCTGCTTGAGGTGGGCGCCAACACTGACTTGGCAGACGAAGATGGCTTCACAGCTTTGATGAGGGCATCTGACAAAGGCCATGTTGAAATCGCGCGCTTGTTGGTGGACCAAGAAAAAGCTAAACAGGATGTGTAGACTCACCAAAAAGTTCAGGTGTGGCGCTTGCAGAGGAAATGGTGAGATCCATCAAAAGCCGACATGATGTAGATTTTCGCTGGCACCTTGTATTCTGTACACCCCTTGTCAAACCACGGCGACATGCTAAACTCAGAGCCATCCTCAGAAACCTCAGGGGCGTCCGAAGCCCAACCCTTAATACTACAGTCCCTATACACCCGAAACCCTGCAACACTAAGCCCCATGGCCGAAAAGCCCGAAAACCATATAAGCCTAAACTTGAAACCCTTTGCCTACTACCCCCCCGAAACCCATATAACTTAGATGGGTTTCATACAACCCTAAACTTGAAACCCTATGCCCTAAGCCCCGAAGCTCCGAATGATTCGGAATCCGAGGAGTGCCCTTGACGAGGTGGTGGCCGCGAGGCGCTTAGCATCCCAGGGCAAAGAGGGGTTGCTTCTTCCCCTACGTAAAGGATCATGGGACTTAGTAACTAGGGTTATAATTAGGGTAACTATACTTATAACTACTTATAGCCCCAATTAAGGTACTCATAATCTTACTTACTATAAGTCCCATGATCCTGCAAGTAAGGGTCCATGTACCCAGATAGTATATACATTGGCCTTAACGTAGTCCCTATGTAGGTACATTGGGCCCGCAGTATATACTATTTGTGTACATGGACCCTTAGGGTTCTTGAAGCCAAGGTACCCCCGAAAGGTAAATGCACGACATTCGTTAGGATCATACCCTGTTTTTTTTAATGTACATTGGTTACTCTAGGTCTGGTCGAATTTAGGCTGGCGTTTTCTCGTCAAACAACTGGGCTAGGGGTCTTGCACGAATCCTTTCTTTACAACCTTCCTGCAGCCCCAAACCCTACGACATAGCTAATGTAGGGTCTACCCCCCCACGCCCCCCACCCCTCCCCCCCCCCTCGCCGGCAAGAACACATGAGATCACAGGTGGGTTTAGGGTTGCTCCTTATCTCCGGATCACACACCGTCAGGGCTTCCTATGAAGCCGGTGCCCCTCCCCACCCCCATAGAAGACCTAAAGCCCACTTCGAGTACCAAGGGACTTGATACTGGGGGCAGGGGGTCATAGAACAGATAAAGCGATTATCAGCTTCAAGCATCTATGTTGACATATTCAGTTCTTAACTTGTTACCGTTATGATGGGTAACCCGGTTGCTTCAGTTTTTGTTTAGTTTTTGGAGCAGTGTGTGGCCCCGGCTTACGCCGGGGCCCCCCAACCGTTCGCAGTAATTGTTCCCCTCATCCCCAAAATTCTCGTCACATTGTGGGGGTCCGTATACTCCTTCTTGCGTCCACTGTCCGCTCTACATACAAACTGCCAGCCTCTTGCCAAACCTATTACCTATACCATTTTGGGGGCTCTGCATTAGAAACATAATATGATGGGCTCAAGACCCTATTCTAATTATTCAGGCCCGTATATCATAGTAGTCTCATAGGTCCCTTATAGGAAGCCTTCTAGACCCCCTTTGAAGGAACCCTACTCTAATTCTTAAGGCCCCTGTATCATAGTGCCCATATAGATCCCTTACAGTAAGCCTTAGAGAGCTCCTTCAAAGGAACCCTATTCTAATTGTGAAGGCCCTATATCATAGTATTCTGAGATCCCGTACAGGAAGCCTTATAGACCCGCTGTAAAGGAACCCTGTTCTAACCATTAAGCTGCTGAGTTCCTGCCCAGAGCTCGCCGCCGAGTCTCTTGAGCCCAGTCCGCACACCCGAAACACCCAAACCGAAAGGACTGGACCCTGAACCAGGGCACTATCAAGCCTGATAGTCCTGTATATTCCCTGAAGGCCTAAACCCTTAAATCCCCCTAAAGACCCTAAAAACCCTAAACTCCTAAAACCCCTAAACCCCTCATCCCTAAACGTTTAAATCCATAAAGCTTGAAGCCCCCGGAAGCTTGAAGTTCCCGAAGCCCTCAAGCTACGGACATCTGAGCTTGAACCAAAATAGCTTCGTAGCAGGGTAACCTTTAACATTTCTAGGGGGTATTGTTATCCCCGATATAACCAAAAAAGTTTCGTAGCAGAGTAGGTAACCTTTAACATTTTTTAGGGGGTATAATTATCCCCTATATAGCCCAAAAAACTTCGTAGTAGAATAGGTAACCTTCAACATTTTTTTGGGGGTATTATTATCCCCTATATAGCCAAAAAAGCTTCGTAGCAGAGTAGGTAACCTTTAACTTTTTTAGGTGGTATTTTTATCCCCTATATAACCAAAATAGCTTCGTAGCAGAGTAGGTAACCTTTAACATTTTTTGGGGGGTATTGTTATCCCCCTATATGACCAAAGTAGCTTCGTAGCAGAGTAGGTAGCCTTTAACTTTTTTTAGGGGGTATTATTATCCCCTATGTAACCAAAATAGCTTCGTAGCAGAGTAGATAACCTTTAACATTTTTTAGGGGGTATTATTATCCCCTATATAGCCAAAATAGCTTCGTAGCAGAGTAGGTAACCTTTAACATTTTTTAGGGGGTATTATTATCCCCTATCTAACCAAAAGAGCTTCGTAGTAGAATAGGTAGCCTTTAACATTCTTTGGGGGGTATTGTTATCCCCCTATATAACCAAAGTAGCTTCGTAGCAGAGTAGGTAGCCTTTAACTTTTTTTAGGGGGTATTATTATCCCCTATGTAACCAAAATAGCTTCGTAGCAGAGTAGATAACCTTTAACATTTTTTAGGGGGTATTATTATCCCCTATATAGCCAAAATAGCTTCGTAGCAGAGTAGGTAACCTTTAACATTTTTTAGGGGGTATTATTATCCCCTATCTAACCAAAAGAGCTTCGTAGCAGAGTCGGTAACCTTTAACTTTTTTAGGTGGTATTATTATCCCCGATATAACGAAAATAGCTTCGTAGCAGAGTAGGTAACCTTTAACATTTTTTAGGGAGTATTATTATCCCCCATATATCCAAAATAGCTTCCTATAACCATAATAGCTTAGGTAACCTTTAACATTTTTTAGGGGGTATTATTATCCCCTATATATCCAAAATAGCTTCGTAGTAGAATAGGTAACCTTTAACATTTTTTAGGTGGTATTATTATCCCCTATATAACCAAAATAGCTTCGTAGTAGAATAGGTAGCCTTTCACATTCTTTGGGGGGGTATTGTTATCACCCTATATGACCAAAATAGCTTCGTAGCAGAGTAGGTAACCTTTAACATTTTTTAGGGGGTAGTTTTATCCCCTATATAACCAAAATGGCTTCCTATAACCATAATAGCTTAGGTGACCTTTAACTTTTTTAGGGGGTATTATTATCCCCTATATAACCAAAATAGCTTCGTAGTAGAATAGGTAACATTTAACATTGTTCAGGTGGTACTATTATCCTCTATATAACCAAAATAGCTTCCTATAACCATAATAGCTTAGGTAACCTTTAACTTTTTTAGGGGGTATTGTTATCCCCTATATAACCAAAAACAGTTTCGTAGCAGAGTAGGTAACCTTTAACATTTTTTAGGGGGTATAATTATCCCCTATATAGCCCAAAAAACTTCGTAGTAGAATAGGTAACCTTTAACATTTTTTAGGGGGTATTATTATCCCCTATATAGCCAAAAAAGCTTCGTAGCAGAGTAGGTAGCCTTTAACTTTTTTTAGGGGGTATTATTATCCCCTATGTAACCAAAATAGCTTCGTAGCAGAGTAGATAACCTTTAACATTTTTTAGGGGGTATTATTATCCCCTATATAGCAAAAATAGCTTCGTAGCAGAGTAGGTAACCTTTAACATTTTTTAGGGGGTATTATTATCCCCTATCTAACCAAAAGAGCTTCGTAGCAGAGTCGGTAACCTGTAACTTTTTTTTAGGTGGTATTATTACCCCCTATATAACCAAAATAGCTTCGTAGCAGAGTAGGTAACCTTTAACCTTTTCAGGGGGGATTACAATCCCTATAGAACCCCAAGGGTCCATGTGCCCATATAGCATATACTTTGGGCCCAATGTACCTATATAGGGAATACTTTAAGCCCAATGTATATACTATAAGAGTACATGGACCCTCAGGGGAATCCCGCTACACTGCCAAAGGTTAACCTTCAGTTCCCCGGGATAGTGGACAAGTAAGATTGGCTGTCATGATCAAAGCACAGTCCTGATACGATCAACCACCCTTCCTCACCAATTGCCCCGAACTCAACCCCTAAACCCCAAAACCTAAACCCTAAAACCCTAAACCCTAAACCCTAAACCCTAAAAAAAAAAACCCTAAAACCTGAATCTTAACCCCCTAGGCCGACACGTCAACCCCAAGGCCCTCAACTCGACACCTGCACCCTAAACCCAGTACTCAGGAATCCTGAACATAACCCTAAGGGTCCATGTACCCAAATAGTAGGGGTTCCTTTAAGGGCTACTATAAGGGTTACTATAAGGGTTCTATAGTTTAAGGGTCCATGTACCCAAATAGTATATACTTTGGCCCAATGTACCTATATAGGCACTGCATTAAGGCCAATGTATATACTATTTGGGTACATGGACCCTTAGGGTAACGCAGCATACCACAACCCGATGAAGATGAAACGTGAACGTTTATCCCAACACATTAAACCTCGGGGTTTACAGTTCA
>CAJNDT010006213.1:1119494-1324494 GCA_905221615.1 Symbiodinium sp. CCMP2592
ATCCCTACTTGGATTCCACTGCTTTTGGAAACTCGCACACCACCCGCAAGAAACCACCTGCAACAGCATGACAGTATTTGGATATTATGTTTGAGCACACCGTACCGGAACTTCACCCAGGTTAGAAAACCAAGGTGGGTTCGTGCAATGACCCCGCCAGACTTTGTGTCTCTCAAGTAGCGGCGGGCCAATTTCCATGCACCTTGTCTTCCGGAGCCAATCAAGGTGGAGCCTATGTTGCAGCTGCCCCCTTATAGGGCTACTATTGAGGTCCGAATATATCTTCATTATGAATATTATTCAACTATTACTCAGTGGGGGCCGTACCCAAGGTGGAGCCTATGTTGCAGCTGCCCCAAGATCCCAACTTGGCTACAACGGAAGGAAGCAGAGCTCTAGTCCAGGCCTCTGCCCGAGGCCATATCAACATGGTACAGCTGTTGCTTAGGGGTACTTAGAAATATCTTTTAGCTTTTGGTTATTATATTCCCTAAGAAACAGCTAAAGTCATAATTGTTGCAAGGGTTCTAAGTTCAGTATAGGTTGTTGGAGGCCCGTGCTGACAAAGACCTACCTGACCAGGACGCTCGAAAGCCCAGCTGTTATGCTTGATTTCTGGCTTCATGTTCCGGTCCGGAACCAGCAATCCACACCCCCTTACAATCCTGAGCCGAAATCATCTAGTTGATTCTTCATAATATAGGGTTCCCTATGTTGCTTATAGTATAATGGGCCTCAAACCCTATTATAATTATGAAGGCTCGTGTATTACATACGGCAATGGTGCTGGTTCATTTGAAAACCCAAGGATGGCACCACGGCGCTGATGCTGGCAGCCCAAGAGGGGCACATGGAAGTGGCACGGTTGCTCCTCGACGTCGGCACTGACAGGGAGTTGTGTACCGATGAGGGTATCACGGCCCTCATGATCGCTTCCGGTGAGCTCAGATTCGACATCGTGCGCTTGCTGCTCGATACTGGCGTGGACTGCAATGTGCAAGCCTGCGCTACCGGCATCACGGCATTGATGCTTGCATCTATCCCTGGCGATGTTGAAGTCGTTCGACTATTGCTGGACGCCAAGGCCAAGATGGACCTGCGCAGTGGCCATGGCACGACAGCGTTGATGATGGCTGCTCACCAGGGCCACATAGAAGTTTTAAATGTCCTCTTGCAAGCAGGGTCTGACAAGAACTTGGTTGCCAACGATGGCGCGACTGCCCTCATGCTCGCTTCTCAAGAAGGCCATGTAGAAATAGTGCGTTTGCTTCTGGAGGCTGGCGCGAACACGGACATGGTCGCCAACAACGGGCTCACAGCTTTGAATCTGGCATCTAGAGATGGTCATGTCGAAGTCGAGCGGCTGCTGCTCGACAACTCCCCTGCGAAGGACTCGTGCAACAAAGCTCTCCCTGACGCGGCACTGTCGACATCGCTAGAGGGCTTGCTGAGATTTGGTGGATGCTGCTGCTGGGGACCGCTGCTGTCCCGAACTTCTAAAGCTTTAGCAGCAGTGGAGTCAAAGAGCTGCAGTCGCAGATTGTTGTGGTATTTCTGCAACTGCCCTAGTCGAACCGAAATATGTACAGCAGTACTCGTGGTAGCAGTAGCAGCAGCAGGAGCAGGAGCTGGAGCAGCAACAGTTCCAGTAGCAGTAGGAGTAGTTACTGTTGTTATTACTACTCTTACTATCGTCTTCGCACAGAGAGGCTCTAGGCAGGATGCTCCGTGGATGACTTTTAGCACCCTAAACCCTACACCATAAACGCTACGCCCTAAACCATTCACCCTAAACCCTACCCTAAACCCTAACCCCTAAACCCTAAACCATAACCCCTAAAACCTAAACCATAACCCCTACACCGTAAACCCTACACCGTGCTCATGATGTGGGAGACACAGGGTTGTCGTATTGGAATGAAGGGCCTGGGGCTCTTTTTGGGCCCGTCCCAGCCCTGGGCCTTACTTAAAGCATCATGGGACTTGGTAACTGGGGCTCCTTAAAGTGCTCTGTAAAGGGATCTATAGGGTTTCTTAAAGGGATGTATGGGGTTTAGGGTTTAGGGCATACTTAAAGGTTCATGGGACTTAGTAACTAGGGCTCCTTAAAGGGCTCCTCAAAGGGACCCATAAGGTTTCGAAAATGAGGGGTGTTTAGGGGCACTTAAAGGATCATGGGACTTAGTAGCTAGGGTTATAATTAGGGTAACTATAGTTATAACTACTTATAACCCCAATTAAGGTACTTAAAACCTTACTTACTAAGTGCCATGATCCTCCAAGTAGGTCTTCTACACGTACATCCCGACGGCCAACGAGCTCCAAACCCTAGTAGAACCAGGGCTTTTGGTCAAGAACCAATGCAGAACTCTATGATGCTTTCAATGACCCTACACAATCCTGTCAGACCCGCTAAAGCTATTATAAAAACCCTCTGTGGTACCCTAGTAGAACCCTATACGGCCTACAAAACCGTAAAACCCCAACAGAAGTAGTAGACCCGACTCTCCAAGCCCTAAACCCTCAACCCCGTGTGAACCCTGAGCCCTTTCTTCTTGAGGCTTCTCTGGAGGAAAGAAGGGACGTTAGCCCCTGCCTCAGCTGCGACATCTGGGTAGTTCTCTATATTCGGGTCCCTTTTTGGAAACCCCGAAATGGTACGGCGCCCTTTTAGCAAAGGACCCGATAAGGGATCCTATGATTTAGAGGACTACCGGCCATCTCGCTTACGGTTGAGGGGTTTCAGGTTTTGGGGCTTGTGATTTTGGGGTTTTGAGGCTGGGGGCCTGTGGTTCTACGTTGGTTTGTGATTATACATAGACATACACATATGCATGCTCATATACATATACGTATACATATGTGTATGTATATATATACATATATATATATATACATATACACAGTTGTTTATAGAGATATACAGATGCATGTTTAGATTTGTCTACACAGAACATTATGCAAATGTTCTGGAATATGTTCATAATTTTATGTCCTTGAAATGTTGCATCACTACACATACATGTATATATATGTATACATCATATTTACATACATATGACCTACCTACACACACACACACACGCGCACGCGCGCACATGTCGGACGTTTGCGCAACATTGCTGTTATCACCATTGATGTGTGTTCTTGTTCTGCAGCTGCCTTGTTTGTAGCGAGTACCGACAATAACAACTTTCGTTGATATTCATTATTGGTAATGCTTTTCGGTATTACTGCATGATAGTTCAGATTTACCACACTTCTACACTACGATGATTGGGGTTGGAAGTTACAGATTACGGGTGTGCATGACCTAGTTGCACGTAGCTCCCTCGTCTTTGCTTTGCAGAAAGCCCGAACGCACAGGTTTCATTGGGCAGGCCGGGTTGCGCATTCTGGTTATACAGCTGTGGAGCTGAACGTCTTCTTCACACACTTCGGAGGAGTTGCCTGAACTTGACTTGCCCACCGAAATCCGGATATCAGGAGCGTGCAGTAGTACCCAGAGCTCCAGACTGTAAGCATCTTACTTGGAGGGTCGGGGGACTTAGTAAGTAGGAAGTAAGTAGACTGATAAGTACCGTAAAAGGGGCCCTAATTGGGGTTATGGTACGTATAAGTCCCTAAAATAACCAGTTACTAAGTCCCCCGACCCTCCACGTACTCCAAACCATCACAGGACAGGCTGCCAGGACATAGCGGCGGAGCCCGCTGCGTTGCCTTCGGCGTTGGGCTCAGGTTGAAATGGATTTCTTCGGCATTCGTTACTGCAGAAAACAGGAGACCCCTCGTCTTGAAACTCAAGCACGACAGTTGATGATAAAAATCCTGGGCATGACCTTAAGGACCCGAAACTATGGGAATTATGGTATATTCCTTGTTATGGGTAATGCAGGATTTATATCATCAACCGGAGACCCTTAATTTTAATCTCAAGAAATGCTGAGCCCTGAACCCTAAGCTTTCATTGCAGAACTGCGCCTCTAGTCCAAAGTGTCCTAGGTACTGTTATGGGGAATAATTCCCCACATCATAATAGTAATTCCTAATCTAGCAACTCTACATTCTACTATATAGGTACTTTGGGCCCTTTGGGTAGGTAATGTGGGAACCTGATTAAGAAACCCCGTCCCCATAACCCCCTATATAGTAGGATTCACATAAGGAACCCTAATGAAGGCCCAAGGTTTCTTAATCAGGTTCCTACATTCTAGGATGCCCAGTGGTACCCTTATTCTCTTTTTGTAGCCCTAGGTTCCCTGTAAAGTTACCCAATACCAAAAAGGGAGCCCTTTTTATTCCTAGGCTACTGAGCATCCTAGCATCAAGCTTCCGTGCGGTCAACTCATTGGTCTGTTTTGGGGTGCTGCTGATGGTTCAGGGTTTAGGGTTTAGTCTGTAGGGTTTAGGGTTTCTCTTGGGTCTGTTTTGGGGTGTCATGTCCCCCGTCGGGGGCTTGGGGTATTTAGGGTTTACGGGGCTTAAAGCTTCGGGTTTCAGAAAGTTTGGGTGATCTAGGGGCCCAGAATCTATTGGTAAGTATTTAGGCCCCATTCTCCGCCTTTGATTTGATTATCCTTCCATGTCCTGTTTTGTCCATTATACCTTTTACTAAAGGTCACATGGCACGACTGCTCCAATTGCCGAGATAATTTCTCTGAATACATAAAGGATCATGGGACTTAGTAACTAAAATTAAAATTATGGTACGTAACTATACTTATAACTACTTATAACCCAGTTAAGGTACTTAGAACCTTACTTACTAAGTCCCATGATCCTCTGAATACCTCATTTGGAGATCCTGAAGATCGAGATTCTAGTTTTCATCGGTTCTATATGGGTGGTTGTCAAACTTAGGGCCCCTTTTTGGGTACCCCAAATATTAGGTGCCGTATTATAATAGGGACCCAAAAACGGACCATAATTTTGACAACCACCCATATGTTGGTCGCAAGTTTTCGGAAAGTCCCCTTTGAGTTACGCCGGCCTCGCCCCTGGAATTGCGGGATTGCGTATCAAACCCTCTGTGACAGCTGCACTCACTCCGTGTGAACTCGCGTTCCTTCTAGTTAGCTCTGGGATGCTGAGGTGGAGCTGCCTAAACAAGACCTTGTAACTGTAGAGTTCGTACAGTATCCCTTGAACCCTAAACCCTAAACCCCTAAATCCTAAACCACAAACCCCAATATACGGTAAACCCCAAATCCCCTATACCCTCAACCCTCATGTGGAACCCGCGCCGATCAGGTGAAACCGAGCTTCTCGCCTCCGGTGGCGACGATGGCCAAGTGGAAGCCTCGAGTTTGGCATTGAGGATGCCGGCTCCAATACGCCCAGACCCCCGAAGGATCCAAAAAGTAGATCCGGGTGGGTGTCCTGTATTATAAGTATAGGGCCCAAATTTCTAGATCCTCCCGAGGGTCTGGGCAGGAGCTTACATAATTTCCAGTACTATTTCGGGGGTTCATTACTAGCGTTATACAATAATATAGATCCAAGCTCGAATACAGGAGCTGAAATAATGTCCAATACTATTTTTGGTGGTTCCCGACTGTAGATATATGCAGTATACTACGCATATTTTAATTATCAAGGGCCCTATATTACTTAGGTACGGCCACCACTCAGTAATAGCTGAATAGTATTCAGAGCATAGATATATTAGGACCTTAAGAGTAGCCCTTTTATAGACTCTTATTGTATCGGGGCAGTACACAATACATTACCTTCATCCCACAAGGCCTGAATTGTCAGGACTCCCTCGGCCCTCAACCCTCACAAAAGGATTTCACGATAAGGAGCCCTAGAGGATGGTTTTAAAGTAAAAGCCAGAAAGTTGGAATATGATTATCCTAAACCCTCTATGGTAAATTATAGGGTATCCTACCCTGAAATCATATTCCAACTTTCTGGAGTTCCCTTTAAGGGTCCAGCCGCATGAGGAGAGCTTTGGCTTCGGAGTTTAGTGTGTTTCAGGTTTCTGGCTGTCCGATTTAAAGTTTGTGGTTTGTCTGAGCACCACGGTTGATGATAGAAATCCTGCATTACCTTAAGGACCCTTGACTATGGGAATTATGGCATATTCCTTATTCTGGGTAGTGCATGGTTTCTATCGTCAACAGTTTTACAAGAGACCTTTCATCTTCTTGGCTTGGGGTTTCGGTTTAGGGTTTTCGCAATTCTGGTTTGCGGGCTAGTTGTTTGGCATTTACTTTTGCATGTTTCGGGGCTTTTGGGTTTGGGCTTTAGTTAGGATATAGGGCTAATTGTCTGATGTGTTTGTGTTAATGCTTTTGTTTGAGGAGGCGGGTAGTTTCGGGGCTTGGTTGTGTAGGATTCAGGGATGAGGTTCATGGTTTTACTGGTAGGGCCCTAAACCCTAAGCTAAACCCTAACCCCTAAACCCTAAACCCTAACCCTGAACCCTAGGAGTTCACGTGTTGAGAGTTTGGGGGGTGGTTCCGGGTCGGTCTAGGAACTTCTGGGGCTTAACATAGGGGCCTTAATAATTAGAATAGGGTTCGGCGGCCCTTTATACTATAACTATGATAAGGAAACCCCCTCAAAAAATGGTATAGGTAGCTATTTAGGCTTTCAGGTCTTTTGTCGCTTTGGAGTTGGTTTTCGTATCGAAATGGAATACTTGAAGGCATCCTCCAGCAGTCAGCTGCTTTAGGGTTCAGGATGCGGGGTTTGAGGTTTTAGGTTTCGGGCTTGAGGCTTAGGTGAAAGGTTCAGGGTTTAGGGTCACGGGCTTAACCTTCAGGTTAGGGTAAACTGAGCAACGATCACAGATAGAAGATAGAATAGAACGGTCGAAGGCCCATGAACTCTAAGGTTAGTCTAATGGGTTTGCCATGGTGTACCGACGCATCCGACATCAAGCTACGAACGCATGCAGCTGAGGCGATTGTGTGGCGTTGGCAGCCCAGAGTGCATTGACGGTTGCAAATTCGCTGAAGGTTCAGGTTTAGAGTGCATACTGGGTTTAATTAATTAAGATCTAGGGCTCTAGGGACTTATGTATGGGTTGGGCAATCTCTTCTCCTAGCAGAGCAGCAAGCAGCTCTGAATCGCCCGGACATAGTCCATCTTTGGTAGGGCTTCCAGGTTTCTGTGAAATTCAGAGTTTCGGGTTTTTAGGCTGAGGGGCCTCCAGATGATAAGGCGCACACCCTCTACCATGCTTGAAGGTTCATGGGTAGTCATAAGTGGAGTTATAAGTCCCCTAACATGGGTTATACTTATGGGTGGTTGTCAAAATCATGGTCCTTTTTTGGGTCCCTACTATAATAATTACGGCACCTAGTATTTAAGGTACCCAGAAAGGGACCGTAATTTTGTTATAGTTACCTTACTTATAACCCCACTTAGAACTAGGAACCTCCACCATGGGAGTCTGTCCCACATGCTGTCTTGAGACATCTTGAGACACTCTGACTTCAATCTTAAGTCGGTTTAGGGCTTAGGGTTTTTGGGTTTAGGGTTGAGGGCTTAGGGTTTAGGGCTTAGGGCTTAGGGTTTAGGGCCTAGGGTTTAGGGTTTAGGGCCTAGGGTTCAGGGTTTGGGGCTTAGGGTTTAGGGTGTAGGGTTTAGGCCTAGGGTTTAGGGTTTAGGGTTTAGGGCTTTGGGTCTAGGGTTTAGGGGGAGATCAGGAACATACCCCAAATCCAGCTTGCCCATGAATGCAGTCGGAAGCAGTAAGATTCGGAAGAAAGCCACCAGGCAAAGAGCAATGCAAGAGATTCGGCCCATAGGCTACCGTACTACCTCAGTGTGCAGCAATCACTCGAAGTCACTTATAATAGGAGCTTCCAA
This sequence comes from Symbiodinium sp. CCMP2592, assembly GCA_905221615.1. NCBI lineage: Eukaryota > Dinophyceae > Suessiales > Symbiodiniaceae > Symbiodinium > Symbiodinium sp. CCMP2592. The sequence continues at coordinate 1,127,316 of CAJNDT010006213.1, forward strand.
TAATTAGGGGTACGGTCCTTATAACAAGGATCCTACTATTTAGGGTACTATATTAGGGTCCCCCTATTTTCGGAAATCCTCCACTTGTATCTCTACAGCCGACAGTACAGCAACCCATTACACACTTGCCTTCAGTCCTTTCCCCTACACCACTCACCCCTGCAGGACCAGTTGCCGATGACCCGACACCGTACCCTGTACACCCCGAGGCTACTTGGAGGATCATGGGACTTAGTAAGTAAGGTTATAATTACCTGAATGAGGGCTATAAGCTATAATTATAACCCTGGCTACTAAGTCCCATGATCCTTTAATTACCCCTAAACCCCCTTATAAAAACCTTACAGATCCCTTTTAAGGAGCCCTTTAAGGAGCCCTAATAACTAAGTCCCATGATCCTTTAATTTAAGTACACCCCGAGGCGAAGCTTCCAACAACAAAGCAGACCAGCAAGAATCCGAGCCGAAGCAGGCTTCCAAGAAGACGGACCAGATCGCATCGCGGCCCTGCGCGCGACTCTAAGGCCTGTGTCAAGGCTGACCGGTCCGATCTCGGGTCTTGGAGCCAATTCCCGGGAGTTGAAACTAGATTCTTAGTCTGAACTGTGCTCTTTTGCTTGTGTCAACTAGCTGTATTCGGGAATAGTTGTGAGGTGAGGAGGGAGGGGAATGTACAGAGCATAAGATGGCCTCAACATGACTATGTTCAGCTTGGCTTTGTTTAGTATTGTAGTGTTATCTCAGTTCGTTTAGCTGACCTACGTACTGCAGTTGAATAAGCCATAAGCCCCATAGAAGCATCATTATACCGACACTCAAGAGAATCCCCCAAAACCCAAACCCACTAAACTCCAACACTCCCAAGATCACCTGAGCGTCTGCATTTCGAACTCCCCGAAATCGCCAACACTCCATAGACCCTCCATCTACCCTCTATGAGATCCTAAATGCCCCTTATTTGGGAGGGCACAAGGAGGGTCCTGGTCCGAGGCCATCGCTTCCCTGTCGCCGCGGTTTGCATCCTCGGCGACCGCTTGGCCGTTGCCGCCGGCGACTCCGTGGAGGCGGTACGAAGGTTCTCTTGCAACATTGCGGTTCTATGCATTGCTTAGTTGGGCTATGTGTGTTGAATGTTAATACATATGTATATACATACATATACAAATATGTATGATCCCGGTTCGGCCGGCCCCCCCCCTCCCCCCCCAATGGTTCCTCCTCCCCCCTGTGGTGTGGTGTGGTTGTGGGTTGCTTCCCCTCCCTGTGGTGTGGTGTGGTTCGGGAGTGGGTCTGCTTAGGCTGGTTACCCCACTCCCCCCTGTGGTGTGGTGTGGTTTGGGTTTCCTGCGTGGGTCTGCTTGGCGTGTGAGCCCTCGTGTGGAATGGGCTTGCGCGGTCGCGAACGGATTGGCTTGGGGAGCATGGGGGGGGAGGGGGATACCAACGGGGGGGGTCGGTGAACCGAAAACCGGAATCATATATATATATATATATATATATATCATGGGGACCTTTCGGGTGGTAGGGGGCAGAGGGGTAGGGGGCCTTAATACCCATAATAAGGAGTTACTAGGGCTTATTTAAGGGGCTTATTAAGTGGCTGACACTGGAGACCGAGGAAAAGGCAGTCCGAGAATTTGCAAAGGAAGGTTAAGGGTTTAGGCTTTAGGGCGGAGCTTCATGTACTCAGAGGGCACCCTGTTGCAGGAAGGGTTGCTGCAGTGTTGCACCCGCTACGTGCAAGTGGGGCTTACAGCCGCGGATTGAGAGAGGGTGCGACAACGTCATTCTACCTACCCGAAACCCTGAACCCTAAGCCCTGAACCCTAAACCCTAAACCCAAACCCTAAAACCCTAACATCCTAAGACCCTAAACCCTTAATTAGAACTCGTCTTCGACTTTCGGTACTCGCCCAGCAGCAGCCGATATTGGCTCCCCAAGCCGACTCAGACTGCCGAGCAAGCACTGATCCAGGGTTGGAAGTTTACGGTTTAGGGTTTTCTTCGAAGACCCCGAACCAGAAGCCTTGATACAACCGACCCTCTGCTGGTACATGCATGTATAGATATAGATATGGATATAGGTATGTCGTGTATAAATAAGTAACTACTTATGTATGTATTTATATTTCTACCTAGGCCCTACTCGGCGCTACCCCCTTGAAAAACCGAACCGACACAACCGGCACAAGCTGTGGGCCTAAAATGAGATCAGGTGTGGCATATAGCGAGCTGCCAGCACAGCTCTCAGCACAGCGCAGCAGGAAACCCATCAGCTAGGATAAGCCCAAATCCTGAACCCCCAGCCCTGGATTGGGGTGAGTTTAGGAATGGCAACGGGCAACGGTGAGGCTTGCAAAGATTGCCGTATGTTCAGAGTAACAGTTGATAAAGAAGATATATAACCCATCAGCTAGGATAAGCCCAACGCCTAATCCCCCAAGTTTGGATTTGGGGGGGGGGGGTGCGTTTAGGAATGGCATCGGGCAACGGTGAGGCTTGCAAAGATTGCCGTATGTTTAGAGTAGCGGTCGATAAAGAAGATATATACAGTTCTGATTCGCTGCCTATAAACCTAACTCAGCTTCTTAGAAGAAAGTCCCAGTGCAGTTGCATCAGAAGCCAAGCCTTGTCCCAAAGGCTCCACGTAGATACTTCAGCCTTAAAGGGGTCCCTATATAGGTACTTTAAGGCCTAAGTATATACTACATGGGTACATGGAGCCTCAGGGCACCTGCCCCTGATTTCGACGGTGCACCCCGAGTGTTGCAGTTGCATAAATGCCGGGTGTCTCGAGGCCTCCTTTCTCATCTTCAGGGAATCGACCCACAGGGTGTCTCCAGGTTCCCGACCTAAACCTTAAACCTTATAGAACCCTAAACCCTAAGCCCCTAAACCCTAAATCCTATAAACCCTAAACCAAATAAACCCTATAAGCCCTAAATGGACCCTTGGAGTGAGGTCCCAAACCCTGGCCTCCAAAGCCGAAACCCTCCCCCAGAAGGCTCAAGACCCCTTAGGAGCCTTAGGGTGCACCCTCACCCTCGAGACTCTCCGAGCCCCTGAAAAGACCCAAAGCCCAACGAAAAGGGAGTCTCCGAAAATTGGGGGGGGGGGGTACCTTTTAAGGGATCTATAAGGGTCCCTTTAAGGGTTCCTATAAGGGTATCTTTAGGGTTGAGGGTTTAGGGTTCCTTGATATCTTAGAGTTCCTTTAAAGGGCTACTATAAGGGTACTATAAGGGTTTCTCGAAGGGGCTCTATAAGGGTATAGAGTTTCCGAAAATTAGGGGGTACCTTGTTTTGCGGTCCTTGAAATAAGGATCCTACTATTTAGGGTACTAGATTAGGGTCCCCTATTTTCGGAAACTCCCACATGAAACGTAAGACCCCAAGGGTCCAAAGGACCCAATAATCAGGTACTTGGGTTTAGGATAGTAGTTATGCAGGTTATAACTCGGCACTTTCACCCTTAAGCCTTAGGGAGAGTCACATCACGAATGAACATGTGGGTGGTTGTCAAATTTAGGGGCCCTTTTTGGGTCCTTAATATATTACGGCACCCATTATTTGGGGTACCCAAAAAGGGACCATAATTTTGACAACTACCCATGTGTGTAATGATACTTGCAGTATTACAGGTGACGTCGGGCGTGGGAGTCCCGTACTGGCAGGGGCGATGGTCATCGGTTTAGGGCTTAGGGTTTAGGGTTTAGGGTTTAAGGTTCGACAATACTACCCCAGAGGGTCCATATCCATATATATATATATATATATATATATATATATTACGAATATGGAATTAGGCCCTATAAGACCATCCCCATTATGGTTTTGGGAACCTTATTCCATAATAGTAGTGTATATGGACCTTCTGGGTACATAACCAGTTTCGGTGATCATATACATGCAAAAACATATCCGTAGGTATCGTTGGTCACAACAGAAGCTCTGCTGACAGCATCATGAATGGTTCTATGTACCTTGGTGTCGGGGACACGTGGCTAACCCCATGCAAAGCTTGTGGACCCTTTCATTATGCGATTCCGACACCATTAGCTCCTCAACCCTACAACTCTCCACCCAATTACCCTAATTTTCTGATCTCTGAAACCCTGCAACCCAAGATCCAACTAAAACTCTAAAGCCGTAACACGATTGAAGCCCTAACGCCATAACACCACCCTACACCCACAAAAACAAACTGTCGACAGTCGATTCAGGCCACTCCGCTCGTTGCGCGGGCACGCGGGCTCCATCTGCAGCCTATCCTGTCGAGGCTGGCCACCCCTCGGATTTAGGCTGAAATGTTTAATGTGAAGGGTTGTACGGCCCATAAGCAAGGCTTAAAGGGTATAGGCTTCATAAACGTTTAGAGCTTAGGGTTCAAAGGATTCTGGGTTTCTAGGCTTTACCTTGGGTTCAAAACGTGTTGCCAACATGTGTGTGGATCTGTGAGCAAGCATCCGCAGTCACGTTAATCTCGGAGCCTGGGTTAGGCCCTCTACCCAGAGAGCTTGGGCCAATAGTTACTCCTTAACTTATTAACTCTGCAACATGCATTAGAATGTAAGGGGCTTAAATTCAATAGTGAGGAATTAAGGTGTTTTCCTCAAGTAAGGGGTATTGGGCCCTTAGCCGTACAGTCTCTGCAGCAAACATAGCACACAATAAGTTACACGAGAGTCAAACCCTAAAATCATTCAATGTTTTCCAAGCCTCGAGCACCGTCAAAAAGGGTCGGGTTGAAACAAAGTCGAATTTATACCTTGGTCTTGGTGAGAGTGAAGACACTAACTCTCTTCAGGAGTATCGGCGAGTCTACATGTGTGTTTTCTTAGGAGATACTAGAAGTGAAACAGGAACCGGGACTTGGCGGCTACATGTATGCTGCCGGTCGGGTGGTATGAAGCTTTCACACGTCCGGGGGACATGTATTTCACAGACCCCGTTGGCCTTGAACTAAACTCACGAGCGTCCCACAAGCTTGAAACCCTGCTACCGAAGGGCGACCGGGCATCGTCGTGCCTGGCCTCAGGAAGGTCTGCAGACGCTGCCCTCTAAACCCTACTTGGAGGATCATGGGAGTTAGAACTTAAGCTTATCAGTTCCTTAACTGGGGTTATATGTAATTACTCTAAGACAAAGATACTTCCTTTATAGCCGGAGGTACTAAGTCCCATTGAGTCTCCAGGTAAACCCTTTGCGGATCTAACTCAGGGCTTCTACAGGGCTAGGCTCTTGGATGGACTCCGCGGGCTATCTGCTTGTGGGTTGAGGGTTTAAGGCTTTAGGGTCTAGGGGGCTACTCACACATCGTTGTTGAATGTGCCTTAAGTAGGTTCTGGCAGTGTGCAGTTTACTTAAAAGCTCCAAGACCTGATGGTTTATGGCTTTTCGAGTATAATGTCTTGGAACTATATGTGTGGCTCCAGTCAAGGGGCCCAAGCCCTAAACCTGAAACCCTGAACCACACCATTATCCTTCAACCTGAACATACGGCTGAAACCTAGAAATAGGGCTGGATCCCGAGAGTTCTGTGGTTCTTTCCTGGAGCGTTTGCGTGGCGAAGCTATCCCGTGACTGGATGGTCTGAGTAGCCCACCGTCTTAATTTCCACGTAGAAGAGTTTTCCGTATGAAAATCCTTTGTGCCCAGAAGACGATCACGGAAGCCTATGGCCCCAATTCAACGCAAGAGGAACCGGGACAAGCCCTAAGGCTCCATGTACCCATATAGTATATACTTAGGCCTTAAAGTAGCTATATAGGGACCCCTTTGAGGCTTAAGTATCTACTATAATAGTACATGGAGCCTTTGGGGGAGATAAGCAGGACTAGCAGCGAGAAGCATAGCGAGCCCAAGTTCTTCTTCTACCGAGGTTTCCGCTGCCCGGGACGGACTCGCCAAGGCTCGTGAAACCAAGGAAGTTGACGCCAAGCCCGTAGCCCCAAGCCCTATACGTCTCTAAACTAGGCTCACTTAAAGGTTCATGGTTCAACCTTTTGCTTTACACACTTGGTAACTCGTTGTTTACGCGAGGTCTCCATCTAAAAACACAGTTACCACGATTATGGTGCTACGTTCGAATTTAATACACTGCCTACGCAATAATTACACGGGCATGTGCTTGTCACCCAAACCTGTCTGTGAGCATTCCTGGAACTTCGAACGCCGGTAACCCGACCTCTATCTAGGGTTTATAAGGGTTTAGGGTCTATAGCATGGTTAGCCAGGTTTGGTGCAGTGATACGGGCCAGTGCCTTCTCTCGCTGGCCTCCTCAGCACAGGCTGGGGGTATCTTCCCTAAACCCTAAACCCTAAACCCTAAACCCTATACATCTGGGATAAATAGGGTTTTTCGTTCGGGACGGCGGTTGACGGTTGGTTTTAAGTACCAGTTTGGAGGTTCAGGGATGGTTTGGGATTGCGGCAGGTGGTTCGTCTAGATCTTGTTCAGGATGAATTCGCCCGGTTTGACAGCGGCATATGGGAGCTTCAGAGGATAACGGAGCCGTAAATGACCCCTGGATCAGGTGCCCGAGGTTTCTCCAATTAGCATATGGGAGTTTCCGAAATTAGGGGGTACCTTATTTTGGGGTCCTTATAACAAGGATCCTACTAGTTAGGGTACCTTGTTAGGGTCCCCTATTTTCGGAAACACCCATATCGGTTTGTCACGCATCGACCCCTGAGCCTTCTACCATGGTTTAGGGTTTAGGGTTTAGGGGTGCAGAATACCAGAACACATCCAAAGTGTAGACCTACGTTGCAGTGTCGAAGAGATACTCGGTTCGCGACCTAGTATTCCTTGTTCTTTAGGGTGTAGAAAAGGAAATTGCGAGACGCTCCCAGATTTCTGTATCCTTGCAATCAGCGTGTCGGGAAATGCGACCAATACAAAACGTGGCCTTATCAACCCCTAAACCCTGGACCCTAAACCGACCGGCGACCTAGGTAAACTCTGACGGGCTAGCAGGGGATCTCGGGTGTAGGGCTGGGGTTCCAGTCAATGTAAAGGGTGCTCAGCGAGGAATCTGCTGATCTGTGGTCCCTGAACCATAAAACCGCTATCCCTTCGAGACTCTAAGCCCTACCTATAGTCTCCATTGTAGTTTCCTTAAGCGCTTAACCAAAATCTTTAAATTATAGGATCCTAACCATAAAACTGGTTAACCCAAAAAAGGAACTACAATGGAGACCATAGGTAAGCCCAGGGTCTCGAGATAATGACCTGAGAGAGTTCTATGGTTGGAAAGTTCGGTGATTCGACGAATTTGGTATAGGAGTGCCTGGCAGGTCTGTGTTTTTGCTGAGCTGTACGACATTTGAGGACTCGGAGAAAATGCGAGCTGCGAGGGTTTCCTACGTTGTTTGTGGCGCTTTAGCAGGTTTGAAGATCAGCCACTTTAAGAAGTAGCAGTAGCAGAAGCAACAGCACTGCAGCAGCAGCAGCAGCAGCAGCAATAGCAGCAGGAGCAGCGGTAGAAAAACCAGTAGTAACAGCAGTAACAGTGGTGGCAGTAGTAGCAACAGTAGTACCGGTAAGTAGTAGTAGTAGTAGTAGTAGTAGTAGTAGTAGTAGTAGTAGTAGTAGTAGTAGTAGCAGCAGCAGCAGCAGTAGCAGTAGCAGTAGCAGTAGCAGTAGCAGTAGCAGTAGCAGTAGCAGTAGCAGTAGCAGTAGCAGTAGCAGTAGCAGTAGCAGTAGCAGTAGCAGTAGCAGTAGCAGTAGCAGTAGTAGTCGTCGTGGTGGTGGTGGTGGTGGCGGCAGCAGGCTGCTTTCGTTTTAGTACTTAGCAATTGTTGTGGTGGTGCTGCTCAGCAGCCAGCAGCGGGAGGAGCAGTCACGCATTGTTGCATACAGCATGTAGTAATGGGAACTAGGCCAAGTCCGAAGCACATGTGTGCCCCTTGCCAGTCATATCGGAACTGAACGCATGCTTTCTTGACCTGACCTCCAAGTTCAAGGTTCAAGAGTCTTGCAGCTTGTATAATCAGGCCTAAGCTCATCGTCCCCCCTTGCTCGCCCCGGTCTGAGCCCAGCCTGCAGGATGTTGAACTCTGCTTGGCCGCTTAGCATCCAGCAGCCCAAAGATCTGGCGGCATGGCAAAGAAAAAGTCTTTGAGAGAGAAGCTGTGTATGTTTTTCCCGACGCGACCACAGGCATGAATAATAAGTCGTCAGCACGATCAACAAATGCGGCTCTATTTGGTCTGTAGGATTCTGCAGGACCCCGGCTTCACTGGCCGTTTAGCTTACCAGGAAACCACCTCGTCGCTTGGTCGTACTGGAGAAGTAGCATCGGCACGGTATTTTGCGAGATTTGATGATTTCAGATGGCCGCGCCATTTCTGGTGCGTTGCGACTCAGAATCCCTGTCGACGTGTCCACCGCTGCCCTGATCATGGATGATCTAGGCACAAACAGGGCAGCGCATCACAATGCGACAGTTGCAAGATGTTGCAAGATAGACACATATATGTACAAACGTGAAGATGGCTGACTCAATCTCCTGTCGGAGGTATCTCGAAAAGCGTCGACTCCGTCCAAACTTTTTGGTTTGGCTTATGACCCCGCTAAAACCGTACAATCTACGCTACAACCTGCACGGGACATTCTACATTCTCCTGCAGGACCTGTGCCCGAAGCTATGCACCAATTTTGGGTTTAGGGGTTTGGGGTTTGGAGTACTACATCCTGATGACAGGGTAATTGCAAGGCCTGAAACCCGAAACTCTCAAATTCCATGGGATTGTACTCATATAGCAAGACCGCATTCTGCTTCTAATCTTTACATAACCCTCCGTCATTGAAGCTGGCTGGGGGAACTCTCGAATGGCTTCTTTCTCGGCTCAAGCTGGGCAGAGGGCTGCTGCAGTTGATTACAACCACTCGCTGATGCTACTGCTTTGGGGTTTACAGTTTACATGCTGAAGCAGGATATGTGAAACGACACTGCAGAAATAGTATCGACAGGGCATTGGCAATCATAATTGGTTAAAGAATATTTAGGCCAATTCATGAAGCAGGAAGTATTCCAAGTGTGAACTCAGAGTTGCATGTCATCTCTAGTGCCGCAACAGAGCCTCGTGAGATTTGGGGGCCATGTAGAAGTGAAGGTTACAAAGGTTTGGGCTTATGGCGCATTAAAACAACTCGTTTGCTGAGTCTGGAAGCCACCGGTTGAAGCGCAGTATGTAAGTACGACTATCCTTTCGTGGGTTTATGCAAGCATGAGAAGCCAGCGGACATGTTGGCAAGCAAAGATTGTCGAAGACACGTTCACGGTTCACGCATTTTCCTGAGAAAACCAGTAGGCATCATTCCGAATACGTCTGGGCTTCTGTGAAGCTCTTGGCAGCTCTCAGCAATCATGAAGGCCAGGGGCAGGGCTGACACTTTGAGACAAGGCCTAAGGGTTTTCGGGTCCAGTGTATAGGGTTACTGTAGTGTCGTTGAACCCTCAGACCCGGGAATTTCTAGCGCGCCTGAATCCTACCTGCGAGGAACCCGAAACTATAGCCCTTCAATACACCAACGAGTACGAAAGCAAAGAGTCATACATGCGTCTTTTCAGAGAATCTATTCTTGCTTTGCTCATGACGAAAAGATTCTGGGATAGCTCACAAGGAACCTTGTTCTAAAGTGACCCATGATCACGAAGCCGCTATATAAATGCTTTAGGCACTCCTTGGCTATACGTCAGATGAAGCAGCCCCTAAGTTGCTGCTCGCAGCTCTTTCGCTATTGTGCCTTCATGCCGGCGATGATGAGTACGATGATGGCACACCTTGTCACGATTTAGTGATGAAGATGACGAGGCAGACGATGCTGATACCCATGGCGAAGACAAGGACGATGGTGAAGATGGTCATCTTTAGCGTGCCATGAACAGGCTGCTTGTCAAGCTTGCGGCGAATCTTGCTGATCCAGACCGATGGTTGACAGCAAGGTTTGCACCTGCAGCCAATAGGGGCGGCCAGAGGTCGTCTTTCTGTAGGGGAGACAACTGCCACACGTGTATGTGTCAATGTGTACATGTTGAGAGTGTGTTCGTCTCCTGAGTAAGACCAGGTTGCCCCACGTGCTTTTGGCAAGCCTACACTAGCTAAGAGATTTTTCTGCAATGGCAACGGCATCCGAAGTCAGCATCGTGGAAAGCTTCATCAACAAGTGTGACCTTGAGGGCTTGCAGCAGTTCGCTTCGGAGAAATACAACTGGAATCAGAACCTGGCTGAGTTCCAGGTAGTGCCTCTTGCTTACGCTATCAGCAGAGGCTTGGAGTACAAGCACAGAGAGCCGAGGCCGAAGTATCTAGTTATGATCGAGTGGATGCTACGCTCGGGCGCTGATCCACTCAAGGAGATGACCACAAACGCAAGCTGGAGCATATGGATAACTGCTAACGAAGATGCGACAAAGATCCAATTCATTTACAATCGGCACTCTCCTCTTTCGTTCGTCTTGAAGATGTCTGAACTCCTGCGTCTCAGACGCGGTGGTGCAAGCTGGTCACATGAGTGTAAGTTCCTTGATGAAGTTCTAGCGCTCTGCAAGAAGGCAACGTCCTCCAAATCTTCCGATGATCGCACAGTGCGCATTCATGCGGATGTCGTCCGCTTGTGGGAGATCTCTCGGGAGACGACATCCACACACAACGTCGTGTTCCAGACAGAGGACGGAGAAGTTTCGGCACACGACCACATATTGATCGCTGCCTCACCAGTTCTGAAGGCAATGCTGGAGTCTCCCATGAGAGAAGGTTCCACCAAGTGCATCCCAGTCAAGGATTCTTCGAGCGCTGGTGTATCCTTGTTTCTGGACCTGCTCTACACAAGCTCCACTTGTCTCGAGCTCGATTACAAGACGATGCTTGTCGCGTTTGACGTAGCCCACCGCTGGCAGGTGCCACACGTCGTGGGCGTGCTTGCCGATGTTTTGCGGAAAGAACTTACCGTCGACAGCTTTGCGGAAATCGCCGAGGCCGCCATGCTGAAGGGCTCGGCATCGCTGCAGCAAGCGTGCGCCACGTTTGGAGCCAAGCATGATGAGATCCAGGTGGGAGTTTCCGAAGATAGGGGTACCCCATTTTTGGGTCCTTATAATAAGGATCCTACTATTTAAGGTGCTATATCAGGGTCCCCTATAGTTTCGGAAACTCCCAGGCGAAGAAGGAGACCATGCCACCGGTCGTGCGGCAGTTGCTCGGCTTGTCCTACGCATCCCTTGCTGAGCCCGGCAATCCCAAGAGAAGGAGATTCTAGGAGGATTCAAGTCTGGCTACAGTCACAGCTCGCAATTCAAAGCCCCTGTATTTAGGGTTCAGCGTTTAGGGTCGAGACTTTGAGTCTCGCTCCCACTACACTACAACTCTAGCCCGGTCCACAGTCCACAGCTCTACTGCGTTTCGTGCCACCTGTCCCCTCGTCCGACATCTTCTGCAGGAGCGGTCAAAATCGCATGCGAGCAGACCTTAAGGGGCTTCGAGCTCAACATTGCCATAGCAAGACATGTATGTTTGGCATGTGAAATACATGAACAAATATGGTTTTGCGTTGTGTTGTTGTAGTGGTAGCGACTCCAGCAGTTGAAGCTGTGCCAGCTGTGTTCAACGTTTCGCATCATTTCTTTGAAGCTGAAGCCCCTGAACTGCGCGAGGAAGCTTTTTTCGTGCCTTCAAACCAAACCGCCATCTGCTGACATGTAGGTTCTTGGAGTCTCTATCTCTCAGGTTTTGACTTCAACCTCGAGCCGTCCTATCCCAAAACCCCGTTGTCGATGAATTTTCCTTTGTTCCAGACGTCCGGAACAAGCGAAGCGGAGAACACGGACAAGATGCGGGCGCCGGAGGGCCCAGCCTTTCCTTCCTTTCTTTGGGTCTCTAGGGTTTCGGGTTTGGGATTGGTGATATTCCAATTTTTGAGCTTAGGGTGTGGGGTGTTCAGGGCATGGGGGCTGAGTCTCTTCAAATCCCAGAAGTCTGAGTAGCTGCAGGGGGCATGGGGATTTACAGAACTTTCGGGCATGTAAGACGATGGTTTGCCATTTCGAAAGCAACAGTCTGGGAAGGTCTGGGGCACAAGCCGAAATCCCAGTCCTCTAGCTCTGGCCCCGTCACACTTCCGACTCCCAATACACTTAAACTAACACCTCAGTGTGCGGTGTAGGGTTTAGGGTTCGGGTGCCGTAAACCCGAAACTCTGAAGCTGCTGACCGACAGCTAGACGAAGCTTCCCGACAGCACCCTTTTTGGGCGGGTTGAGCTTCCGAGGCTTCTTCCGGAGCTGGCTAGTAGGAAGAGGGCAAGCTTGTCTCTCAGGGCTACTGGGGAATTTGCGTGAATAGGCTTCATCAGGAACTGAAAGATAAGTGCGATAGTCTTCGACAAGACTCGTAGGACCCTCTTCATTCACCCTCAAGTCATCCTCGCCGCTGCAGGGTTGCAAGGAAAGCCCTGCCGCAAACACCTTCTGTCAAACAGTTCTCACAGGTGGATGCGAGCTCCTCCTCAGACGTCTTAACCCCTTGATGGACCCTGACACCTTCAGCACTCACCCTAAACCCAAAAACACCAAAAGCCTAAACCCCTAAACCCTAAACCCCGAAACACCCTAAACCCCAGACCTTGACACCTTCAATCCCAAACCCTCGAACTCTCAACCCCAAACATGTCCCGAGGCACGCCCTGAAAGCCCGCACTATGGACGGACTGCGCCATGAGGAGACTCTTTGTTGAGAGTTTACTTAGGGGTACTTAGAAATAATTTGAATTTTTGGTTATTACAATCCCTAAGAAACAGCTAAAATTATAATTGTTGCTAGGGTTCTAAGTTCAGTAAAGTTTAGGGTTGAAAGGGTTTGGGGGATTAGGGGTTTACGGTTTTGGGTTTCAGGGTTTCGGGGATTAGGGGTGTAGGGTTTAGGGTTGCAAGGGTTTCGGGTCAAAGAGGTCAGGTGTTTCGGGTTTAGGGCTTAAGGGGTTTGGGGTCTGCGGGTTTAGAGGTTTCATAATGCTTCGGGCGTTGAGGGTACTAGGGTTTAGTGGTCTCACAGGGTGTTGGGTTTAGGGTTTAGGGGTTGGTTCAGTAGACGATCAGGGATTCAGGTAATTTTTACACATAGCTACTAATATCCCCGGTGCATGTACAGCTACCCGTGAACCTTGAATAATAAGCTAGTGTTGGGGCCTTGGTGTGGGAACTTGGCGTTCTTCTGGCTGGGTTTCTGCCTAAACCCTAAACCCTAAATAAGCTTTAGAAGGGGTTCAGGAGTCAGCCAAGGGAGTTCAGTAGAAGTGTTTTCGGACGGTGGGGCTTCGGGCGGTTTGGCCGCGTGGGGTTCGGGCCCTGCAGGCGTTGAGGGGTTGCTGTGTTGGGGAGTTCGGGCTAACGAGCTTTGGAGATCTTCGAGGCAACTTCTTTGGCGATAGCCACATGCCGATGGGCGCCATCAAGCATTTAAGGGAACCGTGTTATAGAACCCTATTGTCCCCTGAGGGTATCCTTAAGGGATCCAGGGTATCCTTAAAGGATCCAGGGATCCCTGATTTTTGAAAACCTGCCTCCTTCCTGACAATAGGTCACAGAGTTTCAGAGCTGAGGAAGCACTGGAGCAACATCAGCGGCTGGAAACCTACTTTTTTGTAGGGTCCCTATAAATTCCATAGTAGGGTTTATAATAAGAACCTACAAAAAGTAGGGTTTGGGGGGGTTAAGGTTCCCACAACACCTTTAAGCGCCGTTTAGTTAATTACGGATTGTCAGGTTCGCTTTCAGGGTCGTCCGGCTCTCTGGGCGTTGTGCTGCAGAAGCCTCCGGCACCTCAACATACTGCCGATGGGGTTCTAGGGTCTTGTTGGGAGGTTTGCTTAGTATACATTGAGGTGAAACCTCACGCACAGCAACATCGCAATGTTGGAGCTGGGCCGCAAACAAGCCCAATCTGAGGCAGCTTCGGCGCAAGGTTTGGAAAGGGGCCCACTCCAGGGCAATGCTGAAAGCCGGTAAGAAGAAGCCGTACTTAGCAGCGGCGAAGCGTGCCGATGCAATACGAGAGATGCTGGCAAATTTGCCAGCGAGCTCACGTGGAGGCAATGCGAGAAGAGATGCCCGCCGATTGGTGGCGCGATCCTTCGCGATCAAGTGCACGCCGCTTGACCGCTTGGCCAAGGCCTGTATTGCAGAAAAAGGCGGCTTCCATGTCATATCGATTCATATCGAGCTTCCTGACAGGAGGTACTGGCCGGTCTGCAGCGGTTCGGCCTGCAAAGTAGACCCCAAACACCTGGACCCCATGGCCTAAGCCCCACTTTCTAGAGAAGCGGGTCAGGATGTCGACCTCATGGTGTGCACGGATCTGATAGATCAGGTGGTGCTCTCAGAAATCTTCGTATCTTCGGTTTCCGGGTTCAACTCTGGGCCTATTCGATTTGACGAGGGAGTCGAGCCTTAAACTCAAGCACTAAAGCTAAAGTCGTTCTGGTGTTCGGTGGGGTTGCAGGGGTTGGGGTGAGTATCTTAAGCTTACAGTAAACGCCATAAAGTTGGAAACCTGATAAAGGCCAAATCGTGCTGGGATTCGCTATACATTACTCTTAAGGAATGAGGCTACTGGGTTTCCAACTTTTGGGCTTCTACTGTAGGGCATAGGGCCCCAATTAATGGAACCTTACAGGCCCCAAAAAGCTGCATTCTTGATGCAAACCCAAACTCGGTTTAGGGTTTCGGGTTTATGGTTTCGGGTTTATGGTTTAGGGTTTCGGGTTTAGGGTTTCGGGTTTAGGGTTATGAAGCATGGTTCAGGGTTTCGGGTTTAGGATTATGCTTGGGGCGGAGCTTCAGTTGTTTCTTGGACGCACCTATGAGCCTGGGCGCATCAGACTACTCCTTATCAACCGCCAAGCCCTTGTACCGGAGGGCAAGCTCAATTGAGACTGTAACGTGGTCTGAATAACTTGATAGGCTCACAGACTTTTTGCTGGACCTGAACATGAGGACATTGCCAACAGACGTCGGCACACCTGAGGAGTTTGTAGAGTAGTTGAGAAAGGTGTCTTGAGTTGAAGAGGGATCTTAGTGCGGTTGACGGAGTATTGATATTGTGTCATGAAGGGTTTTCGGGCTGTCTCGGTAGAGGCTTAACCCGACATCTGCAGCATTCTGACAATGCGTCACATGTCTCGCATGCCGCAGAGGATCCTAAACCCTCGTAAAACCTGAACCGTTTAATCCATTAAGGTGGTTCCGAAACCCTCAATCCGGAAACCGCCCAACAACTCCAACAAAAATGCGAATCCAACCTCAAATGCCAAACCGGGCAAGCCCTGCTCCAAAGTCCTGAAGATCTTCACATGGCATCCCATGAGCACCTCCAGCCCCTAAAGGGCCCTTAAGCTCCCCCAAGCGTAAACTTAAGCCACTTTCCCGCAATCCCGTACCCCGAAACCACTTCTCCTTGAACTCCTAACCCTAAGCCTCAAACTCTGTTCGCAGACTCAAACCTGCGTTCTGAACCACAACACCTCGCTAGCGGGTGTGCTGGAGGCTACTATGCTTTCGAGTTTGCCAGGACTTCAGGTTGTTCACGAGTTCGACTGAAATTCTATTTGCCATTGTCAGGCAAAAAGACTGTGGGATTGGACACCAGGGTTCAGGATTGATGGCTCCAATGAGATTGGAGAGCTCCCAGACCCTGCATGTAAGCTTCTTTCTAGGGCTTTTGAGATCTGAGAAGTGCAGGACGAAGGGTGGGGCGATGGTTTAAAACCCCACCTGCCCTTCATTGCAACGCCAATGCTTTCTCTTGGGGACCAGAAGGGCTCTATCAACGGCCCCAAAACCCTGCACACCCTCAACCCCAGTCTACACCCTCAACTCGCGTTTTGGCCGTTGTGCCATGTGCGCGAGCGAGCCTATACGGAGGTAACATAGAAGCCTGAGAAACCACCATTACTACTCCATCACATTAGTCAATAATGGCCAAACTGTATCTTAGAGCTCTCTGATTGTATTTCAGTATTCAATAAGTATATGCCTCAAAACCTATTGGAATTGTTGCATTCAGGCCCCCATGTTACGAGCCCTTGTGTCTTCAGCCACATGTCGTAGCCTGTTTTCACAGTTACAGATGGGCAGGTCATACACAGGTTGGAACATTTAGAGACAGTATGTGAGGGTCGAGGGCCTTTTTTCACAATTTCTGGCATGTCCCTCAGAGTCCCGGCTTGATTAGATTAGACGCGTACTCCAAAATCCAGTTATGGTGTCTCGTGCTCCTATATCCTGGCTTTTCCCGGAGGGTTGAGGGTTTGGGGTTTGGGGTTTTGGGTTTAGGGTTTGGGGTTTAGGGTTTAGAACCGACCCTAGTGAACTATGGATCCCCTTGTAAAGCCTTCACGCACTCCGACACCCTTTCCCAAGGCTCCATTTACTATTAGATATAGCAGATACTTTAGCCTTAAAGGGTCCCTATATAGGTACCTTAAGGCCTGAGTATGTACTACATGGGTACATGGAGCCTTAGGGTTTGTCGCTAAACCCCTAAAGCTCTTCCCCAAAAGCGGTGACATAGAGGTCTGCATGATTAGCAGCAGTATTCGGTCGAGTTCCCGAATAGATACAGACAGACAGACACACACACACACACGCACACACACACACACATAATCAACAAATCTAGTGTACATATTTGATGTACGTTCCTAGACCCTCCATCTACCCTCTATTAGATCCTAAATGCCCCTTATTTGGGACCATATACCCCTATTTGAGGGCACAAGGAGGGTCCAAAACCCTAAAGCCCTAAACCCCGAAACCCTAAACCCTACATATTTGATGTACGTCTTTTATGTACATGGTTGGCATCTTGTGCTGCATGGCGTCACGTATTGTATTTAGTAAAGCATGGAAGCCCCCCCCCCCACAAAAAAAACAAAAAGCAAAAAACAATGTGATAAGGCAGGCCCGTATAGATCCCAGCTGCACGCCGTCTAAGACTCTGCTGAGAGGTATTGCAGGCCAACCCAGAGGACAAGGCCGATGTTGGGGGTGAAGGGTGTGGTGTTGTAGATTACTATAGAGGATGGAATAAGTACCAATGTTGTTCCTAGGGTTCCTCATTATAACTATACTACCATACTACAATGTATCATCAAAGCCCCTCTCTTATGTGCGAGTGCAAGGTTTAGGAGATCAGGGTTCTTGGAGTTGAGGCATTCGGTCGGTGCAGGGTTCAGCCCTTGAGATCGTCGGTCTTCCTGATTAAGCCGCCGGACTGCATGCGGCATTACTGCATCTGAGGCTCGGGTTGCGTCTTGTGACGTCGTTGGTCCAGCCAGTCTTGCCCCATCTTGAAGGCGTTATTCGCATGCTGGGTAAATCTTCTTTACTTCACTGTAACAAAACCCAAAGGCTCCATGTACTATTGTAGTGGATACTTCAGCCTTAAAGGGGTCCCTATATAGGTACTTTAAGGCTTAAGTATGTACTATATGGGTACATGGAGCATTAGGGGTTAGTACCCTACTACCTGGAGTCCTATAGGGAGGGCTGAGGGCATTCTGTTCAGGGTCCGAGGCTGGAACGCTGCACGGAGCTAGGCGGCCAAGTGGGATGAGATTCATTGCATATATATATATATATATTTATTTATTTATTTATTTATATTTATTTGTTTATTTATATATGCAATGAATCTGAAAGACATTTAGGGCTTTGGGGTTTAGGGGGTAAGTGTCGATATTTAGCTATACACATACGCATAGATGGAACAGAGGTAAGCTGATGCTGGAATTTCCGGCCCCCCAAGACTCTCTGAGAAGGCGCCGGAAGTTAACGATAACTAGACGTCTAGGCGCGCACAACGGAAGGCAGGTACAATTGTTGATGCTTTTTACTTTATTCTTATAGGGTCCTGACCATGCCAGAGGCTATATGGGAGTTTCCGAAGATTAGGGGTACCTTATTTGGGGGTCCTCATAATAGGGGTCCTACTATTTCGGGAACTATATTAGGGTCCCCTATTTTCGGAAACTCCATATCCAATCAGAAAGTGCTGCAAACCAGGGTTTAGGTACCCTAAGGCTCCATGTACCCATGTAGTATATCCTTAGGCCTTAAAGTACCTACATAGGGACCCCTTTAAGGCTTAAGTATCTACTATAATAGTACATGGAACCTTTGGGGTAGACTGCTTGGGGTCGCAAGGGCTGATGGAGCATGCCTGCCACACGATGCCGAAAACCCGAGCTTGATACTCCCCTACAGCGCAAAGTGCGAACCCCTAAAGCCAGAAACACTCAGCCTCCTTGAAGCCTTTTTTGTTGCGATCGCACGCAAAACGACGAATCCTAGGAACCAGCTGTCCGACATCCGTTGCTGTTTTCAGCCCTAAACCCTAAACCCTAAACCCCAAACCCTAAACCCTAAACCCTAACCCCTAACCCCTAAACCCTAAACCTAACCCCTAAACCGTAAACCCTAAACCCCAAACCCTAAACCCTAACCCCTAACCCCTAACCCCTAAACCCTAAACCCTAAACCCTAAACCCTAAACCCTAAACCCTAAACCCTAACCCCTAAACCCTAAACCCTAAACCCTAACCCCTAAACCCTAAACCCTAGGCCCTTTCACAGAGCTCGAAGCCCCAAACCCCGAGCCCTGAACCCTAAGTTGCGGGAGTGCGGGATCGAGGGAGATTGAAGATCGGCTCGTCCGGGTGTGTGGTGGAAGGTTCCCTAACCCTGACATTTTGAGGCTTTTGGGCCCATAGACCATACTATATGAGGCTTTTGGGCTATTTTGAGCCTTAGGGTAAGGTTCATGGTGAAGTTACCGACTTGGCTTTGGCCGTTCTACGGTTTCGTAGTCGCAGAAGACTGTGATGTCAGGCGGTCACCCTAAACTTTACCTAGAGGCTCATACCCTACCCCTTTTTTAAGGTACCTAATTTTCTATATAGCAGATCCTAACCATAAAACTTGGTATCCTAAAAAAGGGGTAGGGTATGACCCTCTAGGTAGACCCTAAACCCTTAACCCTTTATCTTTAGAACCCTTACAACTGCAAACCCTAATCGCCCTAAACCCTGAACCCTACCTTAACCCGGAATAACCTACCCATTTAAGGACTTATATAAGCAAGCCATAGTAAGGAACCCTAAAAAGGGTAGGTTATCCAGAGTTAAGGCAGCGCATGTCTTCAGACCGTGGGCCAGGTTTTACAATGAGTCTCGGGTTTTGGGGGTTTGGGGTTTACCGGGCTTCCACTCCAGGTGGAGCCTTGCCTCAAAGTCTCGAACCTCAGTTCTCTAGACCTCAAACCCTCAACCCCGAGCCAAACCCTAAATCCCTAAACCCCCAAGCCCTAAGGCCCTAAGCCTAAAACCCAAGCTGAAGCCGAAATCGCAGAACCCCTAAGCCCTAAGGCCCTAAACCTGAAATCCCAAGCGAAGCCTTGAACTCCACCAGTGCACTGCAGAGGCTTTGTCATCAGATGCCGACCCCCAGATGATTATCAAGGTTGTCTTCAAGGATGCCCTACATTCCTAAAGCCTAAACCCCAAAACCCAAACCCCTAAACCCAAAATCCCTAAACCCAAACCTCTAAAACCCTAAACCTCAAAACCCTAAACCCTAAAACCCTAAACCCTAAAGCCCTAAACCCTAAGCCATACATGCCCGAGCTTGGCTTAGAACCCACAAGAGTGCCGGGCTCAGGGTTGGTTTCAGGGTTTTTATGGTATAGGGTTCAGGGTTTAGGGTATAGGTTTCAGGGTTTAGGGTATAGGGTTCAGGGTTTAGGGTATAAGGTTCAGGGTATAGGTTTCAGGGTTTAGGGTCTAGGTTTCAGGGTTTAGGGTGTAGGGTTTAGGGTTTAGCTTCACCGAAATGCAGGATTTTGTTGAGATACCGTCGGTCTGCTTGCCCGAGGGTTCGGATTCCGAGCCCATCGCACCTGGAACGTCCTGCGACCTATCGGGTTCAGGTCCGCTGCAATCATACACGTGACGGTTTGTGCAGTCCCATACTGAACTCAAAGACCAAGTCTACTACGTGCAAGGGTTTAAGTATACCCTAACCCCTAAACCCTAAACCCGAAGGTGGAGTTGACATGGGTTCGCTTAAGGACGGGATAGGACCCATGCTTTCAAGAGTCATGTGGTCTCTGAGGACAGAAACACCTGTACATGGGTACGTCTCTACTAAATCAGGTTCCGTCTTTAGGTCATCGACATGGTATATGTGTATATGATGCAGGTAGATGTAGATGTTGATGTATAAAATCATGTACAGATCATATAGTGCACATACCTGTATATGTGTATATATAGATGTGTATAGTAAATTTTAGATACCGGAGCACAAAGGGGATAATATAAGATCAGGCCGAGATTGTCCCACGAAGGGCTTGGTGGTGCGAGCTTGTAGCAGCAAGGACCGACCCAGTAGACGGAACCTTGATCTACCTAGACCCCCCAAAAGTAGGTATAAAAAGCCTATTACTCGACATACTTTGGGGGTCCAGGTAGAACGAAATGCGGACTGTTGGCAGAGTCTTTCCAGGAGAAAGTCAACATCTCCAGTGTTACCATTCGCTTTCCTGCGTCCCGGCCTCAGCTTCGTGATCTGTAACCTCTACCCATAGGCCCCATCGTACTTCCTGTTTGGGGTTCATATGTAGAGCCCTATAGAGTAATCCCGAAAAGGAACTACTATGGGGCCTGTAGGTAAAACCTCAACCGCAACCTGACAGTTTAAACCCGCAGCCCTAGAGCCCTGAGCCCGAAGTTCCAAAAGCAGATTGTTTAAGAGCTCATCGCCCTTCCACTATACACAGGCTTAGGGTTTAGGGTATACATTTTGCCATATTACGAAGGACAGAGCTTATCTTTTAGCTGAAGTACTACCTCGACCTGGTGCCCGCGATTTGTTGCAAGTTGCACAGAAGGGCACATACGCTAAGTGCTAAGTCTTCAGGAGTTGCTGTGCTTGTGCTTGTCATGTTGGGGAAATGTGAGTGTCAAAAGAATCCACGCCCCACCTCCCCGTCAACAAGAGGGCGCTCTAACTTCAGCATCCCTAAATATATATGTATATGTATACACATACATATGTTTACGCATACACATACACACATATCTATATATATATGTATATGTATATGTATCTGTCATATGTATGCCGTTGAGACTCCATAAGTTTGAGGCTCGCAGCGTGCATCATGTTTAGACGGCTTCGGATTTCAGGCTGACGTATTCACTTAGATCTGTTTCGGAGTCGTGTTTGCTGTGCGTGCTAGACTTCGGAACCTAAAACAGGTGTGGGCCTCCACTGTAGCCCCAGAACCGTCCTGAAACCCACAAATCCCTAAGCTTTACACAGGTAAAGCCCAACCTTCCTAGGTTAACCCCTGAAAAACAAGCTCCTCAACTCGAAACTGTAAACCCCCTTTGTGAAAGATTCTAAACACTTGACCACGCACCCCTGACCCTGACAACAACGACAACCGAGACTGACAAGCCTAAATTCCTGACCTCCGCTGACAGAAACTGGCTTAGCAGCTGCGCTTCCCCAGACCCGCCATCTGCACTCAGACCTTAATTTACCGATTAAAGAAGAGAACAGAATTTCGCACCTCCTACTTCGGACATAAACTTTCAATTGAAAGTACAGGCAGGAGCCGTCTTTTTAAGAGCCAAATCCTGATCTCGTCGTAGAGGCCGCCGAAATCGGACGATGACGAGACGTGCGCTGCCCGTTTCGTCGCACAAGGGCATTTCAGGGTCATTAAGCCCCAAAGTGGGCTATCCTTGTCATACTTGTGGCCATGATGGTAATTAATTACTAGGCCCCTGGTCCTTCCAGCAACCCTGCCCCCTGGCTTTCGATTGTGTTTGAAAGCGGCTTTCGCTTGGTCGTTGGTGTTGGCCCTGGGCAAGTAGCCAGTTGGGTGGTTGTCAAGCTTATGGTCCCTTCTTGGGTACCCTAAATATCACCTGCGGCATTATAATGACGACCCAAAAAGGGACACTAACATTGACAACCACCCAGGTGTGCATGACACTCGATGGTTTTCGGCTCTCCTTAGAACAGCCAGCCCCTTCCCAACTCGAGCCCTGCGACGAGCATCTCAAGCATCTCAGCACAGACAAGGCACTAGAAGCAACAATTTCCAGAGTGTGAAAAACACGGTGCTGTGGCAATGTTGCGGATCACGCTGCTCTCAGGCGAAGCATTAGCGAGCATTGCTGCCGCAGAGGTGGGCGACGTGAAGGCCTTGAAGCGGCGATTGCATCAGCACTACGGGCTGCCACCACGCTTCCGACAAAAACTTCTTCACGAAGGTACCGTTTTGGATGATGCCGCCATGCTGGACTCCTTGATGGAAGCGCCGGTTGTGGCTGACACGTCTTCCAAGGCTTCCGACAGTAGGCAGAGACAGCTCCCTTCTCCGGCTGAGCAGACTGCCGCGGGCGAAGGGTCCTTGAAGCGGCGATTAGACACGGAAGATGGCCTGCCACCACCATGTAGACAAAGGTTGCTTCACAAGCACCAAGCCCACTGACCCTAAACACTCCAAACCCCGATAAAGCTAGGCCCTTAAATGTTATAATTATAAGCCCTAAACCCCGTACACCCTGCACCCCATCAAGGCTAACTCCTAATCAACTTTGCAGACAAACCCAGAGAGGGTCCATATACACTACCCCCCTGAACCATAGTTAATAGGGATGCTCCTGGTACCTGTTTTTTGTTAATGGCAGTGTATACCTGGACCCCCAACGTATGTAGAATAATAGCTCTTGATAGGTTTTGGGCCATTATTCTACCTACTTTCGGGGGTTTGGGTATGGACCCTCTGACAAAGGCTGCCTCAGGAGCAGAAGAGCTTGAAAGACTCTGCCCCGCCGGTCTCCGCGATCGATCTGCAGATTCTGATCTTGTCCTTTTCGGGGACGACTTCCGAGGAGCAAAGGAAAGATCCTCGGCAGAATGCTTTGGGGATTTTTGCAAGGCAATCCAAGGGATTTTGAACTGATTTAGGTTCCGAGGTCGGCCATTGGGATAGCTAGTTATTCCCATACTGGGTTCGGGGTTTAAGGGTGTATCTTCCCTCATTGGATTCAGGATTTCCGGCTCGAAGGCTTACGTTAAACTGCCATCAAATAACAAACTTTTATGCGGCTTCTCATCGTGAACACTTATATAGAGAGTTTATGGGATCAAACCGTGAATCCTAAACCCCAAACCCTGAAAAGCCAAGCTCCATACCCTCACGTTAAACCCCGAAATCCCAGGCCTCAAGCCCTAAACCCTAAACCCCATATCCCATAAACTCTCAACCATGCACAGTTCCCTCTGACTTCACACAACTGAAGGATCTCCACGATGCAGTCGTCAACGGCAGCCCTGCCGAGGCCTCTGTTGGAATAATAGTTTGGTTCTTTGGGTTTACGGCTTTGGGTTTTAGGGCTTAGGGTTTTGGGTGTAGAAACATGAAGGGTATAGCATGTTATAGTATAGTATAATATACCTCCACGTACCTATAGTGAGGAGGACCTGACCTGCAATTATATGGGACCCATTTAAGTTCCTTATTAAAAGTGTCAACTGCAGTGTCAACTGCAGTATAGTCCTCATAACTCTATTCTGACACATAAAAACCTTATACAAGCCAGTTTAGGAGTTGTGTTTGCGGATCTAGGGCAATTTATTAGGCTGTCACTTTTGATCGGGCCTGCCAGCTCTTCTTGCAAAACAGCTTCAGGTTCTTTGGTCCTACTCTCACCCCACTTCTGTCGCCGTGGCTTTGTGTATCCGTTGAAGGAACAAGCCTGAAACCAACGAACAATCCCTCAACCCTGCAGCCTTACACCTTACGTCCGAGCCTAAATTCTAAGCCCTAAACCCTAAACTCCTCAAACCCTAAACTCCCCAAACCCCCTCAACCCCCTAAACCCCATAAATCCTAAACCCTAAACTCCCTAAACCCTAAACCCCCTAAAACAAATCCCTAAATCCCCTAAACCCGAAACTATCTAGCTTGTCATGCTCGCAGGTTGAGGCTGTGCTCCAGCTCCCGATGGATCCGGATACTATCATCGAGCTGGACTCCGTCACGACACCGCTCATGTACGCGTCTGAAACTGGTTCTTGGTAAGTTCGTTTTAGCTAGTTAAGGAGTTCATGTTATGTTATCAAGGGACACCATATTATTAACTATAGATCCAAGGAGAGCGGCCATTTTGATGTTGCACAGTTGCTCCTGGAGGCAGGTGCGACGAAGGACTTGCGTGGCCTGCAGGGCCGTACAGCCTTGATGGATGCAGCAGCGGCTGGTCACGATCCAGTGGTTCAGTTGCTCCTTGAGGCAGGTGCTCAGGGGGATTTACAAGACAACATCGGCTGTACAGCCCTTATCTATGCAGCAATGGAGGGCCATGTCCGCGTCGTGCAGTCGCTCTTGGAGGTTTGCGCCCAGGTATCTTTGGGCGACAGCTGCGACAGCACTGCACTGATGGAAGCATCAAGCCATGGTCATACTGAAGCCGTCCGGTTGCTCTTGGAGGCAGGTGCTGGCAAGGATTCGTGGGACAGCGACGGCAGTACTGCACTGATGCATTCCGCATACGGAGGTCATTGTCAAGTTGTAGAGTTGCTCCTTGAGGCCGGTGCTCAGAGGGATTTGCCTGACAATCAGGGCATTACTGCACTCATGGACACAGCACGCTGTGGCAACACTGACGTCATGAAGTTGCTTCTGCAGGCTGGTGCTCAGTGGGACCTGAAGGACGATGCGGGGAAGACAGCACTGATGCATGCCGCATCCCAGGGCCACTCTCAAGCCGTGCAGATGCTGCTGGATGCCGGCGCTCGGAAGGATCTGCGCGACCATGACGGTGAGACAGCCCTGATGTTGGCAGACGGGCTGCCTGAAGACCATGAAGTCAGACGCCTGCTGGAGGCCAGAGCTCCCCAAAACCGTGCGGATGAATTCGGAGTTTCTTGAGGGCTCAGGGAAACGTGATAGAGACCGTGAAGCGATAGAAGTTTTTAATAAACAGACACCAAGGCGCCTAATAAACAGACACCAACACAGAGCCCTAATTTTGAGAACCCTTGTCTTGCGAAGCCACCGCAAACCTCAAGCTTTCGACCAAGCTTGAAGCTGTGAGGATTTTGAGTTCATGCTTTTTCAGGGTTGTCGGTAGAGGATTCTGTATCCCGTACGTCCACGGCACTTTAAACCCTAAACCCTAAAGGCCCTCAACCCTTGAGCGGCTTGCTAATAACCGACTTCGAATCATAATAGCAACCCTAACATGCTGTAAGGAATATAATATATACCTTAATTTAAGGAATGTATCTCAAATTTGCATAGGAGCCCTAACGTGGTTTAAGGCATGTTCCTTAATTAGGGGGTTTTGGAGTCCCTGGATTCCCTATCTTGGGGTATATGCAAGGATAGAGCGGGTTGTACTTGTAGTAGCTTAACTAGGTAGGGCTTTGGGACATTTTATATTTTCCCTTATTGGGCTTACCAGGATCTTATTTATTAACAATTTTCAAATGCTTCAAAAGCCCCACCTAGTTAAGGTAATATAGGGCCCGTCATAATTACCTATACTATTTTGCAGGTTCCTTATGATAGGTCTGGTATAAAATACCCCCCAAACCCTATTCTAATTATTAACGCCCTCATTTTCATTAAGCTAGACTATTCGGTCTTCGAAGTCGGTTCCTGAACTGCAAGGGTCCTCTCTCCCGATCCTTCGCTCCATGCGGAGATCGCATGAGTCCGGGAACCTTAGGAATAAGGCGGGGTTGCGAGCGAGTTAATAAAGGGCGCAAACCTAAAGCCTAAACCCTGTAACCTGGGAGCCTAAAGCGTAAAACCCAAACTCCCAACTCTAAAGCCTAAACCCGAAACCCGCAGTGAAAGCCTAAACCCCAAACCGAAAAGCATATAAACCCCAGATTCAGATAGGGCCACCGAAAATTCCACTCTCTTCTTCCTTAGGGTTTGGGGGAGTCACCAATCCGAAGCAATACTCCTCGTATAACGCAATATATGATGTTGCGAAAGTCTGACCCGAAAGCTTAACGCACCTTGTCAGGATGGTTAAGACCCGTATGACTCTACCCAAGACTCTATCATAGTTATCGAGGCCCCTAAACCACTTGTATTATACTGATACCAGAATATGCCTTATATTATGCCCCATAGCCTTATTCTAACTATTCAAGCCTTATTATTACCATAATATGGGGTCCTTCACAATTAGAACAGGGTTTTAGGGGCTCCACATTATAATTATAGTAGAATATACCCCCAAACCTTATTCTAATTATTCGAGCCCCTAGAATCCCATGACCGGTTCCGTGGAGTTTGATTAAAGACTTTATGCGGCAGTACAACTGACAAGAAGTATGATTTTGGAGTTGGGAGTTTCCGAAAACAGGGGACCCTATAAAGTATTCTAAATAGTGGGATCCTTATTATAAGGGCCCCCCAAAATAAGGCGGAAACTCCATTCCGGGCTGGTCCTGGAGTTACAAATAAACGCCAAGCAGCTCTTCAGCAACCGACAGCTGTCGAGGGTTGAGGGTTTAGAGCCGTGATGTTTCTTGAACTCCAACCTGCACGGTATCTCGAGCACTTGGATTTGTTACTAGGTAGGCCTTTGGGACATTTTATATTTTCCTTATTGGGCTTAATAGGACCCTATTTACGAATATGTTTCAGAGGCTTTAAGGGGCCAACCTAGGTTATTGTTTCTACTTTGGGGCTCTGGGCATGCATGTGTTTCGCGGCTGGGCGTTTTTAGGTTTATGAGGTTCAGCGCTTTCGGTGGGGTCACGGCTTCAAAACATGAAGTTCGGGTGGCTTAAGGGCTGCTTGGGCGTATAGGGCTTTTGTGTCTCTCGGCTTTTGCATTTCAGTCAATAGCTCATAGTTTGTGCTCTGGAGTTGGGGCATTTGTTGTTCGGCTCTTTTCGGGAGCCAGAGGTTTAGGGCCTGTCCAGCGAGGTCAAGACCTTAAGTGCCTGATTAGCGCAGGTCAGACCGGACCCGACATCCTCTTACTAGCTGTACCCCTGCATGCCCAACGACAGGTACGCGAAGCCTCGCCTACTCAAGTTCTTTTGCAATCAAGAAGGCGCAGCTGAGAGCTCGACAGCTTTCGCCGTCCATCGCAACCTACCTGATAATTCCTCTGCCAGCCTTCATGGCTCGGTAACCTGCGTCCAAGTTGGATAACCTCTTCAGGGGCCGGCGCTCGATACCGCTGGTGTCATTACCATGCCTGTCTATGCCATAGAACGGTGTCGAGTCTGAGTTATGCCATAACTGCCCCGAAGACAAAGCGACAAATTCACAACGAGTCTTGGTGGCCTTGGTATACGGGCGTTTGAATTTGCCGAAGCATGGGGAAATCCGAAATCATGATCTTCTATCTCTTGTGATGGGTGTGCGGTTGGGGCACCGCCGCACGAGAGCATGTCAACTAGGAGGATCAGAAATCAGAAATCACTTAAGGGACCCCCTCATAGACAGTTTGTAGTAGAGCCAAATGGTAGGTATCCCTATTCAAAGCCGCCCCATGATCGCCAGAAGCCTAAACTGTAAACCCCAAATCCCTAAACCCTCAAACCCTAAAACCCCCAAACCTCAAACTCCAAGCTTGATGTATAGGAGGCCAAAAGGGGTTTTAGCCTATGGGGGTTTAGTAGGGAGTAGGGTTCCCATAATGGGGTTGATTAAGAAATCCCTCCCCAAGAATCTTAAACCCCCCTTTTGGCCTCCTATCTTCGCCAGATCTGGATTTCAGCGACATCGAGGACACCACCCCACTACCCGTCTCCATTCTGGTTCTGTTTTTTGGGGTTTTCGTTTAGGGTTTCGGGTTGAGGTACAGTACTGTGGCATCCTGAGTATAGGTGTAGTACCCTTTTGCCCTTTTTGTTTTTGGGTTCCCTTATTAAAGCCGACTAGTAGGAGAAAGGGTACCCTCACAACAGTGCGGCTACTCAGGAACCTAGGTTTGGTTCAGCCGGACAGAGGGACTACGTTGGATGCCTTACTCAGTTTGTCTCCATCGTCGAACTTCCAATCCGGTAACCCTGAGTTCTATCCAACATGCTGTCCTGCAGTTTTACCCTTGAGGTCCCTTACAACACGTAGTAGTAGAGTAGGTAACCTTTAACCTTTTGGGGTAGTATAATCCCTATATAACCAAAAAGGATTAATCTTTACGTCCCCATGATACGCGACAAGTAGGAAGAATTAAAAGGGGTTGACGGCGGTTTAGTGCAAGAATATGCCAAAGAGCTAGGCGCTAGCTGATTTGGACTCATCCCACTCCCTGGCTCCTGCAGATCATCCAGGGAATCCACCCTCGACGTCTAAAGGTGCATTCAGGAGAGACTTGAAGGGAGAGGTACGGCGAGCAAGTTACACCTACTCCCTGTAGCACCATGCGGTGTGGACCCGTTTTGAGTTTCAGGCTCATGGGTCTAGGGGTTCGGGCTCAGAGGTCTGAGGGTTAAGGCTTCATGGTCTAGGGCAAAGGTGGTGTAGGCCGTAGGGGCATAAGGCTAAGGCTCCTGGTTTTATAGGCTAGAGGCTTCAAGCTGTACCCTAAGGCTCAAAGTAGCCCAAAAGCCCCATATAGTATGGTCTTTGGGCCCAAAAGCCTCAAAATATCAGTCCTCAGAGCCTTGGGGTTAGAGGCTACATCTTAGGCGAGGAAGCTTTAACCCGCGGGATTCGGAGCCCAAACTCAGGGTTTTACGGCGAGGAGATACCTGCGACGGCGGAGAAAGTTGTGGAGGAGGATGCAACAGAGGCGCAAGTCTTCGGGCTTAGGGGATTGTAGTGCTGTAAGGGTTTAAGGTTTGGGGTTTAGGGTTTGAGGCTAAGGTTTAGGGGTTTATATTCGTGTGGGGGTTGACCGGGCGAGCTGTGTGCTCTCGTGGGATCTCGTGGCGGTCTCTGGAATCGTGGTGGTCGTGGTCGTCCTCATCGTCGTGAGTCGTGATGGTTTTCCTGGTGGTCGGCCGTCGTGGTCATGATGGTCGTCGTGGTGTTCTTATCGCCTTTGGAGATCTTGACTGGTAAGCAAGCATTATGCATATGAACTTGTTTTACCGCTAAAGAGATGCGGCCGGCTGTGCGGCACTGGAGTTTGAACATTCACACATTCTCATAACAGGGCGATAGACAGCTTGGTTTTAAGTTTCAGGCTTAACTCTGCAGGGATTGCGGCTTAGGCGATGCATGTTGGCTTATGTTTGGGGCCTTGGGTTTTAGGTTTTGGGGATATTGCTTACGGTTGACGGTTTAGGTGGGCCACCTCATCGGTTGCAGAGCGCCTTGCGCCCCCACTTGCTGCTCCAAGAATTTGCGCTTTATTCGAGGAGGGTTCAGGGCTTAAGGGTTTAGGACGGCTGCCGTTGGTACGCGCTGTCGCTACAACATCTGTTGCGCGTGAAGGCTCTTGTGTTGATCTTCTAAACTTGATGCTGGTGGCTGACTTCAAATCCACTATACGTTTAGCTCCAATCGTGGTGTTTCACTGCATGAAAAAAACAGAAGCCACAACACGGTCCAAACTTTCGACGCGGTTGGGTCAAACCTAAACCCTACATTATAAAAATCCGTAGCCCTAAACTATAAACCCTAGACCTTAAACCCTATGCGTAAATCCTAAACCCTACAAACCTGAACCCGAAAGCCAAAGCCCCTTGCAGATCAACTTGGGGTGGAAACCCAGCAGTTCTGGGTTCAAGCTTGGCCTAAGACCCCAAAATACGCACATAAGGTCTACCTAGACCCCCAAAGTAGGTATAATAATGTCCCAAAACATATAAAAGGCTATTATTCTACATACTTTTGGGGTCCAGGTACTGCTGGGTCCATCTTCTGACTACATGCAAGTATAGTCTATTCGGAGTACTAGGCTTACGGTTGAAGCATCGGAGTCGACATCCGCAGCCACTGACTTGGTGCTTGAGGCTTCTTAGAGGGCAACTTTAAACTTTTTGGCCTTATATATTAGCTCTGTCTTAGAGAGTTCGAACTTTTTGGGGCCCGGTTGTTGAAGAAGAAAGGCTTTGGAAAAAGCACAGCTCCTTCGCCCAGGCAAAAATAACGTGTATCGGCCACAAGTTCCAGCGGCGGGATGCCTAAAGTTCTGTGACCCTAAACACCCTACACCGTGAGCACTACTTGGAGGTTCAGGGGTAGGTGTACGTGGAGTTATAAGTCCCCTAAAATGGGTTAAGTATAGTTACCCTACTTATAACCCCACTTATAACAAACCCTGAACCTCCAAGTAAACCCTAAACCCTGAACCGTAAGGAGTTCTTGCTGTACACAAGTTGGAACGGAGCCCTCAACAAAAAAACACCTGAACCGTTGTGCATGTTTGTTGCCACAACCCAAATGTTCGGGACGCCGATGCCGTGAAGGTCTCGGTTTTAATTGCTGATTCGCTGATTTAGAGCCTTAATCCGGGCTTGGGAGTACCATACTGCAATATTTTTCTTAGTGTGACCATAACCCTAGGCATCTAAGGACTCATATATTAAGGCTTTTCGGCCCAAAGACCGTGCTATATAAGGCTTTTGGGCTATTTTGATGCCTAGGGTAATGAATGAGATAACTAACAGTTGTACTTTCTTCCTTGGTTACTTACTGTAAAAAGCACAGTAATTCAATCCGACACATGTGCCCTGAAGCTTGGGGAAGGTCTTCCCGTCCTCAATCCGAAAGGTTTTGGAGAAACCCATGCCTCAGCTACCTCGCAGCAGAGGGCTTTCGCACATGTCCTTGCAGCATGTGGCGGAGGGCCGTTAGTCGGTCGTACCTATGATGTAGTGATTGCGTCGTCAGCGCAACACTCCTGCGACCTGTGGCAACAAGGCCAACACAACTTCAATAATGTCGGAATGCGAACCCAAAGGGTCCTATGTACCGATATAGCAGAATGTAGGGTTTCCATATTAAGAATCACTACCATGACTTAGGGAAGTATCCCCCATAACAGTACGACATAGGACCCTTTGGCGAAAGAGGTCTGTCATCTTCAGGTTTCTGCAGATGGTGTCACAGTTGCGGCGTCAGTAGCCTGTAGCAGCAGTGCTGCTGCTGCTGCTGCTGCTGCTGCTGCTGCTGCTCAGACCACTACCACCACTACATTTGCTACTGGTACTACTACTAATAATAATATCAACAGAAATACTAGTAAGAGTAATAGTACCAATAGTATTAACTATGATGATGATAGCCAGAATCTGAATTACTAATAATATCTAATGCTAGTATATAATCGTAATAAGAGCAAAAATGCCACTCACTACTGTTGTCATATAGTGGCAACTGTTTGCAGTTGATGCCCCGCATCTTTTCACCGGGACGTTGCATGAGAATGGATCATGTGGCGGTGCGCACCGTGTGAAATATGCGCCACCATAAACACAGTGAGATTTTGCGGACTTTATACTCCAACATAGGACCTACATAGGAACTGCCAGACACTAAATTCACATCAGAGTTTCGCTGAGGCTCACGTCAATTCAAATCCTCGTGGAGGAGGCGATGGACCCGGAGGCTGCGCTTCATAGGGCTTTAGGTTCAGGGTTTGGGCACGCTTCGGCGCGAGCTGACATCAAGAATCTGGGTTCAAGAGGGTTTAGTCTTTCGAGTCTGAGTTCAGAAACTTGGGGGGAGGGGGTGTTTAGAGGTCCTGCCACCTACTGGGTGAGGCTCGTGTTGTTCACGGTTTTCGACATGTGTAAGTCCTTGATCCGAAGGTCCTGTCTCGCGCTACCTATGCCCGAATATCCCACAGGGTCCAAGTATCATTATGGTATATGCTTAGATCATCTTAGATCCCGAAAATTCCCTAGAAGTATATACCATAATGATACTTGGACCCTTTGGGCATAGGCGCCTGAACTAATGGAACGTGCTTTTGCCCTTGGCATATACTGTGTTGTATCGAGACGGGGTTCGGCCTGGTTTGCAAGTGACGGCCGAGTGCGGGACACAAAGCGAGCTGTAGCGATTGCCAACCCTAAACCCTTAACTCCGTAGTTTATGTGCGAACTACTTAACGGATCATTGGACTCAGTAACTGCAAGGTTGAACACCAGGTAACTACACTACACTTACACCAAGCAAGGTACTTCAAAGCTTACTTTACCAAGTTCCATGATTCGCCTAGTATGAGGTCCAATTAAGATCTCCGTTCAGGGCTCGGGCTTTTGGGCTTAGAGTTCGGGGTTTAGGCTTTAGGGTTTACGGTTTATAGTGTTTGGGGTTTAGAGAATAGGGTTTAGGGTGGGTCCTCAGTGTCAGAACTGTTGGTGCACTTTGCTTGCGAATCCGCGCTTGCTCGGAGGGCTGAGGTCTGGTTCAGGATTCCGGCTCTAGAGTAAGGTCTACATCTACATGAGCCCTGCAAAGGTCGGCTCCGCAACCCTAAACCCAAAAGCCCAATCCCAAATTTCTGAGCCAAACCGCAATGTCAACACCCTAAACCCTGTAAACCATGATCCCGAAATTTCAGAACGTCAGCGAGGTAGAAGCAACAGATCATGCTTGCATTGCAAATTGATCTTAGGCGGATCTTGATTGTTTACTGTCAATTTTGATTTGCATCAACATGATGTTTCAGTGTTTCCAAGAACAGCACAGTTTCTCTGAGTGTCAGCCAACGAAGGTGTCATGCCGTTGTAAGTTGGTAGCACGCTTCTTACCCTTGCTACGGCGACTACTGTTTCAGGCATACTTTGCATTGTGTTTGTGTTTCATGGTGTATTTACAAGGGTCAGGTTATGGGTTCGATCAGTCCGATTCGCGCCGTTTTTGCGTATTTTCGTGCTTATAGATACTGCAGGGTTTTGTTAGGCCGAAATCTGAATACCCATCCGAACTCTCAGCTGTTCTGCAAAAATACATTGAACCAACAAGAAGAACGGCATTGGAGACAATAGGTAACTGCCAAACCTTGATTTTTTCTACTGCGACTGTGTCCCTTCCCTGGGCCAGGCCACGCGCTCCTTCGTGAATCGAATTTCCCTGAAGGGGCATCAGGCGCGTTTAGGCATTAGGGTTTGGGGTTTACAGTTAGGGAGTTTCAGAAAATTCGAACACTAACCCTAAGGGTCCATGTGCCCAAATAGTATAAACTTTTCGCCCAATGTACCTTTATAGGTACTACATTAAGGCCAATGTATATACTATTTGGGTACATGGACCCTTAGGGTAACGGATCTTGAATCCCGCATGTGAAGAAGGTTTGGAGCGATGTGTACTTCAGCGGTTCGGGCTTCGGAAAGTCTCCGTGCTGTGAAGTACCTAGAGGCTCATACCCTACCCCTTTTTTAAGGTACCTAATTGTCTATATAACAGATCCTAACCATAAAACTAGGTATCCTAAAAAAGGGGTAGGGTATGACCCTCTAGGTACTCTTTGCAGTCAGTGTTCTCAGAAGTCGCCCGAAGGAGCAGGACCCTCCGCGTACTCTTCAACAAACGGTATATGTTCCTGGGCTTTGGAGTACCATACTTTAATACTTTTTTTTTAAGGCACCCTTATGAAATAAAAGTCTATATTTTTTCTCCCTGGTTACTTAATAGCTCAGTTTCGAAGGGGCCCCCACCCTGGAATAGTGGTATAATAGGAATATAATAGGGCCCTAATATAGTCCTTGTGGTCACTATTACAGGGTGGGGGCAGCTTCTAAGGTATATGTCCTCAAATCGGAGGTGTTCAGAAGGTGTTTATGGTCGAATACTCTACATAGGCTAGATTCGGTTAGAGGGAATCGATCCGTACACTAAGCCCCCAAAACACGGAAAAGCTCGCCTATACCCAGAAACCTGATGGATTTCCCCCTGCGGGAGGCGCAGTCGTATCATGCAGAATACTCTCGCTGAGCTTGGAAGCCTGTGAGGGAGGCCGGTTTAGGGTTTAGGGGGCCGCCATTTAAGGGCCTCATGAAGAGAGAGTGCATGGCTATGAAGCGTGGGCAGTGGTCAGAAAGTAGGACAGACCGCGTCATACAGCTGAGCTACCCCTCTGATTGTCAAAAACATTTGTACACGGTAGGCTGCAGCCCAACCCTCATCTTTTAGACTCCTTTAAAGTGCATCCCATAACACCCCGTGTCCTTCTGTGAGGGCTTGGGTGTCTGAGGGTTCCACGCTAGGCGCTGAAGGCTTCTACAGCAGCGTTTAGGGCCAGGGCATATGACTATGTGACTCATAGGAAGAATGATGGAGGGGACAAAGCTGAGGATGCGTGAGAACTGCGTGCATAATAAAACCGCTGCGACATGTTGCCAGCTTCCCAAGCGACATGTGTACCCTAAGAATTTAGGCTTTACGGTCTAGGGTTACCCTGAACCCTAAACCCCATACCCGACTGCCGAGTTTTGGCGGGTGCTTTCTTTGCAACTGTCCTCTCGGTATCCAAGTCAAGCCCTAATGCTCCACGCATGTGTTATACAGAATATACCTAAGACTTAGGCCTCAAAGGGTTTTCCTATGTTATATGTATTTCGAGGCCTAGGGTTTAGGGTTTAGGCTATAATGTAGATACTAAATATGCGCACAAAGCCTTAGGGAAGGTGCTGCGAGCTTAGGCCTTTCAAGCCAGGATTTCAGTTCTCTGTGTACGTCGTTGCTATAGGCGCACGTGTCATGCTTCTGACCACGACCCCAAAGGGTCCTTTGTACTGTTATGGGGGATACTTCCCTAAATCATAACAGTAATTCCTAATATGGAAACCCTACATTCTACTATATCGATAATCACATAGGACCCTTTGGGGACGCCTGTGATAGCAGTGTCGTAGAGACTCCACCCGAACAGGGCTCAAGCATCTCCATAGTTTACCTTAAGGACGAAATGAACCCTCAAAGGGTTTAAGGTTCATAGACCATATGGGGATTCATAGTACATGGGTGCAGGGCCCCTACTTTTAAGGGTTATTTGGTCCTTCAGGTAGGGCGTTCGTCAGCAGCAGTTTGATGTTCAGTGAACGGAAGTCGCCAACTTAACTTAAGATCGCGGTGATGGGGTGTGTGTTGGGGCAGTCAGGGCTTCGGGTAGAGCCGCGGTTTGCATGCTTGCTAGTTGTGGCAGTCAGGGCTTCGGGTAGAGCCGTGTGCTGCATGCTCGCTATAGCATGTCGGATTTGTAGGTTGTGGACTTTGGTGATGGGAGTTTACTTAAATGGTGGCCCTTATATGCTGAGCTTGTGTAGTACTCATAGAGACATTACTGCGCAGTGCTGCTTTACATAGAAGATACGATATACGATTCGACAGGGTTACGACATGGCATGCAGCGCTCAATTCCCGAACTGCTGCGGGAGCGGGCCTTATCTTGCTTTGTCCAAAGCATAACACAGCACCACCCGTTATGTTTCCAACCTAACGGTCAGAACAATCGTTGCAGACAATCATTTTTGCCGCTGCTGTTGCGAGCAACTTGCAGATAGGCGTCTATGATCGCAGGGGTTTTGTCATCATTGATAGCTGGTGTCCCTTTGGGCCGCAATCGGTTTTCTTAGCATTTTCACCGTACCACCAACCGAGACCTTGGTTCAGTTTTCGGTATGTGGCTTGAGGTTCTGGACTGGGGCCCTCCACCTCATGCAGTATGTTACCCAAAAAGCCCGCAACAAACATGAAATCTAAACCTGACATTCCGAGCCGGTATCCAGAGAATGCAGACCTGAGCCCACGCGAGGGGTGGACTAGTTCGCGGAGGTATGTGGGGGGATTTAGAAGAAGCCCCCGTCTGTGCAGCTGCCAAGAGTGCGGAGATGAGCACATTCAAAGTTATCCCGGGCATGCTTTCGGGTAGAGGGATGCACAATAATTAATCGCAGCCGCATATAAATAACTACATCTAGCGACATCTTCGTCCTCACCACGGCCAATGTCACTCTCATCAACGCAATCATCATCGCCCACCCTCTATTCTTCTTCTCAGCTACGTGATAGCCCGTGCCGTTTACGTCACTACCAGCGTCACATTCGTGCTGATGTTCCCTGCCAGCATTGTTATCATCATCGGCACCAACATCCTCTGCCCTTGCATGACTGAATTTTATGGCTCACGATGTAAGGGTGTTTCCGCTACAGACGTCAATAGGACTCACACAAGGTCGCCTGGTTGTTTGCACAATCTCAAGTTCTGTGACCTGATAAGACTTTGCACAATAAATGGCGCACTTCTCTGACATAGGACAAGAGCTTGCCCCGAGAAATGTCAAAGCTCGAAACATACTGTGTACTAGCCCTAAACCCTGAACCCGAAACCCTAATCTACTTATAGGCCCCAGACCCTCGAATCATTCAGCTTTCAAAGCCCGCTCCTGAATCCCTAAAGCATTGAACACCCGTAACAACCTGCGCCTCAAGTCCGTCCTCTCGCGGTTGCGCCATCATACCAATAGCTTCAAGCTGCCACTACGACGACGCTACTACTAGTACTAATAGGATCGTACTAATAGTAGTAATATCAGTAGTAGCACGACGACTACTACGGCTCATTATACAACTCCTGCATTCTCTTAATGACCCGAAACTATGGGAATGATGGTGTATTCCTTATTATGGGTAATGCAGGATTTATACCCCTAAAGCCTAAACCCTACAGATCCCTTATAGGAGCCCTTAAAGGTACCCATATAGATCACCAAGAGTAGCAAACGTAGCACCTTCAAGCCTTAGGACTGAAACTGCCATCGGAGATATCTTTTCAACTCCTTAGACTCAGCCAACCCTGGCGTTCAGATGAGCGGTCAAAGAGGCGAGAGGTTTCTTCAAACAGGGTTTAGGGTTTAGGGTTTTAGGTTTAGGGTTTAGGGTTCACCGCCGTAAGTAATGGGTCGATGCTCCTCTTACATAGTGTTCACTTAGTTAGGCCTTTCACGGATGCTTCTGTATCCTCAGGCCAGGCTTACATCTTTCTGGTATATGGACTGTGAGTGTGAGGGCTTCGGCTTAGGGGATCCCATCGGCAGGGCTTTGTAGGCTGAGAGATATTTAGCTCCCAGGGCCACAAGTCTAAGTTTAGGGCTCTTCTGTAAACAACCATTCCCTAAGACCCCAAGTAAACAAATACTACCTACTTTGGGCTCCAAAGTCTCTAAAGTCCATAAATGGCACCTATTTTGGGCCATTTGGAGCCGTTGGGATTCGAATCGAATCAAGCAACGGAAGCCTGAATCGATAGGAAAGCGGGTCAATCTTGCACTGTGGATTCGAAGCCCAGGGCCCTCCCTGTGCCTGCAGTTAGGGGTGCATGGTCCCTCGTAGACTCGTAGGTATTTTAGGGTCCGTAGATGAATGCTAGAGCTAGGGATGTTTCCGTACTGAATGATGCTGTACTTCTGTTGTCATCCAGAAAATCCGGTAGATTCTACATAGTTAACCCTAAGAGTCAATGTGCAGTACCCGTATAGTATCCGTATGAGTACACGGACTCTCAGACATGCGAGCGACATGAATACGCTTTAACATTGATCCCTCGGGGACGGGCTGTGGTGAAAGGCTTTCGGATTCTTACTTAGAGGATCATGGGACTTAGTAAGTAAAGTTATAAGTACCTTAACTGGGGTTATAAGTAGTTATAAGTATAGCTACCCTAATTATAACCCTAGTTACTAAGTCCCATGATCCTTCAAGTCGGCTACCGGAAATTGACGTGCATTCGCACCTGTCTGCGCTGGTGGCACAGAGTCGGGTCCCGCATCAAAACTCCGAAGGGAAGTGCTGACCCTAAACCTGAGAAACCCTAACCCCTGTATCCTAAATCCTAAAGCCTTAAACCCTAAACCCTAAAAACATCGAACCCATGCTTGAATCAGAGGCCCAGCTGCTGATTTGGGCCCAGACGGTCCGCCGTCCTCACCCCTCAGCCAAACACCCCCTGAAAGCCTTCTCCAAGGGTCCGATGGTCGTTAGTTATGGAAATTGGGTACACATACAATAATGAGTACTTGCTGTTTTAGGCAAGACTTACCAAGAAGAGGGAAAGCCTGCTTCTTACGTAAATCCTTCCACGCTCCAAACACCCCAAACTCTGAGCTCTAAGCCCGAAACCATAAACAGTGAGCCACAAGCCCGAGGTAAACTCTATATCCCAAGCCCCCCACCCCAAACCCAACCTTGAGCTTAAATCCCATGCCCAGAACCTGTTTTGAGTATGGGGCCTGCTGGCGCCTTGAGACGGCGGGCACAGGCCGGATGTCTGGCTTTGCTTATGTCGATACGGTTTCGAGGCGGTTTAGGGTCTAGGGTTTAGGGAGGTTTCGTCGTATTGTCGTATCAGGGCCTGAGACGCAAACCCTAAACGCTGACAAGGGTTTCGGGCTTATGGGGCTGAGCGATGGTGTGGCACTTACAGGAGCCCGAAACGGAAACCTAAAGGGATCTGTAGGACACTGTAGGGTTCCCTTAAGGGCTCCTTCCAAGGATCTATAGGTTTCCTTAGACCCTAAACCCTAAACCTAAAAACCCCTAAACCCCGAAACCCCTAAACCCTAAAAACCCCTAAACCCCTAAAACCTAAACTGGGAAGGTTCGAAGCGGCTTCGTAGGTTCTGCGACGGAGATAGACACCCGCATGTGCAAAAAGGGAAGCCGAGAACTCTTAAACCCAGAAGCCCTGCACATAGAAAAAGCCGACGCTGAGCCCGAAATCAAGCCCCGCATGCAGAGCCGTCTCGACTTAGTAGTATGCTTAGATTGACAAACTTTCGGGTCGGAATAACAGACAACAGTCATAGCAAACCCCTTTAGTCTGCAAACAGTTTGATTATGAAGGCCCCCAGATTAAACCTTGAACGACGAAATCCTCTCCGGCCCACCCGAGCTCAGCTTGGGCGTGTCCATGACCGTGAAGATTACACCGCTCCTGAATGCACGGCCCGGTCGGAACCCCATGGAAGGTTGAATTCAGGCTTGGAGGGGTGTCTGGTTCCAACAACCACAAGTGCTGAACCCTTAACGTGCCCGAAGTTACTTGTTGGCAGGTGTTTCTTGTATAGTTGCCCATGGCTCAAGACCCTCAACTTACTGTATGCAGTAGTAACTCAGTAGTAGTTCAATGTTCAGGCTTTCTTTCGTGCTGGTTCACAAACGCTCACAGTATTTTGGAGTGGTAAGCTATTTCGTCAGAGTCCCTGGCATATCTCCTATATCAAGCATAATGCACCCCCAAACCTTATGTTCATCGTCAAGGCTTCTATGTCGCATGAATGAATTATGTCTCGCTTCAGGATTCGGCATTTGCAGATTCCCAAAAGGCTCCATGTACCCGTATAGTAGTTACTTAGGCCTGAAAGTACCTATATATCTATATCTATATATATATATATATGTGTATGTATGGACTCCGTTAAGGTTTAAGTACCTACTATATGGGCACATGGAGTCTTCCGGATGGTTGTTGTGAATTCTTGGAGGACCAGGGACTTCGAAAGGAGGGTCACAAGTACGGTCGATGGGCTTACAGGTGGAGTTGCAACTCTAAGTAACCCTAAGGGTCCATGTACCCAAACAGTATATACTTGGGCCCCAATGTACCTAAATAGGGACTACATTAAGGCCAATGTATATACTATATGAGTACATGGACCCTTAGGGTAAGTACCTAGCTTATAACCCCACTTAACCCCTGATCCTTCAACTGCTCTGTGAGAAGTATACAGTGAAAGTTTGTAAGGGGTTGTTCCTTGGCATACAGAGCTCACGGCCTAGAAGTCTAGATATTTTTCGTTGCCAGTTACACAGTTGCAGCTGAACCTTTGGATTGAGAGTCTGCAGATTTTACTGGGGTGTTCGGCTTACACGATTGCTAGTGGGTTTAAATCTATGGATTTTCTGATCTTCTGATGGCTTTCCGGTGCAAGATCCGCAGCCCCAGAGCCTCATGTAACCCCAAACCTATTAATGGCCCCATAACCCCGGACCCTATATGCCTATAATTACAACCCTACACCCTATAACCCTATCATATAAAAAAAACAGCCCAAAAACCTTCTCAAAAACCCTATGACCCTAGAGTCATAGCCGTAAACCCTATAAACCTATAATTACATTACAACCCTAAGCCGTATAACCTTGTAATTATATCACTATATCCATCCTATAACTCTAACACCAAATCCACTATAAGCATATAAGTACAACCCAAAATCCATCATAACCATAGTATAACAACAGGCCAAAAATCTATAACCTTATAGTTGCATAACCCTAAACCTATTACAACCCTGAACCCTAAACCAATCGTTCCCGGCTTCGAATCTCGCGAGTTTGCGTGTGAGAAGGCCATTCAACGGTATCCCTAAACCATACGGCCAGCCCTAAGCGCCAATGCATCCACAAAGCAACCCCGGCTGTGAGATATGGGTTGTGCAACGAGAGTGCTTAGACGGAGGATCAGATTATCCGGCATCTACTTTGAGCTTTGGGCTTTACCTGCACCCCAGAAGTAGGCAGAATAATGGCCATCTATGGGTATTCTGCCATTAGTTTATCCTCGTTGGGGGTTTTAGGTCGGGAAAATATTTATGCGTCATAGCAATACAAAAGCCAGAAAGAAAATACCAAAAAAGCATGATATACTCGCGTCTTTATTACGGCTCACAAGCTCAGATTTCTCGTGGTTTCCACGCGTGTCCGCAGCAGCAGCCGTTGTCTGATGGCTCAGCTCCGCAGAGTTCGGGGGCTTACTTAAAGGATCATGGGACTTAATAACTAGGGTTATAATTAGGGTAACTATACTTATAACTACTTATAAGCCCAATTAAGGTACTTATAACCTTACTTACTAAGTCCCGTGATCCTCCAAGCAGGGTTTGGGGCTTTCCTGTGGATCCAAAGCCGTTAAGGGTTAGAGCCTCTAATTAAGGGGTCATAACCCACTATTTTGCAGGGTTTGGGGTCACAGGTTGCAACGGTTCTAGAAGGGGCTCTAGAATGGCTTGCATATCAAGTGGGTCTGGGGGGTCTTCACAATTAGTAGAAAGGTCCGTCTTCTAGCTGCTATGTAAGTATACCAACCATAACTAGTATACTGGGAAACTACTAGTGTTTTGTTGGGACCTCTCTATTCGGGTTTGAGGTCTGAACTTTGTTGAGGCCGCCGCAGGAGGCCGCTGAAGCCTAAACCAGAAACCCCCTAAAGCTTAAAGCCACCTGCCGACTACTGGACTTCCATTTCGATCTGAGCTTTGGCTTTCGGAGTACTCGGAGTTGTTTGGAGGTGTTCTGAACAATCTCCTCCTAGCGTCTGCTTTCACTACATCGGCACCCAAGAGTTATAGAGAGGGCTACAGACATAGCCCCAGGCATCTAAGGACTCATATATTAAGGCTTTTGGGCCCAAAGACCATACCATACAAGGCTTTTGGGTTGTTTTGATGCCCAGGGTAGGATCCGAAATCCGAGAACCCCAAGACTCTGAAGCTCGAAATCCATAGGCTGTAAGTGTTCAGGGTAAAGGGCGGAGGATCCTAGGTCTTCGATCGCAGATGTGAAGCGGATCCTAAGATCCCCAATATATAGCCAACCTTTAAACTTTCTGGGCTCTTATAGTTTAGTAGGAATCGGAAAGTTTGAACTTTCATTTCTGTGGTTTATCGGGGGAGTAGGGATCTGACAAATCGGAGACGCCATGCGCTCTTTCTGGCTTCTTCTGGCGCTCCGCTGCTGCGCCGGGAGCGTGGACGACGGATATGTGTACGAGGCCTCGACCGATCCGTTCTCCCATCCTCGTTTACTATAGGGGCCTTAAAGATTGTCGTATACCATTTGGGGGGCTTCCTTTATCCTTAATAAAGGGGTCTATAAAGAATCTGCAGGAGGGTTCTATGCTAGAGGGGCCTATATTATTACCTATACCATTTAGGATGTTCCTTATTATAGCTATATAGTATAGTGGGCCCCAAACCCTATTCTGATTATTAAGGCCCCTATAGTAGGAGCCTCTCACAGCGGCAGTCGCAATAAGGATGTTACATTTTGGTTGGCCTTAATGTAATCCCTGAAGGGGCCCCTAGCTCATGAACCAAGGCCCTTCCTAAGAGCCCCCCACGGAATCATGGTGTACCATGGAGTTCATCTATTCATGTATCCTGTGATCCTCTCGAAACAGCACTAACAAGGAGCATGGCGGTGGCATCGCAATGACCATAATTTGGGTAAGTTGCTCTCTAGTGCAAGGATGACCGGTAGCAGATGTAGGTGTGGCTACATGTGGGATGTTAGTAAGTATAGGAACGGAGGCAGTCACACGATGCCACTATGCACACTTGCAGCACTAGAATAGGAACCTTTAGCAAATCGGCTGCGGAAGGATCTCAGAGTTCTCCGAGAAGTTCTGCAGGCCTGTGCATTTCATTGCTTAGCGTTGGGGTTGAAAGTAGAGTCTAGGGCCTAAACGTGTGAGCAGTGTTGATAGCGAAACTATTCCAATTCTCTTCAAGTCTCCCTTCTGTCGATGCCTCCCTTTGGCGATAAACAGCAGTTTAACAATAAATGCAAGGTTCGAGTTTGGGTCTTTAGGGTCAGGAGTCCATGGCTACTAGGGGCCCGAAGACCGAATCGGGTCACTGAAAAATATTGACCGGAGGATTCGAGAATCCTTCACGAGGTAGGGCTTTGGGACATTTCAGATTTGCTTTTTTGGGCTGAAAGAGGATCTATGTCTCAAAGGTTTTCCAGAGTGCCCCTAGGGTAACTATAATTAAAACCCATACTCGGAGTCTTATAACTTCACTTATAACTGCCCTCGAACCTCCAAGTAGAGTTGTTTGTATCACGTCACCCTGTCGCAAAGAAGAGCCCTTTACCTCCGACCCGACAACCCTCATTATAGAGCTTTTCTTTGACAGCAGCTTGAGAGGGACCTCTTCCAAGGATCAAGGCCCCGAGATGAATCCCGAGGGTTCAGAGATACCATCAATAAGCAACTGGGCCCACAAAAGCAATCGCAGTATATATGGCCTCAACAATAAACCTTCCCTGAATAAACCCTAAACCCTTAAACCCTAAACCCTAAACCCTAAATAAACCCTAAACCCCTAAACCCTAGACCGTCTTGGAAAGCTTTCGCAGTTCCTTGGCGAAAAGGCCTTTCAGCCCGAAGCAAAATCGGAGAAGAGCTACGCTGAGATTTGCAACTGAGACGGATTAGGACATATAGGGCTTGTGTAGCTGGCTGAGTACGCCGCCTTTAAACTTCCGGGGTGTCGTCGTGCATCTAAATCATAAACTTCATATGCCCGAAACCCTAAACACTAGACCCTGTAAATTTAAAACACTAATTCCTACAGTAATCCTGCTGTGTTGGAAATGCTCCGCCTAAACCCTTTCTGGTCAGGGACTTCCTGAACTGGATGGTTTCACCGGTGTAGGATTCGGGGTTTCAGCTTCTACAGCCGTATTTTGCGCTTGAGGTTTACGCGAGGTCGGGCACTTCAAGGGTTGCGTATAGGATTCCAGCCAGCCAGGGGTAGGGTGCTGGCAGCGGGTCTTCCCGTTTAGCAGATATTTAATGGTATTTCGGGGC
Organism: Symbiodinium sp. CCMP2592; assembly: GCA_905221615.1. NCBI lineage: Eukaryota > Dinophyceae > Suessiales > Symbiodiniaceae > Symbiodinium > Symbiodinium sp. CCMP2592. The sequence goes on from CAJNDT010006213.1 coordinate 1,170,923, forward strand.
TTAGAGCTGGCATTCTAGACTCTAGATCACAACGTTTCCGGCAAGAGAGTCCTGATTTCACTGCCCTGCCTTGGTGACTCCCTAAAGGGCAAGCCCTTAACCCAAGATCCCCTAATTCCAAACTCCTAACCCCTAAACCCTCCACCACTTTCAGCGCCGCGGCCTGGAACTTCCTTGTCCAACACTAAGGGTGGTGACTTTTGTTGGGCAGCTATGGAGGGGACTCTTCCAAATCCTTACACCCTAGAGCTACATAGTATAATACACCTGTTTGTGCCTCACTAGATATACTGTGGCACAATAAAGAATAATACGAGACACTCCCTCCTAATTGCCCCAGCATGTCTGCCTGCACGCAGCCTTAGCTTCGCCGCCTTCGAAACAACCCTAAATCCTAAACCCTAAACAGCTAAACCCTACACCCTAAAACCCTAAACCCTAAACCCTAAATCCTAAACCCCAAACAGCGAAACCCTACACCCTAAAACCCTAAACCCTAAATCCCCAAACCCTAAACCCCCAAACCCGAAACCTCCCCAGGCTACGCCGACCCGAAAGCTTGACCTCAAAGAACCCCCCCCCCCTCGTTAGGGTTTAGGGATTTGGGGGTTTAGGGGGTTGGGGGTTTAGGGTTTAGGGGTTTAGGGTGAAGGGCTATTAGGGCTATTAGGGCTACTCAGGCTATTAGGGCTATTAGGGCTATTAGGGCTATTAGGGCTATTAGGGCTATTAGGGCTTAGGGTTTAGGAATTAGGGTTTAAGTCACTTTGGGATTTAGGGTTCATGACAGGGTTTACTCTAGGGGCCTAAATAATTACCTATAGTATTTTGGGGGGTGTAATTGAGGGTTCATGACAGGGTTTACTTTTGCCCTGGGCATCAATCAAAATAGCCCAAAAGCCTTACATAGTATGGTCTTTGGGCCCAAAAGCCTTAACATTTGAGTCCTTAGACGCCCAGGGTAGGGGCCTACATAATTGCCTATATCATTTGGGGGTTTCGTTATTATATCCACATATTGTAATGGGCCCCCAAACCCTAGTCTAATCATTGAGGCCTTTACATTATATTAGGCGGCTCGTTATTATATCTATATATTGTAATGGGCTTCAAAACCCTATTCTACTTATTAGGCAACCTCGCAGACAAGGAGCTGAGCCCAAAGCCCAGGTGAATTGACGGAAGTGACGTGTGTTCGAGTACAGGCTTGGATCAGATTTGGGTGTATCAGAATTGGAACACAGCAGCTTGATAATGTGTGGAGAATATGGTGCGTGTTATTGTATGACGAAGGTAGTAATATGTAGTAAAAGGTGGACTACCCTCTGTTCTGTATGGTACAGTAAAATGCGAATGTTTCGGGCCTCAAGCCTCCCCTGAAGGAAGAACGGTTTAGGGTTTAGGGTTTAGGGTTAAGCTGGTATCCACAGTATAAGGACGATTCCCCGGTGAAGAGGTAACTGGGGCTTTGAATTGGAACATGCTCCGATGCTCTGTGCCCTCAGTGTTCCATATTTAGGGACTGAGTCTTTGAGGTTTTCGGCATACCCACTCTACTTTCACAGTCGTCACTACTTGGAGGTCCATGGGCAGTTATAAGTGGGGTTCTAAGTCTCCTAGTATGGGTTATAACTTACAGCTATAGTTCCATTACTTGTAACTCTACTTATAACTACCCAAGAACCTCCAAGTATCTTCCGCACCACCAGCAGCAACATGAAGATTGACCAAGCCCTCATCACCATCGCCATCTTGGACTAGTCTGGCAGTTCTCGTAAAGATACACCTTGAACCATAACCGCAAACCCTACCCCTATAGCCCGAAAGCTGAATCCGAAACTCAGAGCCTGAATCTACATTCTACATATGGGAGTTTCCGAAAGTTAGGGTACCTTGTTTTGGAGTCCTTCTAATAAGGACCCTACTATTTAGGGTTACTACATTAGGATCCCCTATTTTTTCGGAGACCCCCATATGGCGACGCACTTGATGCTCGGAATCCTAGCACCTCAACCCTCAGCTTCTCAAAAGTGACTCAAATGGGGCTTTTCAGAAGAGTGTGAGGAGGGCGGCACTTCGAGTCTAAAGCTAAGGGTAAGCTCAGAATCCTTCTGGAACTCTTCTGCTCGAAGTTTGGGACTCTTCTCCTTGATTCTGGGACTCTTCTGCTTGAAGTTTGTTCAAGGTTTAAACCTGCAAGGCGAAATCTGAGTAGCTTAACTGAGCAGCTTATATAACTTGACGGAATCCTATCTTGAAAGTTCCCGAGCCGCCAACTCCGAGAATCAGCTCTATAGCTGCAGCACACCAAAACGATTTTGCAACAAGCTTATCAAGACCCATGTGTCATCAGAACCCTGAACCTTAAACTCAAAAGGATTTGATAGAAGCTCTAAAGTACCAGAGGGAAGGTTTACAACAACCTTAGCAAGGTCAGACCAGCGCCGGGCAAATCTGAGGAAACGCAGCCCTAAAACCCTGAGCACGAGCCCTAAACCCGGAAACTGTTCCTTGTGGAGGACCGGTGGCGAGTAAAGGTTCTGGCCTCTAGACAGCAGTCTAGAGCAATCCGGCGGTGTGCAAGAAGAGCCGGTTGTTTCATAGTTTATAGGATTCCGGTCTTACAGTTTGGCGTTGAAGGTGTAGCGGCTGACAGGGTTCCCGCGCCGCAGCTATAGGGTTGAGAGCGGGCCAGGGTTTTGGGCTCGGAATTTTGGTCTTAAGGGTTTATGGTCCTGGTTCACCACTATACAAGCCACAGGTTCTGCAAGTGGCGATGATTTGAGGGTCCGGGCTATTCGTAAGACTTTAATGCTTAGTCCATTGGTCTGGTGACTGCGACGATCTCAATTGGAGATGACTTGCATTGGTGCCGCTAACTTCTATAGGAATAGAGAGAACCCATTGGCAACGTGATCTTGATGAATCTGACAATAACTACCCGAGACCAACAACGTTCCGGGGCGCGGATAATTATGGGTGACTGCGCTCTTGCATTCCCGATGTGGCATTTATGTATGCCTCGGTCCGATTTGGCTGCTCGGTAAGTCCGTATAAGGTTATGACCATCTCCATTGGCTCTATACACGTCAAGGAGGTAGATCCTTCCATGCATCATGCGCATGCAGAACAAGGACAAACGGCATTTGCTCGTTGACTTCTCAGTCACCATCATCAGCAGCAACAGTTTGGTCATCACCACACACACACCGGCAATATCAACACGATTCTTCACTGCGGTGTACCCACTGTCTAAGGGAAACGAGTCGCATGATTCCCAGAAAACCCGATAAACCCGTTCCAAATCCTGAAATCTTTTGACACTCCTCAGCTGATGCCGAGGATCTCTTCACTTACAACACGGGTGGCATTCTCTCGGAGGCGATTTGCCACTCGGGCTTGAAGAAGCTGACAAGTAGGGCTTTGCAACCTGCCGCTGTACTGTAGTTGTAGTGCTAGAACCCCACGCCTCGCAGATTACTTTTCAATCCTACAGCCTAAACCCCTAATACACCTCATGCCTTTAGAAGATGCCACGCCGGAATTGCGATGAAGTGCGGTGTGGAGACGACAATTTCGGATTCCTCTTACAATTAAATGAAATAGCACGAGTAGCACTTCCGTTTTTGCTTAAGGTGCCCGAAAGGCCCACAGTATGCAACAGCGTCATGAGCGGTTCATATACAGCATGAAAGATACTTCTACCTGCCGCTTTGCACATGCTTGTTTTCGATTTGGTTTTCGATCCGAGGACTTTCCACCTCAGCCTGGGTTCTGGTTTAGGCTTGGGTTCCGCTTCTGTTCATTTACTGGGCTGGCGGGCGGCTTGCAAAAAAGAAGCAGGACGCCTGTCGAAGCCGGAATGCAGTGGGCTGGTGTAGAGCTGTAGCTTTTAACTTGACACACAAACAAGAACAACACCGAAAATACGATCTAGATGTCAAGCTGCTGCCTGTGTTTCAGTGGTGCTGCAAAAGGTGCCATGCTTGCTGCAGCAGGGTGTCCCAAACGGAACGGTTAAGTAAACGCATGACTGAACGCAGGAATTCGTAGAAGCTCAGGTTTTACCCTAAACCGTAAACCAAACCCCACACTGTCATGCCTGAGCTTCAATCCGCGACCCTAGACCAAGAACCCTAAACTCTCGACTCTGTAGACCCTCAACCCTAGCAGCCCTAAGCGCAAGAAGACCCTTATCCGACCCCGAGCCGTCAAATCTACAACCCAAGGCAGATTGACGTGGCTCCACGAGCTGCACATGAGCAAAGTGAAGGTGTTCAGGGTTTCGGCGAGGTTTAGGTTTAGGGGTTTGGATTGATGGTTCAGGTATGGGTTCACGAACTTCGGGTTTAGGGCTGGTGGCTGTTCCTAGCAAAAAACTAGGAGTTCGTGCCCGAAACGGTAAACACCAAATCGTAATGCTGCAATCAAAAGCGGTCAAAAAGCAATCGCTCTTTCTGTAAGCCCCGGACGTGAATGAAACCCCAAACTCCCCAAGCTCCCGAACCTTGAAATCATAAGCTGCTTCTAGCCTTCCTAGAATAAGAGCAATTATGCCCTAACTTCAACCCTAAACCGTAAACCCGAAAACTCTCTGATTCCGCTTTGCCTTTCATCCTTCAAAAATCCGAAGTGCAAACACAACCAGCAAAAAAAAGGACTACACCCTACAGCCCGCAAGCCCACTGGGCTGCAGTATAGGGGCCTTGATAATTAGAATAGTGTTATGGTGGTATAATCTACCCCTACCTATAAGAAGGAGCCACCGACATACTATCCCTATCCCTCCAAGGACCTCATAGTTAGGGCCCTAGACCCCTTAAGGACCCCATAATCAGGTCCCTGGAGGCATAGGGTATAGGCAATTGTCTAGCCGCCTACATCTAGGCTTGGTTGCAGAAGATCGGGGAGTCTCGAGTCAGACAGTCCAGAGGCCCACACCCCGACAAAGCAGGGAGACCCCTTAAAGGGTACCCCTTCTGAACCCTACTTCGGGCTCTCTTAAATGGGGCCTTGTTGAGAGGGTCTATATCCCCAAGGATCCCCCTAATCCGAACTCCCATAACCGCAACAAAACAGGGAGACCCTGAAGCCAGCAAGCTTTGGGGTTTGTAGGGTTTGGGGTCAGGGTTCATGGCCCCTCAACCCTAAACCTAAAAGAAACAACAGCAAACCCTCAACCTTACGCCCTAAAACCTAAACCCCTTCATTTCCCCCCAAACCTATGAACTTCAACCTTGGGAACCTTATTCCGAGCCCTGTAGTTTACAGTAATCTAGGAACTCCTCGAGAACTCTTAAAGAGCCGTTTCGAGGGTGTCTTTTCATGGCCTTCCGTTTAAGGATTCCTCTAAGGGCCTCTTCTGGGGTTCCTTTAAGGGTTCCTTTTTTCGGGGTTCCTTTAAGGGTTCCTTTTTTAGGGGTTCCTTTAAGGCTTTCTTTTTTGTGCCAGGGTCACCTGCCTAGCTGCCTTGGCGAGCTTCAAATGCTGCGTACATTGGAGCCTAGGCTGAAGTAGAGGCTTTGGCTTATATAAGGATTATATAAGGGTTGAGGGTTTAGGGTTTATAGGAGGATTTATATAGGGTTAAAGGTTTAGGGCTTTAGGGTTTACCTGTAGCCGAAAAGACCTACGGTTTTAGTGTTCCTTATTGTGATTTCGATATATCGTTCCTTAACAAGGGAGGTCTTTTCGGCTGCAGGTATGGGTTCGGGGTTTAGGGTCCAGGTTCCGGATTTACAGGTTTAGTGATACAAGTGATATGTTTGACGTTTCAGGTTTCTGTCGGGGTTCCTAAATAGGTTGTGTTTAGGCTTCTTTCGTTGTTTTTCATGAGTCCTAGAAAGGTTCTGCAAGCATGAGCCACTAGGGTTTGGGGCGCCCTTACTGATGCACCCCCACTTGTGTGCACCACGGCCAGCGCGGGCAAGCTTAGAAGTTCGGAAACCTATTGACAGCATGTCCCAGACTCCTAGACTCACCTTTTCACCAGTGCAGAAGGAAATGACCCCACAGCGTTAGATGTTTTTTCCCGATCTACTCCATTCCCGTGGTTTCTCCGACTACCCTACCCCCCCACCTTCAAAAGCAAAGCCCTAAAATCCAAACTCGTTTAGTTTTTATGTTTGTAGGGTTTAGGGTGTAGGGTTCAGGATTTAGGATTTAAGGTTTACAGGATTTCTAGAATTTTACAAGGTTTACCTTAACCCTAGATAACCTACCTTTTTAGGGCTCCTTGTTATGATTTCCTTATACAAGTCCTTAAAAAGGTAGGTTATTCCGGGTTGAGGTAGGGCTTAGTCTTAGGATTCAGGGTTTAGGGTTTGGGGTGTGAAGGATTCTAAAGATAAAGGGTTGAGGGTAAGGTTTAGGGTTGAAGGCCATAAACCCCCATGACTGCGCTGCAGAAAATTGTCGACAGCCGCGAGTTGGTGGGTCAACTGCCGGAGTCCGTGAGCCCCGGAGATGCAAGGCTTTCGAGGATTTTGGGGCTCCTTTCAAAGGAGGGCTATAAGGGTTCCTTTAAAGGGCTCTATAAGGGTACTATCAGGGTACTGTAAGGGGTTTCGGGGCTTAGGGGTTTAGGGGTTTGGGGTTGAGGGTTTAGGGTCCAAAGTTGCAGGCTCCGACCCAACTACCCTCTAACACACCCTGAATACCCACTATTAAGGATCAGAAGGGCTCCATTAAAGGGCTATTGCGGCGTCCTCGTAGGGTTTAGGATTTGGGCGTTGGGACTCTAGAAGTACGTGGCATAGAGTTTCGGCTTCTTCAGCAGGTTCGCTCGAGTTTGCACAGGGCTTGGAGAGTTGTGATCTGCCTTTTGGGCTTCTTTAGGATTCATTATACTAAGTTACTAAGGAACCCCAAATTAGTACTGGCAAATACTGAGGCCCCTACATTAGCTCACAAACTCCGTTTTGTTCGGGGCTTGGTGTTGGGGCATAGCGGGTTGCTGGGTGCAATGCTGCATCAAGGTATCATCGGAGTGTTTGGGCTATACCCTAAATCCTGAACCCCTAAACCCTAAACCCCTCAACCACTTAACCCCTAGACCCTAAGACCCTAAATCCCTGAACCCTAAACCCCTAAACCCCAAAACCCTCGGGTTGAGGTCGTGGCACATTGCTGAGAGCTTTAGTGCAGGTCCTTGCGGATGTTTGCCAACCACGACTCTACACAAACCCTAAACCCTACGAACTCTCAGTGACGACCCTTGACGACCCGGAGCATTTCAGCCAAACACGTACGCCTCCACGACCGCACCCCATGAAAGCACCCAATCCTTCAGCATTATCTCCTTGCTGTATATGATGTCGATGCTAGTGTTGATGGTGCTGGCGATGATTGTTAGCGTGATGCTGATGCCAACGAAGAAGAAGATGATGATGCTGTTGATGCTGGGTCTACCGATGATGATGATGATGGTTATGATGATGGCAATGCGGCTGATAATGATGGTAACGGTGATGACGAAGCCCCCTGATTCGTCAGGCTGCCGTTGTTTTGTGCATGCGTCTGTGTAGTTTCGCCGTTCTTATTCATCCACCCATCAACAGTTCATCCACTCTGTTGCAGCACACCCAGCGAACTTAGCATGTGAGTTGTGGGCTCTTGATCCAATGGTGAATACCGTTTTTCCAAAATAAAGGCTTGGTAGCTGTAGCAAATTCGAGCATGCTTCGCATGCTGTGGGTTTTCAGTCAACACCGAGACATCGGTCTATGTAATGACAGAAACTGGTAACCGCATAACCGTTGCAACTCATATCCAGTATTACATGATGCTTGTGCTCCGTAAGTTCAGGAACCGGCTGAACGATCAGACCCTACTATATCCGAGGCAATCTTAAGCATCTGGAGGGCCTGACCATTCGAGACGTCGGCTTCACAGGCCTCCACTCAATGTTTTCGCGGCATGGGCCTAGGGTTGTTCTCGGGGTGCTGCTGGTGTTTTTTGCCAGGGCCTCGGTGTTTCGCCGTACTGCAGACGTTCACATGTGGGAGCTTCCGAAACTGAGGGGTACCTCATTTTGGGGGTCCTTATAATGGGGATCCTACTATTTGGGAACTATATTAGCATTATTAGCGATCCCAGTCTGATGCAGCCACCAATTTGCTGAGGGCTACCCACAATGGAATCGATGACAAAGTTTGCTTCATAGATCTTCCACGCAAGAAGTCCTGCAGAGAGTCTTCTAGCTTCTTTCCGGCCTTCGATCTAGAGTTGAAGCCTTTCACTTTCAGGCTTCAGCTCCGAGGGGTGCAGGCTTGGGTTTCCGAGCCCTTCTGGAACTAGGATGCCCAGTAGTACGCTTATTCCCTTTTTGTAGTCCTAGGTTCCTTATAAAGTTACCCCATACCAAAAAGAGAGGCCTTTTAATTCTTAGGTTACTGGGTATCCTAGGGAAGACTACTTCGCAGATTAAATCAAATTGAAACCCGAAGGCTTGGTGCGAGGGGGCCTTGGAACTGGGCCGCCGACAATCAAAGGGGAAAAGGAGGGACCCTTAATGGGGACCCTTTAAAGGGATCTATAGGGGTTCTATAAGGGTATAGGGTTTAGGGTTTAGGGGTTTGGGGGTTTAGGGGGTTCAGGGGAAAAGGAGGGACCCTTAATGGGGACGCCCTACCCCATAATGGGCTATATAATGGGTATATAATAGCTATATTAAGGGTATATACCTAGGGGTCCTTATTAAGGGTCCCTCCTTTTTCCCTTGGAGACAACTCATGCGAAAGTCTGCAATTGCCCCTAAAGTTCAGCCTGAAGCCCTTAACCCCAAAGGCTTGATGCCAGGAGCACTCAGGAAAAGGCCTCTCCTTGCTTTCATCGAAGGAGTTTACGCAGATGTTGTGTAAGCACATGCATACATGCAGGATTTCAGCCGTGTTTGGACCAACCCTGCCTCTACAACAGCATGAACATCGAACTTATCATTTTTACATCCTAGGCTTCGCAGGCAGGGCCCACGTTCGAACATTGGTTTGCTTAGACATTGACATGGGTAAGAATACACCGTCTAAACACGCTTTTCCGGGCAACCCTGCTTCAGATTCGTGGCTGTCCATGACTGGTGTCTAGAACGTGGTCTTCTGGTTTATAAAGCTTAAGATGTCGCGCCAAGCTTAAGGGTATCAATGTGGGAGTTTCCGAAAATAGGGGACCCTAATGTAGTACGCTAAATAGTAGGATCCTTAATACAAGGACCCCAAAACAAGGTACCCCTAATTTTCGGAAACTCCCATGTGTTGCATTGGTCAACGCGGCCAAGTGCTTCACCTTAATTACACAGGATGTGCCTTGTCCGGAACAGCAAATCACAGGAACCTCCATCCCATCGATCGAATGCAGGGTCGTTTCCGCGCACCCTCTGGTCCCTGCCACGACTGCAGAAAGTGGATATTCAAGGAAAGCCTGCTGCATGTTGATATTATGGCTCTTGCGCTTCAGGCTCAGGGTTTTGGGGTTCGGACTTGTATGATACCGAGCCTTCAAAAGCCCTTTCCAACCCACTCAAACCCCACCAAAACCCCTAAACCCTGAAAAACTCTGGGATCCTCCAGAGCAATTTAAAACCGCTACGAGCAACTAAAGCCTGGGTCTTCACCAAGTGAAGTCCCAAAGGCCGGGCCGGTTCAGGTTAGGGTGTAGGGGGTTTTAGGCTCAGGGTTTTGGGGTTGGGGGTTTAGGATTTTGGGGGTTTTAGGCTAAGGGTTTTTGGGTTGGGGTTTAGGGTTTAGGATTTAGGTCTTAGGTTTGGGGTTTTGGGGTTTAGCACAGGGTTAAACTCGACTTCCTGAGCCTCTGAACCCTCCAAAGCCCTGAACCTTACCGCTTCAACCGAGTGAACAAGACTCAGGCATGAAACCCGGCACAGCTCCAACTCCCAAGCGTCTACAGCCAAAGGGTCCGAGGTACTGTTATGGGGATACTTCCCCAAATCAGAATAGGAGCCCCTGATATAGAAACCTACATTGTACTATACATGGACTTTGGACCCTTTGGGTAAGTAATGTCAATGTGAAAACCTGGTAAAGAAACCCTGTCCCCACAACCCCGTATCATATAGTAGGATTCATATAAGGAGCCCCAATGAAGGCCCAATGCTTCTTAATCAGGTTCCTACATCAAACCCCCCAAAACCCCTATAGTACCCTTATAGTACCCTTTAAAGGAACCCCTTACTTAAAGGATCATGGGACTTAATAACTAGGGTTATAACTAGGGTAACCCTATAGTAACCTTTGTAGTACCCTTTTAAAGGATTTTTTTATGGAACCCTTATAAAGCCCTAAGGCTTCTTAACCCAAAGGCTCCATTTACCATTATAGTATACTTAAGCCTTAAAAGGGTATATATAGGTACTTTAAGGCTTAAGTATGTGCTATATGGGTGGTTGTCAAAATTATGGTCCCTTTTGGGGGTCCTTATTATAATACGGCACCTATTATTTAGCGTACCCAAAAAGGTACTTGGAGGATCATGGGACTTCGTAAGTACGGTTATAAGTACCTTAATTGGGGTTATAAGTACAGTTACAGTAATTATAACCCTAGTTACTAAGTCCCATGATCCTTTAAGTACCCCTAAATCCCCCTTATAGGAACCCTTATGGATCCCTTTTAAGGAGCCTTATGGAGCCTTAGGAGTTCCAAGCCGAGGTACTGCACAGCTATCTCAGATGACCCTGGAGCTGTCTGAGGAGGCCCGGCCCGGGCCCGGTCGGTGTTCAGGGGTTCAGGGTTTAGGCTTTAAAGGGAACTCCAGAAAGTTGGAATATGGATCAATGGTAGGATCCCCTATAATTTACCATAGAAGGGTTAGGATAATCATATTCCAACTTTCTGGCTTCTACTGTAGGTTTAGGGTGGTTTAGGGTTTAGGGTTCAGCATGGTTTAGGGTTCAGGGTTTGGGATTTAGGCTTTAGTCTTAGGATGGTTTAGGGTTCAGGGTTTAGGATCTAGGCTTTAGTCTTAGGATGGTTTAGGGTTCAGGGTTTGGGGTTTAGTTTTGGGATGGTTTAGGGTTTAGGATGGTTTAGGGTTTAGGTTTAGGATGGTTTAGGACTTGGGATGGTTTAGGGTTTGGGTTCAGGATGGTTTAGGGTTTAGGATGGTTTAGGGTTTAGGTTTGGTATGGTTTAGGGTGTAGGTTTAGGCTTAGGGTTTAGGTTTAGGATGGGTTCAGGGTTTAGGTTTAGGATGGGTTTGGGGTTTAGGGTTCAGGGGTTTCCCCCTCCCCCTTTCCTGCCTGCGTCCCGGCCCCGCCGGTTGCTACCGGACACAGAAGTGCCTGCCAAAGAGGATCCTGTGCTGACCGCGGATTTGCGCAGTCCAAGTTGCGCTGCCTCTCTTGCTACATGGAGCCAACGCGCCCCAGAGCGGCAGTGGTGGGGGGGGCGGTCCGGGGTGGCGGGGTGGCAGACTGGCAGAAACTATTTTTTTTCTTTCCCATGTTTTTCATATTTTTTAATTATCCCTCCAAGGAAAAGCAATATATCGCATTTTCCTGAACATAGGAACAAATAGGAATAAAAATAGTGAAAAAATAGGAAAAGGTAGGTGGCCGCTGAGGCCCCCCCTCTACAACCCCTCCCCCCCACCCCGCTGGGCCCTCCCACCTCTGGCCTCCGTTTTGGGGCATCGGGGGTAGGGGGTAGCTTGCTTAATTATGCGAGTTATCGTGGCATTGCTGCTGTTGTGATTGTTCTATGGATGCTGCTGCTCATGCTTGTTTTGCTATTGTTTGCTGTCCTATTTATTTTCTACTTCTTCCTATTGCGTAATTTCGTTCCTATTTTTTCGTATCCATGATTCCTACTTTATTTTTTCTGTTTAATTGCTTCCTGCAATTCTGATGGCGGGCTGACGATTCCCTTACTAGAATAGACCCTACATCATAGGACCTGGGGGGGCGTTAGGGGGGAGGGGGGGTAGGGGACTTTACCTCCCTAACTAGGCCGTATTAAGTCCTTACTATGGGAATTGAGGCCCCCCACCCCCTCCCCCCTCAGGGTTTGCGGCTCGATATTAAAGAAAAGCTTGAGCACATTAAACAAAACTGCAAACCCTGAAGACCTCGCAGTATAGATACAGTACCAGGGAACCTCAGAGCAAGGGCATCGCATACATGCTCACTGGCAATAAACGCCCGACCGTGCACATCCCTAAGGCTCCATGTGCCCATATAGTATATACTTAGGCCTTAAAGTAGCTATATAGGGACCCCTTTGAGGCTTAAGTATCTACTATAATAGTACATGGAGCCTTTGGGCATTTTGTTGCGGGGCTATGATTTCGTTGATGGGGGTCTTCAAGTTCTGTAACTCGCCACCCAGAGCTGAACCCTAAACCCCAATTAAACCCAGAGCTGAACCCTAAACCCTAATTAAACCCAGAGCTGAGCCGATCAGAATCGGAAGCTGCAACTCGGATTTTACAAACCCTAAACCCTAAACCCTAAACCCTAAACCCTAAACCGTGGCTCGGCAGGTTGGTGCACTGTCTCAGCTGGAGTTCTTGTGGCTGACAAACGTGAAGACGCTTTGGCTTCGGCTTAGGGTTTAGGGTTTTTAGGGTTCAGGGTTTAGGGCTTTTAGGGTTTAGGGTGCTGCGTTTAGGGTTTAAGGGTTCAGGGTTGAACCCCAAGGGTCCCGGTACCTAATAATCGTATACTCTCCAAAACCCTAACCTACATAACTACTATCCTAAAACCGAATACCTGATTACTGGGTCCTGTGGACCCTATGGGTTAGGGCTGATAAACTTGAAGATGCTTTGGCTTCGGCTTAGGGTTTAGGGCTGATAGAAGCGAAGATGCGTGGCTTCTTGTCGTTGAGTCCTTTCCATGCCAACCCTCCATCCTCACAATCTCTACAGCCCTAAGTAAGACCTAAGCTGTTTACGACTTCGAAAAGTTTGATTCTTTGATTTGTTCGGGTTCCGGGTTGAGTTGAGGGAGGTTGGATGGTCTCACAAAAAAGCGCCCTAAAACCTAAACCCCTACAGTACCCTTTTTGTACCCTTATGGAGCCAATGAAAGGAACCCTTATAACACCCTTTAAGGGAACCTCAAACTGAGCTTGTGGAAGAAGAAACCCTAAATTAAAATCCGGAGCCCTAAACCCCCTCAGAGCCCTCAGACATGGATCCTCAAAGCCCAAACCCCTGAGCCCTGAAAAAGGGGGGTTGAGGGGGTGGGGCGGGGGGGGGGGGGGGGTTGGACAGGGCAGGCTTATGGTTCAAGGGATCAGGGTTTGGGTCTTAGCTTAGGGTTCAGGGTTTAGGGTTTAGGGTCTTAGCATGTAGGCACAGCCTGAAACGAGCCTTTTTGTTTTAACTATGCAGGCCCTTAGGTACTGGAAGACGCGGATTTGATCTGTTGGAGTGCCTAGACCCTGAACCCTAAACCGTGGGAAGGCGTGGGTTTGCCCGAGGTTCGGGATCCGCGAGTTGGTGCTGCGGGTTTTCTAGAACCAAATATGGGGCTGTGAAGGATGACTAATGTAGGGGCCTCACTAGTTAGAATATGGGTTCGGGAGTACATGATATTACAATTCATATAACAAGGACCCCAAATGGTGTAGGTAATTATTAAAGCCCCTATAGCAGGGGCTTGGGGCAGTTTTGGGTGTAGAGTTGAGCTTTACAGATAGCCTGCCAAACCCTAAACCCTAAACCCTTAACCCTTAACCCTTAACCCTTAACCCTTAACCCTTAACCCTTAAACCCAAACCCTAAAGGCCCTAAACGCCAGCACAGCCTGAATCACTAAACCCCGGACCAGAAAGAACGTTTAAAATCCTAAGCAATCAATCCTCATACCCTGGGGTTTGGGGTTTAGGGTCTGAGGTGTGGGGTTTAGGTTTGGGGGCTACTGCTGAGTTAGGGCGTATATGGGTAGTTGTCAAAATGATGGCCCCTTTTTGGGGTACCTTAAATATTAGGTGCGTATTATAATAAGAACCCGAAAAGGGACTCTAATTTTGACAACCACACATATACTAGGATGCCCAGTAGTACCCTTATTCCCTTTTTGTAGTCCTAGGTTCCTTATAAAGTTACCCAATACCAAGAACAGAGGCCCTTTTATTCTTAGGTTACTGGGTATCTTAGTAAATGAAGCACAACCCTAAACCCTAAACCCTAAGCATGCAGTCACTGGGTATCTTAGTATAGGCTTTGGCTTGACACCTGATCTTACGCTTCAAAACTGGAAGTGTGGGGTTGACTTACGGTTGATGATATGAACCTTGCATCACCCATAATAAGGAACATACCATGAATATACCATATTTCTCATAGTTACATATGGGTCCTTAATATGTGTAGGAAATGCAGGATATATATATATATATATATATGTATATTTATATAGATATATCATGAACAGTAGGAGTGGGAATGACTCGAAGATATGTAAGGAATCATGGGGCTTAGAACTAAGGTTATAAATCAGGTAACTGTGCTGATACGTACGCGTAGCCCATATAGCCTCACAGACCCAGTTAAGGTACTTAAAACCTTACTTACTAAGTCCCATGATCCCCCACGTATGGCTCAGGAGGCTCAGTCTCTCAGGCTTGGAGGTAGCTCCCAGATGTAACCGCAGTGGATTAAGCAGGTAACCTTTTACCTTTGTTGGGAAGTATAGTCCCTATATAATCCCTATAAAACCAAAAGGGTCAACCTTTAGTTCCCCATGACGCCCGACAAGTAGGGAATTAAGTACCTTGCATGCCTGCTCTTGTCAACCTCGGAAAGCCCTGCATGCCGAGCCTTATCAACCTCTGAGGGACCGACAGGCCTTCTGACGCAAGCCCCCGCAACAAAGAGCAGCAAAAGATCCTTCATCCGCAACTTCAAAGCAACCCTTTAAGGCAGTTGAAACATGTCATCCCAGGATCACGAGCCCTCTACCCGAATCTTTGGGCCTTCTCCCGCGGCTCCGAAAGCTTTACTTGACCAACACGCCCCTTGACTGCTGCATCTGGAGGGAGGGCTTTCGTTTGTTGCAGCCCTAACCTGGAATTGTTACACCAGGAAATAAATCACTAATGTATATATGTACACACACAGGTTTTAAAGGGTCTAGGAAATCCCTCAACCGCAACCTCAATACCTCTGAACCGTTTGAATCGGACCTCTGGGTTCCGGGTCTCGCGAGTTGCTCCAATGGTACCCGGCCTGCAGAGCCTCCCCTGAGCCTGAAGCTATGAGTTAACATAGGGGGCTTAGGGGTTCCCTGGACCCCAAAAGTATGCAGAATAATGGCCTTTTACAGGTTTTGGGCCATTTTTGCCTACTTTGGGGGGGGTCTAGGTAGGGGTTCACCGAAGTTAGAATTTTAGTGTTGGCATGGGCTACGGGGTGTGTGGGGATCTCAAGCCCAAGTGTGGGAGCTTAGATCGAGCAGCGTCCTTGATGGGGTTTCGGGTTTAAGGGTTTATAGGGTGTTGGGGGGTTTTGGGTTTATGTGTCTAGGGTGTATGGGTTTAGTGTTCAGGGTCCTTGATGGGGTTTGGGGTCAGGGTTTGACTTTGGCTCAACAGCGGTTGATAGTTTACCCACAGTTGGTTAACGATGTCTACAACAATGACTAGCCGCAAACGATCTACGATGGACTATTGGCAGGGTGTGTGTGTGTGTAACTGTAAGTACATATTTAGGTACCTAGTAATGTATACAAAGCCGTACCAGTCTATCTTCCCACCCCCGTGATGCAAAGGCCCATGTATAGTATTGCTTTGCAGTACCATCTGGGTGCTGTCTCGTGTCGTCGTCCCACGGAGGGAGGTTTGAAATAAACCCTAAATGTAAAACTCTTGTGACGATGGGTTCTGTTCAAGAAAAGCCCAACCGGGCCTCATAATGCCTTTTGAAGCCTGTCCAAGATGGTCTAGATGTACGCCAACTATGATGGAACTAGGTTCCTGCAGCCAAATAAGGATGGTGATTCTGTTGGGACGAAATTCCATCATGGTCGTATATAGGGACCCTGTAGGTATAGCAGGTATAGCAATGGCATCCAAACCCTAGGTTCTTGAATCTTCACAGTGGGGCCCAAAACCCAAACTGCGCGAAGCCCAACCGAACCTTTCCAGACCTCGACCCCAAATCGGAAACCAGCCCTAAACCCTAAACCCTAAACCCCTAAACCCCTAAACCCCTAAACCCTGAACCCTTAAACCCTAAACCCGAAGTATTGCTCAGACCCTAGCCGCAAACCTTAACATTCCCAAAACCATCCCGGAAGTCGTAGGGCGATAACCCAAAAAACCTCAAACCCTAAATCCCACAATACCCAATACAGGGAACTCCAGAAAGTTGGAATATGGTTTCATGGTAGGATACCCTATAATTTACCATAGAAGGGTTAGGATAATAATATTCCAACTTTCTGGCTTTTACCCAATAGAACCCTATGATGCCAAAGCCAGAAAACAAGAGCATATACCCTTTTGTTGCCTAACACAAACACGCACTGTATGCACCCAAGCCGCATCAACCCTAAAGCCTAAACCCCAAACCTTACACCCTACACCCTAAACGCTACACCCTAAACCCTGAACCTAGACGGCCACAGTTGAAACCCTCATGCCGCGTATCAGGCAGTTGCCACAACCTTTGCCATCTTCCCTGGGCCTGTTGAGGACCCCAGCGCTTTGTGGTGCTGGTTTAGGGTTGAAGGGTTTAGGGTTTGAAGTTTAGGGTTTTGTGTTTAAGGGTGGTTTAGGGCCTATACAGGTTAGAGTTGAAGGGTTTAGGGTTTGAAGTTTAGGGTTCACTGTTTGCTGCGGTTAGGGCTTAGGGAATAGGGCTGCAGCACAATATAGTAGGTTATGAGCCCCACGCTTTTGAAAGAACAATGTCGACGTCAGAAATCAATGCATTAAGTGTAGTCTTACGTGATGTGATGTAAGTAAGTATGTATGTACGTATGCATGCATGCACAATTGTAAGTGTGCATGTATGTCTTTATGCATGTATGTACGTATATGTATGTATGTATATAATTATGTAGTGAGTATACACATACACATGGTATGTGCACATACATCTAATTGTGTGTGTATACATGTGTATATATATATATATACACACGAATTATATATATATATATATATATATATGTATATATATATATATATAATATAATATAATATAATGAAATATAGTATAATATAATATAATATAATATAATATAGTGTAATATAATGTAATATAATATAATACAATATAATATAATATAATGCAATATAATATAATATAATGTAATATAATGTAATGTAATATAATGTAATATAATATAATATAATGTAATATAATGTAATATAATATAATATAATAGAATATAATATAATATAATAGAATATAATATAATATAATATAATATAATATAATAGAATATAATAGAATGTAATAGAATATAATAGAATATAACAGAATATAATATAATATGACATACTATACTATACTATAATATAATATAATATAATATAATATATTATAATATAATATAAAATAATATAATATAAAATAATATAATAAAATATAATATAATATAATATAATATAATATAATATAATATAATATAATATAATATAATATAATATAATATAATATAATATAATATAATATAATATAATATAATATAATATATATATATATAATACATACATCCATATATACATATATACATATATATAAACACACATGCATATATATATATATATATATATATATATATATGTATACATATGTGCACATCCAAGAGACGACATACATACACCCCGCCCCATGCCCCCCAAAAATCCCTCCTGTGTTTGTTGTGGCCCCCTAGATTCTGGATTCCGGAGACTCTAAGCCCCCAGAGCTCAATCTCAAGCACTAGGGCGGTAGTACTTCTGGAGGCCTTAGGGTGTACGGCACCGCATTTGCGAAAGCGCAGCAGCTAGTTTAGCACGACGGAGTAACATTCGGCACCGCTGCCGATGAGAATAATATATAAAGCCAATGTATCAGGATATTTGTAACTGTCGTAGCATTCGACAGCATACCCCTAATTCTACGTTCTGTATCCTTAACTTAAACACCAAGTCCATGATCTTAAAACAATAAGCTTTTTACCCTAGACCCTAAAACCCGTAATCCCACACAAAACGGGACGCTGAACCCTGAACCCTGGACCCATATCATATCTTACCAATGTTTTAATGTTGCAAATCTTGGAGGAAGCTCAAGATCTTGAGATTGGACCAGAATCAGCTGGAGGCTTTTGTGTGTTTCTGCGTGCGGGGGGATGTGGGGGAGCGGCGGGGGGTCTCGAGACTTCGAGATTGCTTGGGTGCTTCAGGATTTGAGAGCTTTTAGGGCTTAAGGATTTGGGAGAAAGGGTTTCGGGTTTGCCTGCATGCCCCTACTACTGTCGCGATTCAAACCCTAGCTCTTAAGAGGTCTTAAGCTGTTAATGTTTGCAGGGTTCCGTGCTTCGGGGGCTTAGGACATATGACAACAGGCTTTTTTTGCTTTAGGCGTTTTCGATTTTAAGGGCTCTGAGTGCCTGGAGGGTCTATGTAGCGGCTTGCTTTAGGGTTTCGGGTCTGAGCACATGGATTTTCTCGTTGAGAACCTTTCCCACATGCTTCTGCGCAAAGGGTACACAGGCCTTCAATCGTAAAACCAACCCAAAACCCTCGATGGGTTGAGAATGGTTTAGACCCTAAGTATACGGTTCCAAAACAACAATCAAGCCGAAGCCCCTTTCATAGGATGCTTGTAAACCCTAAGGGTCCATGTACCCAAATAGTATATGCATTGGCCTTTATGTAGTCCCTATATAGGTACCTTGGGCCCAAAGTATATACTATTTGGATACATGGACCCCTAGGGAAACAGTACACAGGCTTAGGGACTCCCAGCTGCCTCCAAAGCAACACACTTGGAGGGTCCAAAACTTAGTAGCTGGTTATTTTATGGACTTATAAGTATCATAACCCCAATTAGGGTCCCTTTTAGGGTACTTACAAACCTCCAAGCACTCCATGGCAACGCGACCTAACGAAGCGCAATCCCCTGTTCTGGTGTCATCTCTTGCGGCCCTTGCACCCAAATGAATCCGAGTTCTAAACAGAGGTAATAATTATTGTTTAGGGTTTAGGGTTTAGGGTAGGGCGGGTTTCTAAACAGATGTAATAATTACTTTTTTAGGGTTTAGGGTTTAGGGTAGGGCGGGTAGGGTTTGTGCAAGGAGAAGGCAGGAACCCGACGTTTATTCACCCCGCCTAAGCGGCGACAAGCCTTCATCCCAAAGCCACATCAGACCGTAATATGATTTCCTTATATGAAACCTTAATAAATAGGTAGGTTATTTGGGGTTACGCTCAGGCTTAAAACGCCCAAACCCCCAAAGCCAGGAATGCCGAAATCCTCAACTTTCCACTCGCACAAGGAGCTCCCGCCCTCATTGGCAGCCCTGACAGAGCTGACAGAGCCCCTCCCCAAGCTGTCTTGTGCAAGAGGGCTTCTATTGGACTTGACTGGAAAAGATGTCGACGATCTCTACACTCTGTTTAAACCTTGCTAACACCCATAGAACCTACTTGTGACAGTTGTGTGGGTCCACACAGCCAGGCGTAGTTCAGGCGCTAGGTACTGCAGATGCTGCGGGTTTAAGTACTAACGGGGGTCAACGCGTGCTAGTTATTTGAATCCCCTTGTAGTCCGGATTATGACTGGCCGCCAAGACCCTGTTCAAATTATTAAAGGTGCTATATGGGGCGTTGGGGCTTGCAATGGGCAGCCAAGCTACCCCAGTTAGCCAAGAAGTTTTTCGAGTTGAGAGTTGATAAAGTTTTAGAATAGGGTTGTGTGCCATGTACTGTTTAGTGCAAGTTCACAGTAAAGTGACCCAAAGTTCGTCATTATCTAGGCCTCTATACGAACTGGTAATATGGCAGGCCTGTATATAGTTAGCAATGGTACTCAGTTCTTGCTCCCATTTTGTTCTACACATTTCTACACGTACCAAGTACAATAGATTCCAAAGCCCTGTTCTAAATTACGGCCCTAAACCCTAAACCCAAAAGCCGAAAACCTAAACCATAAGCCTATACGGCCCCTGTGTTCTATTGGAAGGACTCGGGCACTGGGTTCTGCAGGCCAAGCATCACTAGTCCGGCCATGTTGAGGGCCCACGTGAGTGCTTGGATGATCATGGCACATATAGTAACATATTAGTAAGTAAGGTTATAAGTCCGTTAGCTGGGATTATGAAAAATAATATCATAACTAGTATTCATAACATGACAGTATTTTTATAACCCTATAGTTACCAAGTCCCATGATCCTTGAAATGAGGGTTCTTCTTGCATTAAGGTGCTGTGGCTGACCTACGTGCATTGCGAACGGGACTTAAGGGGTTGGCTTACCGTAGTCTCAGATAGGGAATAGTTCATACTCGCATGTTGCCAAGCCTTCCGAATGATATTGTTGTTGTAGTGTAGTTCTCATGGTACATTAGAATATGTTGCACTGCATTGTAAATAACACTACAGAAACTGAGTTTATACTGCATGGCAGCACGTTCTAGTTGTGTAGGCCCCGCACATCAGGCAGTGCACCAACAGTCCACGGCTGCACAGCCGCTTTGTCTTCTCCCAGGGGGTCCTAGGTACTGTCATAGGAAGACCTTCCCCAAATCATACAAGTATTTCCTAAGATTGAAATCCTACATTCTACTATATAGGTACTTCGAACCATTTTGGGCGGGCTTGTATCAAGGGACCCTGCGTTTCGGGCGCGAAGTGTGGAGTTTCAAGCATGGTGACTGCGATGCCGAGGCTGGACGTAAGGAGCAACAAGATCAAGGACTCATGACCCCCTTTTTTGGCGGAGGGCGAAGCGTTTCTCTAAGTTGAAGTTGCTAATGACATCAAAACATGTGCGTGTAATAGCAAACCCATCCCCAAAATAGGCTTTACATCGAGATGACCGTTGAGGATGCTGAGTCTGGATTCTTTTTCTGGTTTAGCATTTTCCACGGGTCTTCCTCAGGGTTCCTTATTGTATTTAAATAGACCCCAAAACCTGTTTGAGATTATTAAGGCCCCTTAATCAAATCCTTATAACAGACCTTATAGTAGCCCTTACAGACCCGTTTCAAAGCCTTCTTCCGGATGTTAATGCCCCGATGTAAGCCAGACCAGTCCGAGGTAGCATTAGGGAGACCCCTTAAAGGATTCCCTTCTTAATCCCACTTCTGGCTCTCTTAAAAGGACCTTATTGAGAGGGTCTATATCCCCAAGGGTTCCCCTATTCCTAGCTCCGAATCAGGAGTTCCCCCTGTCTTTCACGGCCTTTTCATCGCTTGTGCAGTGGGACATTGGATGTGACTCGGAGTGAACCCCGGGGTTCGGGGAGTTTCCGAAAGTAGTGGACCCTCATGCAGTACCCTAAATAGTAGGATCCTAATTATAAGGACCGTAAAATGAGGTATCCCCAATCTTCGGAAACTCTCAGACTTTATGTACCCCAGCAACCTACCATTTCGGTAAGTAGAGCCCTAGGGGAAGCTGTTTGGATGCAAGATTTTTGACGCTGGACCTGACAAGAGCCGGAGGCTCCAACCAGGTTCCAGTCTTGTTCGGAGTCTGGGGTCCTTAGCTGTTGGGGGTTTCTTCTTCTGAAGGTCAGTTTGGGGTCCAATCTGAACGTGAGCGAGCAACAACATGTGTGGCAAGTGGTCCTAATTAGGGAAGCAAATCTTGTTGGGGGTTTAGGGTTTTGGTCCAAGGGTAAAAGGAGGGACCCTCAATAAGGACCCATAGGTATATACCCTTAATATAGCTATTATATACCTATTATATAGCCCATTATAGGGTAGGGGTCCCCATTAAGGGTCCCTCCTTTTCCCCTTTCATTTGGGGGTTTAGGGGTTTTAGGGTTTAGGCCTTCGAGTTTGAGAGTTGAACGGCATTAAGATTGGGCATCAACTCTTGAGCCTATCTAATCATCTCCTCGAGTCAACTCCAGGCACAGCATTCCCGCGACTTCGAACCCAATAATCTGAAGCTCCGGGCGAATTCCTTTAACGCTCCCTGTCCTTCAAATAACCTAAACCCTAAACATGTCAGTCTCAGAAACAGGGACCAGGATCCTAAATACAAGGACACATGCCTGCTGTTTAAGAACCCCCCCAATATGGCCCCTTGCAACTTGACAGTGGCCTGTAATGATGGACATTTCAGATTTAGATTAGGATTTATAGGCTATAAGACGTCGCCCTTCAGTTTCAGTTTAGTCTGCTCATGACCCCTACCTTGAGCTACGTGTTTGTAGGATCTGATTAGCATTGTTTCAGCTCTCCCTTACTTACGAACCTGCCAAAACACGTTGCTGGGAGGAGTATACCTAGAGTCTGAATTCCCACCATGCAGCCCGGAAGAATTGACCCTATACGGATACCGATGGTCATGGTATGCCTTAGACGGAAAATGCTTAGATTAGCAAGGTAACTATTGCTGTACCTACCCATATATAACTACTGAAGATCTCTCGGGCTTTTCGTAAACCCTGCACCCTAGACCCTAAATCCTAAACAACTACACCCCACAACCCCTAAACCCCCAGACCCCTAAACCCTCAACCCCAAAGCCCATAAATATAGAACCCTTACTTATGGATCCCTTTAAGGGAATCCCTATACATCCCTTTAAGGAAACCCCTAGACCCATTAAATGCTTCGGCCCAGACAATCCGATCCTGGGGGGCCGTGCTCAATCGCACCGCTGCACGCCGGCAAGACGGGACCCCTGCATCTTGTGGCGCGGCTGCAGGTTTCTTATTGGCTGTAGACTCAACTTTTCAATTTTTGGGGTTCTTACAAGGTAGTCGATTCTGAGAGTTTCAACATGAATTTCTTTGGGTTTTGGGCCAGTGAGGTTTAGGGTTTGTCGGGTTTAGGGTTTAGGGAGTTTTTTCAGATCTGGGGTCAAGGGAATTGTTTAGGGTTTAGCGACGTATTTGGTATTTGGGGTTCTGTGTTTAAGGACACCTTTTGGTTTTTTGGGGTTGTGGGTTTGGGGAGTCAGTGTCATGTTTTTTTCACCCCACCCCCACCCACCCACCCCACCCCACCCCCACCCACCCACCCCACCCACCCACCCACCCCCACCCACCCACCCCACCCCACCCCCACCCACCCACCCCACCCCACCCCACCCAGATTGAGGTGCTAGGCTTGTAAGCTTCGGGGATAAAGGTACACGAGCTCTAGAACTTCAGAGTTTCCGGGTGTCATGTAAGCTCTGTAGCTATGATTCTCTAAGTGCCCATGTACTCAAATAATATAGACTTGGGGCCCAATGTACTTTTCTAGCCAGTACTTTATGTCGGCCAAGGTATATACGGTTTGGGTACATGGATCCTTAGTGCCTTAGTATTGTAGTTATGGTATATGTTACAGTAATGCTTGTAGTATGAAAAGCAGCAGTTGTGCCCAAAGGCTCAGCGCAGCCCAAGCTCCATGGTGTTTGCTATTCTGTCTTAGGGGTTTGGGGTTAAGCCATGAAACCTAAAACCCTAAACTCTAAGCCCTAAACCCGAAACTCTAAGCCCTAAACCCTAAGCCCTAAACCCTAAACCCTAAGCCCCATACCCTAAACCCTAAACCTAAGCCGTAACCTTTAGGGTTGAGGCTTTGGTGTAGGGCCGGCTCGGGCTCGGCAACAACTCATGACTGGCTGACATCCACGAGATCCGGTCCCTTCATAAGGGTGTAGGCTTTAGGGCTTGGGGTTTAGGGATTAGGGTTTAGGGATTAGGAATTAGGGTTTAGGTTTAGACTGTAGACCCGAAAATAGGCACTATTTGTATATGGAGGTGGAAATGTTTTGTGAATGTATTTTCTTATTCTGGGCATGTATTTGTTGGTTTGGGTGGTTGGACTTTCGGCTTTTACGGTCTCCTGGCGTTTGGCTTCTTGCCTTCCTGGCTTCGGGCTCTTGACGTGTAAGCTTTTACGCTTTCCTAGCTTCGTTGCATCCTGACTCCTGACTAATTATAATTGTTTTTGAATGGTTTCTCCGCTTCTTGGCTTCCTTGGCTTCATGGATTTTCGGCTTCTTGGCTTCTTGGCTTCTTGGCTTAGGCTTGTTGCTGTTTCGCTTTGTTCGACCTTGTGGTCTCTTGACCATTTTGGCATCGTGGCGTTTACGCTTGCCTGGCTGCGTAGCATCCTAGTTTCTGGGCTTCTTAGCTGGTTCTACGGGGTTTGAGAGCACCGATATGTATATATGTATATATATATATATATATTATATATATATATATGTATGTATGTATGTATGTATGTATGTATGTATGTATGTATGTGTGTGTATATATATATATATATTATGTATATATATATAGTCTTATTATTCTTATATTGTTATATATATATGTGTGTGTATCAATTTGTTTAGTATGTGTGTATATATGGTCACGCGCTCCGCGGCGCCCCCTCCCCCCCAAAGGTCAATGGTCTGGATATAGGTGGGGCCCGCCCTCCCCTGTGCTGTGGGCTGTGGGGTCTCTCTTCCCCCTGTGGGATGGTGTTTGGGGGTTTGGGGTTTAGCTTAAGCTTTTGAGTTTTGGGTTTACTGTGAAAAGGTATCAGGCGTCAGGCTTCGATCGACAAGGGCTAGGTTGGTTAGGGTTGACGGTTCATGTTCTGCTGTAGGCTTGGAGCTTGCATCTAGGCGGTGTTTAGGGTTGGGTGTAGGGTTTTAATGTAACAGTAGCACGCGTTATTTTATGGGCGTAGGGCTTGCCTGGCCGCCCCAGCACCAACCCCACCATCTAGCGGCAACAGCTCCGATCCCTATCCACACATGCCAACCCCCCCTTCCACCCTACCAGACCATATCATTGGGGAGGCCCGGGGGGGGGGCAGACGCCTGCCCATATATATATATATATATATATATATATATATTTATTTAGTTATGTATTTATTCATTCATTTATTTAGTTATCTGTTTATTTATTTAATTATATATTTAATATTATTATTATTTATATATTTACATGAGTATTTATTCATATATTTATATATTTACATGTTCATATATGTATATATATATATATATACATACATATGTATATATATATATATATATATATATATGCTCGCCCCCCCCCCCCCAAGATCTACGTCTGCAGGTTTTCGGAGTCTGGATTTCCTGATTTCCGGCTTTCTGCAGTACGTAGGTTTCCAGATTCCAGATTTGCATGCACTATGTTTCCAGAGATTCCAGATGTCCAGATTTGCAGGCTCTAAGTTTCCAGATTCCAGATTTGCAGGCTCTAGGTTTCCAGATTCCAGATTTCCAGATTTCCAGATTTGCTCACCCTAAGGTTTCCAGATTTCCAGAAATCTGGAATCTGGAATCTGGAAACTTAAAGCCTGCAAATCTGGAAATCTGGAATCTGGAAACTTAGAGCCTGCAAATCTGGAAATCTGGAATCTGGAAACCTAGAGCCTGCAAATCTGGAAATCTGGAATCTGGAAACTTAGAGCCTGCACATCTGGAAATCTGGAATCTGGAATTTGAAAACCTAGAAACTGCAAATCTGGAATCTGGAATCTGGAAACTTAGAACTTGCAAATCTGGAAATCTGGAATCTGGAAACCTAGAGCCTGCAAATCTGGAAATCTGGAATCTGGAAACTTAGAGCCTGCAAATCTGGAAATCTGGAATCTGGAATCTGAAAACCTAGAGCCTTCAAATCTGGAAATCTGGAATCTGGAACTTATCCTGCAAATCTGGAATCTGGAAACTCGAGGACGTGTAGAAACATGAGCATCAGCCGTGGCCTCATGAGCATCAGTCGGCTTCGGGGCTGGTCCTAAGACCAAAAGCCGCCTGGTCAGATTTGAGATTGATCATGGTCAAAAAGAAGTGAATTTGCTTAATGCACCACTCAACAACGAGGTCATGGGGTAGCGGCTCCAGTTATTGCACTGCCAAGCAGCACCGCTGATGCTCATGATGCGCGTGTCTTGTCCGCCCCCAAACCTGGTGATGCTGGTCCAAAAACCAAAACCGCCTGGTCCGTCTCGTTCTCCCACAGCCGAAATCTTGAGCGAGTGAGTGTTTATGAGAGGGTCTAGTGAAGAGGGACATGCGATATGTGATGGGTGCGCACCTGTGCACAATCAAGTGTGACTCCAAGCCTATTGAAATCTTGCCGCACACGAAGCCATGGAAATCCACCCGGACGAGGTGCGGTTCAACCGCACAAAACATGTGATGCTCAAAAAAATCAACTTTTCCAACCCTTGAAACGCACGAAACACTGCTATGCTCAAAAAATTCCAAACTTTTAAGGAATCTGCCCCCGGCCTGGCCATAGATGCCAGAATTTTGGGATTTTTTTGAGCAGTACAGTGTTTCGTGAGTTTCAGGGCTGGAAATTTTGGAAGTTTTTTGAGCATCACAGTGTTTTCTGATGTCCAGGACAGGATATATTGCATCACAAGATAATTGTGTGCTTTCAACCGTTGTCAAGGACTAAAAGTAATGATTTATGTGTCTTCTGGAACAACAACGGTTTTCATTACTCTTGTTTGGTAAGTATGAAAAAGGCCTAGTCGTTGCATAGTTTATTTCATATATGTTTTCGTTGGTTGGTAGATCTATGGCACCAGCAGCACTGGCCCCAGTACCTGAGCTTTTTCGAAAATGGTTTTGGCCATTCTTCGGCAAGCTGCACCGCCTACAGATCCATCACTGTAGCAGCGCAAGCCTATCTAGAACTTAATTCATTTCATGTTGAAGACTGTGGGAAACTGTTTGCATCTTGCTATCATCAGAAACAATGGAGACTTCCTATTCGGTTTCCTATGAGACATCCTCATACCTATCAAGCAAGAGACATGAAGATTCCTGCTAACCCAGAAGAGAATTCTACGATGTCACCTGTGTAGTCTTTGAAGACTGAAGAGAGCTCTTTTTCATGTTGTGATACGAACTATGACAGCGTTTAAACCACAGTCACATACAGAAGGACCGGTATCGCTTTGTCAGGATGTGAGGGAGGTGTAGAAACCGATACAAGTCTTATGCCTCTTGCCCGTCTAATAAAGGATACCAGTAAGCAAGCTTCTCTTTGTTTCTTGATCACATCTGGGGAGTGTCGCTTGAAGATTGAAGAGAGCTACTTTTTCCGCTACGTTCTATGACAGCAATTAGAGAAACAGCCATGGACATAGCGATCGGCATCTTCTCAGGGGTATAGGACAGCATCATCAATAAGAGTTAACCGAATGAAAACTCATGGCCCAAATGAGTACCCTCAAAAATAGATAGCGATTGCTATGCACATGGCTGCCTTTAATATCGACTCACAACATAAAGAGGAGTTTTCTTCCATGAAGTGCCATTTTACTTTCTTTTACAAGGTTAAGGAGCCCCTGCCTTGTGATTGATACGTATCAATGCAGCCAGTCGTAACTAGTCCTGCTTCATGTTTGGAAGGTTGCAAGAGCTCTCTTACTTCTTGCTGCAGACGAGCCTTCTTGTGCGCCCGCATATGCACATGAATTTTCCAACTCCAAGGGAGCTTTCCCATTTTTATGAGGCAAAAAACAACTATTGGAGTATTGCTTCAAAAATAAATGCGCCCGTATATTCGACTTCCTCCATGTTTTACGGACAAGACATGAAAGGAGCTCATTGTGTTTCGTAACTCATAAATCAAATGCTAGAGCTATTAGGCCGCATCAGAATCGGACGCTCACGAGCAGCGGGAAAGAGATGGCCCACGCACACAGACGTTCTCGTAAGAAAGACAATAGTATTTTCATTATTAGAGGAATGTCGTTAAATAACACACCATAAAACGCAAAAAAACACGAGGTTTTTTAGTACTACCTGAACAAAAATAGCACGCCCTCCAGCATTTCAGCTTCTCCAACATATAAACTACCATAAATCTGCTGCCGAGATTCGGCGCCAGACTTTTACACATATCAAACCCGCGACTTGTAGCAGTACTGTTTGCATGCACATGGAGTAAAGCACAATTGTATCGGAATTTACGGTGTTTTCGGCATATATGAGTAGTCGACCAATGTAGAGAAGCAACCTGTGGAATTGTGTGGAAGAGGCGGATGTAGATCTTGGGGGGGGGGTGACCATATATATATATATATATATATATATACATATACATATATATATATATATAGATACAGGTATACGTATATTTATATACATGCCTCCAATTAACAAATTAGAAATGCATCAAACCACAATCAAAATTTCATCAAGCATAGCTACAGGGATTAAGAACTCTAAAGGGTTCGGGATTTCCAGGAAAGCATCAAGCTTTGGGATACTTGGGTTTCGGGGTGTTACTCAGCACCGTGAAGAGGGTGTTCTGTGTATACTAACCTCGCCAACTGCACAGAGCTTGCTCCTTCTCTTCTTATGTCAACCTCCTCGGAGGAAGTATTTAAGACATAGAAGATACATTAGACTGTTATTTGTGCATATCTACATGTCGAGTGATTTAGGTTAAATGGGTTATAGATAGCCGGAGCCCTCAAGCCACACCAGAACCTTCAAGTCAATAGCCGAGATCCAACAAAGCCCTTATCCACATTCAAACCTTTAACCTCATCAGCGTTTAGGGTTCGGGCCTCAATCGTGCTAAAGCCTTCATCGATCCTCGTGAAACCGACATGTGCTCATCAGACATACTGTATATCCCCATATATCCCCATCAGCCATGCGTAAAACCCGCAAATCAGCCCGTTTTTGCATCCCTACAGACCCCACATAACCCTTGTAGAGTATGAATATGGCCCGTAAGCTCTCATACATAGCCCTGAACCCTAAAACCCTTATAAGCATTATATACGCCTAAACCCGCAACCCGTAAACCTTCGCACCTCCCAGGTTCAAGTCGTCGAAGACCAAGGCAGAGTGCGTCGACGAAGGGATGCGCTCTCGGCTTGATCCGTGGCCTCGTTAGGTACCGTTTTGGGAGAGTTTTTCCCAGTTCCCTTAAAGGCTTAATCAATATAGAACTCTCTTGAATTAGTTTCGGGGAATGTTGAAATCTGAGTTCTTGTAGTTTAAACAATTTGTCTTGTTTTCGCTACTTGTAACGCTCGAGGGGGTCAGGGTTTTGGGCTTTTTGGAGTGAGGGATTCAGGGGTTCAGGTCTTAGGTTTTGGAGTTTAGAGGTGCCCTCTTTTGGGGTTCTGGTTAAGAGATTTAATGTCTGGGGTTTAGGGTATAGGGGTTCTTGTTAAGCGATTTGATTCAAGTTACCATAAGAATAAAGAAACCGCTCATAGTCGGATTAAGTTGTAGAAGGCTTGAAAGGGGTTCAGGTTTTTTGTCAGCGCTCAATAGATCTTCCATAGGGCTTGAAGGTTTGATACTTTGCAGTGGTTTTTTAGTGCTTTCAAAAGCATATTGTTTATAGGGGTTTAGACATTTTTTGTTTGACACGGTGCGCCTTGCGCAAGGTGTTGGTGCGATTACGATTTAGGGCTCAGGATTCCTGCAGTCAAGATCGTCCAGAGAATTTTGGTATCCAGGGCTTGGGATCCGTTGTTTAGGGCTTAAGGGCTCACGGTCTCAGGCTGGGAGGTTTGGAAGGCCAAAAACCGAAAGTGCTTTAGGTCAGGGGGCTCCGGGAGGGTACAGGATTCTAGGTTGAGGGCGCTCCAGCTATGTTCAAGAACAGGCTTTCCGGCGGTCGAGTCAAGACGTGTTTGGTTTGGCTATTTCTGCTACAGGCGACAGGTGGTACTGCTACTGCTACCGCTACTGCTCCTCCAGCTGCTGCTGCACCTCCTACTACTACTTACTAAAGCTAGAACAACAACAACTACTACTACAACTACTGCTACAACAACTAGTACTAGTACTACTGCTACTGCTACTGCTACTCCTACTACTACTACTACTGCTGCTGCTGCTATTACTACTACTATTACTACTACTGCCGTTACACTACGACGACGACAGATGACGGCTACCACACGTGCTACAGCAAAATTTACATAGTTATAACAGTGTATGCAATATGTAGTTGCTGGTTGCATTAATAGGTCAAGGCTTGAAAAAGAGGTTAGCAACTCGATTAAGGACGCCAAACCTGAAATCCTGGAGACTCAGGTGTCGAATCTCCAAGCCCTAGGCATGTCCCCGTGAGGAGTAGCTTGATTTTGCATACGGGGCTCCAGGTATGTACTAATTGAAGAGGAATAGACACTGCGTGCTGCCAGTTTTAAGCGGTGTCTGGGACTTTTCTTTAAGCTTGCTGTGGCAGACATTCATGCCCGTGTGGCAGTAGTATATCTACGGCTGGGCTGTCGGTGCGCGCAGTTGCCTTTGCCGCGGCTGTCGTTAAGTGTTCTTGAAGCTAGCACTGGACATCACAAGGTCGCAGCCACTAGGTGAGCTGGGGTGTTTGAGGCCTTATTTGCTGAGGTAGGGTGTTGCTGAGACCTACATTGCTTGCAGTGATATGTGGGGTGCTGCCCCAAGTCATACCGCAGGGTTCCCTTTTTCCGTGCATCGGCAACATGTCCGGCACCTCGGTACTAGGTATCTATACTTGAGAGGTAGCAACGGCCTCCACTCCAGGGATATGCGACAATCAGTGAATCCGAAAAACTGCACAGCCGGGCATGGCAAGAACTCGTCATATCTCGTCATCTCCCGAGCGGCTTCTTCCACTGCCACGGTAGCCACATCAGAGGCCCAAACTAAACAATCCTCGTATTTTGTGAAGGAGAACGGATTGTGTGCTCCAGTCGCTATACTTCACATGATTGGGCAGTTCGTTCCATTGTCAGCAGAGCCGACGTGCACGGTTGGCAGTTTATGTCTCGTTGGGTTCGTGCCATGTGCGGTTCACGGATCCGACGGATGTGACTTGATCGAGGTTTCGGGTTCGTGTTTCCGTGGCGAGTTGCCTTGGACAGTTCGCGCAGCCCAATTACCGGATCGGTTGCAAAACTTGCGTCAGGCAAGCGGCTTCTTACCTTCGTACGACGTGCGGTTGCGGCGTTAACTAGCGCATATTAGCCCGGAAAACATACGCTGACCGATTCTCCTAAACAACGCGTAAAATGTGAATTGACCAAAATACGCCTACATTAAGTATATCAGCTAATTACAGATAAAAATGTTCCATCTTCATCCCTAGCAATTAGAGAATATTTCCCCAAACGTTGTTGTAATCGTCGGGTCTTCTAATGAAAATGCATCCGGATGACGGATTTTGGTTCCGGACAGACCGAATGCCCGAAGAGCAATAAATAGGCAAGAATCGCGAAATCCTTGATCAATTCTTGGCGGCTTAAATAAGCAGTCTAGAGCAAGCCTTGATCCGTTTTGTTTGGCGCAGCTTCCTGCCCGTGCGCTGCAAGGATGACATATTCAAGGCCCTTTTGGACGGGCAGTACGAGACATACAAAAGTTTCTTGGAATGAACTGACCGTGCTACCCCGATAACATCCTGTTCTTAAATCGTGTAACTGAGCCAGTTGTGTGAGTTCGTCTTGTTTTGCAACTCTTGTGCTAGGCTTCACGCTTTGGCTTTTCATGTGCGAGTCTGCGAGTCACACGGTATCCTCCTCTCTTCACCTCCTGCTGCTCCCTCCCCCGCCTCCTCTTCCTAACTACTAATACCACTGCTACTGCGGCTGCTACTGCTACTGCTGCTGCTGTGCTGCTGCTGCTGCTGCTGCTGCTGCTGCTGCTGCTGCTGCTGCTGCTGCTGCTGCTGCTATGACTTCCACTACCACTACCACTACTGCCATTGCTATTGATACTGCTACTGCTACCGCCTCTACTCCTGCTGCTGCTTCCGCATTGTGTCCTACGTCTTGTTGTTCTCGTTGTGAACGCTACGAAATAATCATGAGCACAGCGACGCGAGAGTGAGCACATGTACGTCCCCATGGGTTGGGATGGGAACATCAATCATCTGCAGCACTGTTCTTCCAGCTGCCTTGTAATACTACTTGGATGTTCAGGGGTAATTATAAGTGGCGTTATAAGGAAGGTCGCCAAAATTATAAACCTTTATTACATGGGACTTACAACTCCGCTTATAACTACCCACGAATCTCCAAGTCCAGCGCGGTCTACCGGAGCCAGGAAGCTCCCACAGCCCCTCAAGACATCGTCCCACGAAATCTCATCATGTCATCATCCCAACATGGGAGTTTCCGAAAATTAGGGATACCTTTTTGGGGGTCCTTTTTATAAGGCCCCTACTATTATTTAGGGTACTATATTAGGCTCCCCCTATTTTCGGAAACCCCCACATTGTGTTGAAAGCTTCGCTACCGGCTGGGGATTCAGGGTTGTGGTTTGGATTCACAGGGCTTAGGGCCTTACGGTTTTCGGATTTAGGATTGGTTCTGAACTCTGAATCCTATACACCATCAACCCTGAACCACAACATAAACCCTACCCCTACACCCTTGTTGATGTCGCCTTGTGCAGCCTCAAAAAGGCCCTCAACTAAACTACACCTTGAAACCCGAAAACCCTATGCCGCCTACATTTTTTGTGAGTCGTAACTATCTGGACCTTGCCCTTGCCCTCAGCTTTTGCTCCACCCAGGCGAGCAGCCAAAGTGCGCGTGTTTCTGGGAAGGGGTCTCTCAGCTTGGTGTTGTAGGGTTTAGGGTCGTGTAGTAAGTACAGGTCGGAATAGTACTTATCGGGGATATTAAAAGGATTCTACGCGATGGTTTTTTATACAGTTGCTACTGTCATACGGGGGGCAACAATGTAGGGATTCAATGTAGCGGTCTTGAAAATCAACAACGCATTGCCTTCATAGTCCCTGTACAGTTTTGCGCTTTGACATATCTCAGTGGCTTATTCTTACCTTCGCAGTTGCCGGCGATTTCGGCGTTCCGGTTCGGTTGCGTCCAAGGTCGGGGAGCTTTCGGTTGAAAGTAGAGGTTTGGGACTTGAGGAAGCGCAGGTGAGATGAGGGCTTAGGGTTTACGAAGCCAGAATCCGCGGTCATGAAAGTTAGTTGTAGGCCTGACTTGAGTGTGGTGACTTCCACCGTTTGTGCGAGGCGGTCGCTAAATTTCAAGTCGGGCGCGGGGTTTTTGCACCTGTCAAGATCTCCCGCTTCTAGGATGTTGTTGATGGTGGTGGGGATGATGATGGTGACTAGAAGGCAACGGCTAAAGAGCACGTTCATAATGATAGCGGCTGTGGTGAAAAAACAGGCTGAAGTTCAATGATTTTGTGTATTTATGGGGGGAGGATGGGATATTTGGCAATGTGCTGACTAGGCTTCATGGCCTCATGAGATCCTTTTGGACTGTATGCCTCCGTTCCTTTTAGTCGGTGGCCAGGGGGCTATGCTGTTTTCGGTTCAGGGTTCGTGTTGTCACTGCCACTGATATCATCTTTGGAGACGGTGCGTGGTCTTTTGCGTTTTGGGTTACGTCGGCATATTGTGTTCAGGATGAAGCCGATGAACTCAGAGCACTCAACCTCTCAGGCACAACATCCTTTGCTTGTCTTTCTGGTGGTGGCTTTGCCTTTGCCAGGCCGTGAATGAAAATCCTTTTTTCTTTGCACATCACACCCTAAACCCTAAACCCCCCTAAACCCTAAACCTCCCCAAACCTTAAACCCACCTAAACCCTAAGCCCTAAACCCTTACAGTCTTAGAGGCAACGAACATTGAACCCAAGAGTGTCCCAGGTGGCTTGCCTCACGACGAGGAATGGAACTCGAGTGGTTCACCGAGTAGTTGGCATCAGCCACTTCGGCTCTTCAAGCAGAGCCTACAGTAGGAACCCAAAAGTTGGAAACCCAATAGCGTCAATCCTTAAGAGTAGTTTATAGGGAATCCCGGCACTATTTTTTCAACTGCCGGGTTCTTAGTAATGTGGAATGGGTTATCGGGACTACTATAGTGGACCTTACCTTAAGGGACTATCACAGGGATCCATCCCACATTCCCTATGAAGCACCAGACTGTCAAGCAGGTCCTAACCACACCGCGAAAAGGCTCTGATTCACAAATCCATAAATAACTAGATTTCGCGGTCTCTGGGCGATCACACGTTCGTCTCCCGCCGCATCGGGTTCGCGGAGCTTTGGAACTCCTTTTCTCTACATCTCCAAAACCACAACTCTTCTGGTTCAAACCTAAACTTCGGTTGAAGATATAAGTCCTGCACTACAGATAACAAGGAATATACCATAGTTCCCATAGTTTAGGGTCCTTAAGGTAATGCAGGATTTATATCATCAACCGTTTCAACCCTACCTCTATAGTCTCCTCAGTAGCTGAGTGGATAGACTTTACACTTTTTGGGATCATATTACCCACTACAAAACTAAACGTGTACACTTTTGGGGGGGCTTATGGACTCAGCAACTAAGTCTCCGTTGTAGGTCAGTTTGGAGTGTAACCTATTTTACGCTCAGGATCCTATAGTATAGTTTCGAAGTGGTTATCCACAACAGGAACTACAATGGATACTAGAGGAAGTTGCCAGCTGCTAAACCTATCCCCTGTTGAACCCTGAACCTTGAACCCTAAACTCAATTCTGATGCGCTGCCAAACCCTATTCTAATTTTAAGGTCTCAACGTCCGCTGGCTAGACCTTACATTCCTGGTGCAACTTAAGCCCAAGAAGCTGTTAGTAAACGATCAAGGTGTGGGATGCGTGAGATGCTGGAAACAACAAGAAAGACACTTCTGAAGTCAACCCTAAACCCTGAACCCTAAGGGTCCAAGTACCTGATAACCATATACTCTCCAAAATCCTAACCTACATAGCTACTATCCTAAAACCGACCTACATTCTGGAACCCTTATAGAGCCCTTTAAAGGAACCCTTTTCGAATTCTTAAGGCCCAAAAAACCTAAACCCTAAAGCCTAGACCCTGAACCTAAACCCCTATAGTATCCTTATAGTACCCCTCTAGTACCCTTATAGAGCCCCCTATAGCCCCCTTTAAAGGAACCCTCTACCCTAAAAGCCGAGGTTTGCAGACGGCAAGGCTAGAGGGCCATCTCCCGAGGCAGCTTGGTGAACTCGAAGATCTGGAGCCACCCGGCCTTTTAAAGGGATCCATTCCTTTATAGACTGTAGGGGATCTATAGGGTTCAGGGTTTAGGAATAGGCTCTTAAAGGGATCCATACCTACCTAGACCCCCAAACGTAGGTAAATTAATGGCCCAACATTATTCTACGTACTTTTGGGATCCATACCTATATAGGTAAAATAATGGCTCAAAACCTATAAAAGGCTATAGTTCTACGTACTTTTGGGATCCATACTTACCTGGACACCCAAACGTAGGTAAATTAATGGCCCAATATTATTCTACGTACTTTTGGGATCCATACCTACCTAGACCCCCAAACGTAGGTAAAATAATGGCTCAAAACCTATAAAGGGCTATAATTCTACGTACTGTTGGGATCCATACTTACCTAGACACCCAAACGTAGGTAAAATAATGGCACAAAACCTATAAAAGGCTATTATTTTACGTACTTTTGGGATCCATACCTTTGGGTTCTGTAAGGGATCTGTAGGGTTTAGGAGTTTAGGGATTTAGGATTTAGGGGCTCAGGGTTTCGGGGTCTAGGGTTTAGGGCTGAGTTTAGGGTTTGGGGTTTATGGTATAGGGTTTAACGTAAGGGCCTGAATGATTAGAGTAGCGTTGCTAGATGATAGGGGGGTGTAGGGGGCCGTGATAATGGGGTTCCTTTCAGTGTTCTACACGGGTTTTATGATTTTTGTCATAGTTGGGTAACATTTTACATGTTCATGGGTACTTAAACCCAATAAGGAATTTAAATGTACATTTTTAACCCTATCCCAACCATGAGCTACTGATGAGGGCTACTAGGCTGCAATATCGGGGCCCTCCTAACTGGAGTAGGATTCCTGTAAGGGTTCTGCAAGGGCCCCGTGATACGGATGCTAGGGGCGGGTATTGGACACAGGTTCAATACATACGTCGTCTGAAAATTATTCCGACCACTCTGGGGAATTCAATCTTGTTGCTTAGAAGCTGTTCGCGTGGTTTAGTGATTGCGTGTGGTTTTGGCGGTTCAGGCTCGCGATTCTTTCAGTTGTTGTTTGTGGTGTTTGTTTTACACTAAGACTCCAAGTAGTATACAAACAGTACCTACTTTGGGGTATAGATTCTATCAATAGTGCCTAGCTCTTTGGAGTCTCAGGGTTAAGCAAGCTTGTACCACCAGTATTGGTTTCGCCGATTCCTGTTCTAGACCTTCCAATTTACAGGGATTTAGGATTTGGGCTGGAGGAGCTGGGATCTTGGTCAACGGCCGAGGTTTTCGGGTTTAGCATGGCTGGCAGAAGCAGCAACGCTATGTGCGGATATTCGCAAAAACCGATTCCGGGGCGTCCCATGCTTACAGGTTTTGGCGATGGGAATCCCCTTGCAGCATG
Organism: Symbiodinium sp. CCMP2592; assembly: GCA_905221615.1. Classification (NCBI taxonomy): domain Eukaryota; class Dinophyceae; order Suessiales; family Symbiodiniaceae; genus Symbiodinium; species Symbiodinium sp. CCMP2592. The sequence continues at coordinate 1,207,417 of CAJNDT010006213.1, forward strand.
GTTTCCTCCTGTTTCCATATAGTAGAGCCCTGGCTGAGCGCAATATGGGCTTCAACACGGAATCCAAGGGACGGACATACGGTGTCAGAAAAGACAGGGGCCCGGAATACAGACCCGTCGTGGTGGCACGAGCACCCTAAACCCTTAACCCTAAACCCTACCCTAAACCCTAAACCCTAAACCCTAAGCTAAACCCTAAACCCTAAACCCCCAAAGAAACCGCACGCGTAGCAGAGGTTCCTCGATCTTCGTGGGCAGCTGGGAGGAAGCTCGACAGCCCTGAGTTAGGGTTTAGGGTTTTAGGGGTTAGGGTTTGAGGGTTTTAGGGTTTAGGGTTTTAGGGGTTAGGGTTTAGGGTTTTAGGGTTTAGGGTTTTACTGTTTGGGGTTTAGGGTTTTAGGGTTTAGGGTTTAGGGTTTTAGGGGTTAGGGTTTTAGGGTTTTAGGCTTTAGGGTTTAGGTGTAGCGCAATTTTCGCCTTCCCGCCTTAGGGTGTTTTGAACACTGACCTCAATCCTTGCCTTGACTTGCAGTCGTAGCACATAAACTCCTAAACTGTCTCTAAACTTCTCAACCCTTAGACTCTAAACCAACGTTTATAGCAGCTAAAACCCTAAACTCTGAACCCTAAGCCAGCGCACCCTACACCCGAACCCCAAACTTGCAGACCCCGAAGGCAGTAAGGTGAAGTTAGTTGGAGTTTATAGGGTTAGCAGCAAGAAAGCTGGCCTGAACTCTACCAGCACGCTAAAAATAACGTACCTTGCTAAGGACATATATGAGGAAATCATGATCGGGAACCCTATAAAAGTCCGGCCCATACCCTGAACTCTAAACCCTAAACCCTAAACCCAACTCTAAACCGTCCTCCCGCCACGAATTGTCCTTCTCTCATGTTCCAACTTTACCTGGGGTTCACACTATACCCTAAACCCTGAACGCCTAAACCCTAAACCCTCTCAAACCCTAAGCCCCAAACCCTAAACCCTCAAACCCTTAAACCCTAAACGTCTAAACCTCTAAACCTAAACCTTAAACCCCTCAGCCCTAAGCCCCTAAATCCCTAAACCCTATGGCTCCTTACTAAGAGGGTCTTGGGCTTTCTGGGGGAGGCTTTCGGCTTTGAGGCCCAGGCTTCGGAATCTCACTACAAGAATCCGGGAGCCTGGTTTGGGTAGACGTAGGGTTCAGGGGGTTCAAGGGGGTTTAGGGCTTACCTGTAGTCTCCATTGTAGTTCCTTTTTTTGGTTAACCAAAATCTCTATTATAGGATCCTAACCATAAAACCGGTTAACCAAACAAAGGAACTACAATGGAGACTGTAGGTAGGGCTCAGGAATCTTAAAACCTGTGTGGGTGACGTAACCTTTTTCAAAAATCTAGCACCTCATAAAAGCCCTATAGAGCCCTACTCTATTTCTTAAGGCCCCTATGTTAGCTGCCCAGAGAGCCCAATACCCCTTAATTAAGGAATATAGCTTAAATCATATTATGAAGCCCTATATACTTTAAGCCATATTCCTTAATTAAGGGGTATTGGGCTCTCTGGGTGCTTTACTGCTCCAAGGCGCAATCCCGGAGGAGATCGCCAGTTTGCAGAAGCTGAAGATACTGGATTCTCGGACCGCGTACTCATACAGTATATGCTTTGGCCCTAAAGTACCTGAATAGGGACTACTTTAAGGCCAAAGTATATACTATTTGGGTACGTGGGCTTAGAGGGCTTCTAGGTGTAAGGTTTAGGTCTTGGGTTTGGGGATCTGGGTTTAAGGTTAAGGATTCAGCGACGATACTGGGTTCTTGGCATCTAAGTTTGGTTTTGTATCTTTCGGTTTCCTAGAAATCGTAGTTTCCCATGGTTAGTCTGAAAGTCTAGTAGAGTTTGGTTTGTTTGTTCATGTGTGCGCTGTGCCGTTTGTTCCTTCGTCTAGTACAGGGCTCTCTTCAAGGCTATGGGGTTTGGGGTTGCAGTCGGAGGTCATCGTTGTTGAAGGGAGCAGGCGGAAAGAGATCCTGAAACCCGATCTTCGCTTAATGCAGTTCTTTATCTTTAACCCCGTTTCGAAGCCCAAAAACAAAAACGCTCTTTGTGAAGTCCTCTAGGCCAGACTCCCCCTAAATTCTGTTTATGGGGAATACTGACGCAAAACATAGTCGTATTTCCTACTACAGAAACCTGACTTTCTACCTTTTTAGATACTCTGGACACTGTTCGTATGAGGAGACAGCGCTGGGAGCTTGACTTGGATGCTTAAAGGCCACGGTTTACGCTCATAGATAGTATTAGGGAGACCCCTGACAGGGGACCCTCTTATCCTTACTTATGGTTCTCTTAACACGGACCTTATTGAGAGGTCTACATCTTCAAGGGTCCCCCTGATCCTAACTCCTATAAGCTAACCCTAAGGATCCATGTTGTCACATAGTATATACACTGGCCTTCATGTAGTCCCTATATAGGTACTTTGGGGCTCATGTATAAAACCCTAGACCCTAAACCCTAAACCGGTATCTCTACCTAGACCCCCCAACTACCCTCTAATATACCCCAAATACCCACTATTCAGGGCCATAAGGGCTCGATTAAATCGCCATTGGGGGGTCCTGCTGTTGATGATATAAATCCTGCACTACCTTAAGGGCCCTAAACTATGGGAATTACGGTATATTCCTTATTATGGGTACATGCAAGCATTTGGGCTTCTCTTCGCCGTTCGGCCTTCTCACATCTTGCCCTTCCTGGACCCGGAAGCTTCGACTGGAGGGCTTAGGGTTTTGGGTTTCTGTTTAGGGTTTAGGGTTTTTGGGTCTAGGATTTAGGGTTTTGGGTTTTGTGTTTTGGGTTTTGGGTGTAGGGTTGTGGGTGTAGGGTGTAGGGTTTTTGGGTGTAGGGTTTATAGGGTCTCTGAACCCTGAGGCCTAAGATCCTAAGCTACCCGATGCCTCAGGATCTCACCGGAAATGCGCTCTCCGGGCCAATCCCTTCGAAGATTTTCAGCATGGAGGCCTAGTCTGCTGGTGTGCACAGCCGGGGCTTAGGGTTTAGGGTTAGTGGGTCAGGGTTTTGTGAATCCAAAATGTGGATCTAGGATTTAGGGATGTTTAGCGGTTCAAGGTTTGGGTCTTACAGTGCGCTGGGCATGGCCAAATTTTAGGGTTTAGGGTTTAGGCGCACAGCTCGGACATGGCACAGACATGAGATGAACATTCAGCGGTTCATGCCTGTTATGTAACACACTAATTAGGACATATGAATGAATAGTGATGATACCGCGGTATATGCTTGCCATATGCTGCTGTACACTCGTAGATGCATCCGTACCTTGTTCTTACTGAGGTCCCCTGTATATGGGAGCTGAAGTCCACAAAGTAATGTAAGAACATCAGCTGCAGCCGAGCCGCAGAAGAGGAGCCCTACAGTTCAGGGCAGAATACACATCATAATCACTACTTGGAGGTTCATGGGTAGTTTTAAATGGAGTTATAAGTCCCCGAATGTGAGTCATAAAAACTCTACTTAAAACTCTTATAGCTATCCTGAGCCCTTATCCCTAAACCCGTCTAACCCCTAAACCCTTAAAGGAGCCCTACTTCTAACTACCCTTGAACCTCCAAGTACGCTTGTGAAACGGTTCGAGAAGAACTCCCTCGGTAGGCCGAATTATACGCCGAGAGGCTTTAGGGTATAGAGTTTAGGCTTTAGGGTACAGTAAAGGGTTCAGGTAACCCAGAGGATCCATATACACTACCATTATGGAATTAGGTCCCAAAAGACAATTCTCATGATGGTTTTGGGGACCTATTTCCATATTGTTTTTGGGCCCTCTGGCTAAAAGAGTTCTGCGGCGGTTGCAACACGGTTACGTATCAACTGCCGCCAACAGGAACGGGTCCAGCACCAGTGCCAGCAGTTTCATCAACGACATAAACAGAAGTAAACCCTAACTAACCCTAACCCCTGAACCCTAAACCCTAAAACCAGTGGAAGTATGCAGTCCAGCTCGTACACAGCTCACATCTCTTTTCCAACCAATGTCTGGGCTTGAGGGTTTAGATTTTAGGGTTTTCTCGACTTGCAAAGATGGGGTACACCGACTACCGGTTGCTGGATTCGGGATTGGCGGCGATAGATTCTGGATGTGGCTCCTCCCGCAGTCTGCGTGTGAACAATTTGATGTTCATTGCAGGGTTTCGAGCCTGGTGCTCTTTATGAGATTCTGTGGGCACACAACCCCCCGTTGTCCTCTAAAACCTCATCACTTGTTGAGTCGTGGGGATTTGCCCAGTACACGTAGAACCTGCGACAGCTCTTCAACTCACAGCCGAGCCCGTGGATCCGTAAACATAATTCCCTGTAGTAGAAGCCCAAAAGCTGGAAACCCCATAGCCTCAATCCCTAAGAGTAATGTGTAGGGATTCCCAGCTCTATTTGGCCTTAACCCGGTTTCCAACTTTATGGGGTTTGCTAACCTTTGATATTGGAGGAGCTAGGGAGCCAGGGGTGATGATAATCCCTACTTAATAAGGAGCTAAAGAGCCAAGGGAACCCCAAAACCATTGGTTAGTTTACTGTATAGCATCCAGGCGCTTCAGCTTCTCTCACTGGCAGAGAACCAGCTGAGCGGTGAGCTGGCTCTTGTGGCGGCAATATATGTTTGGAGTCTAGTTTCGGAATTTAGCCCTAAACCCTACGGTATATGTTTGGGGTCTAGTTGCGGAATTTAGCCCTAAACCCTACGGAATTTTGCCCTAAACCGTTGCAGGGTTGGTTCAGGGTTTGCTGCAGAGAGCAAAGACATGGAAACTCCCCACAGGCTGCCCCGAATCTACAGCCTATTTGGAGGATCTGGGAAGTTAGCAGGCGGGGTCATAAGGTACACTTACTTCTCACTCTATCTAAAGTACATCATACAACCCTACTTACGAGGTCCGCTGATCCTGCAAGTAGGGCTTAGTGTAGTAAGCAGTAAAGCACAGCCGGAAGGCCACTGACGTAGTTTGATAGGGCACGGGCGTACGTATCTTGAAGCCCTCTAACATTCTTCCTGGCGTGTTCATCAGTTGACCAGCTTTGGAGGTTTTGTGTTGAACAACTCGGCATGGGTTGGGGGTCTCTGGCGGCTTTCGTTCTCCGGTGTCTTTTTTTGTGACTTAGGAACCCTGAGCCCTATCTGGACCCCCAATGTAGCATACAGTAAACCCCATAAAGTTGGAAACCGGATTAAGGCCAAATAGTGCTGGGATTCCTTATACATTACTCTTAAGGATTGAGGCTATGGGGTTTCCAACTTTTTGGCTTCTACTGTAATAGTTGTTCATATATGTTGGATCATTAGCTACGTTTGAGGGTTGAGGTAAACCCTAGCTTGAATGGTGTGGGTACATGACATGCCTTTTACAGATCTGACAGCGCAGGTCTGGGGTTTAGTGTCCGGATTTTTCGGGTTTCGGGCTTGGCAGTTGAAAAACTCACGGCCCTGAAATCATGCGTCAAAAAGTTTGATGCTCCGTACAAATCGATTGGATCCCTTAACCCCACGTAACCTACCTTTTTAAGGACTTATATAAAGAAATCGTATTAGGGAATCCTAAAAAGGTAGGTCCCTTAGGGTCCAGGTCATGCCTGATTATGGCGGGCCTTTGTCTTACGATCTCCCACCCCATGCCGTTGTCAGCGGCCCAGCCACCCAAACCTTATTGTATTTAGGCGTGTTGATTCAAACTCGTTTGGTTGATCTGTTTCAACATCTCTCCGGGCAGGGCGCAGGGGGCAGGGCGCAGGGGGCAGGGGCAGGGTGCAGGGCAGTGCAATGAGGGGTCGAGGCGTTGATGGCATCAATGGCCATGTGTCAATACTTTACAGCAATAAAGGGGCCTTTTCGATTCCGAACAGGGTTTGAGGCGTAGAGTATTGAAGACAGACTCCCAAGGATATGTTTTGTAATTGTTCAAGCGGTTCTTTAGTGTCGGCTCGGGCTGAGGGTCTGGTAAACTGTTCAGTGTATCTTTTGTGGCAAGCCTCATAAGTCTCCTACAGTAGAAGCCCAAAAGTTGCAAACCCCATAGCCTCAATCCGTAAGAGTAATGTATAGGGAACCCCAGCACTATTTGGCCTTAATCCGGTTTCCAACTTTATGGGGTTTACTTTATGTACAGCCAACGTACAGACTAAGCTCTGCACTGAAAATGATGCATTGTCAATATGGTCTTTGTCATGGTATATAATTACCCGTGTTAAAGGTTGGTATCCAAACAAATGTAAGTTTTTGCCAAACATCTCAGTGCTTGGTAATCTTGCTATTACTCATATGACCCTCCCTAAGCCGCAAACATCCCTCAAACCCATTATGTACAAGCGTCAATCAGCCCCTGGGTGTTCTGAGCTTGATGTGGAATCTGATTAATGAATCTACTCCCCTTTGGGATATCCGCAACCCAACATCAACGGTTTTGATAGTGGGGTTTAAGTTTCCGTGCACATGTTCATACATATGTATATATACATATATGTATACACATTTACATATACTTGTACAACTATACATACATCCAAACCCCAGGGCCGAAACCAGATTATCGATTCTTAAAGCAGCGCAAGTGTTCAAACAGGCCAGACTTGGCTTTCATCACGTGGCCTCCACCAGCATTACAACCGCAAAGCTTAGAGCACTGAAGACCCTACACTCTGGACGTTGTTAAACCCATAAATCCAGAATCTGAATCCGACGTCCCAGACACGAACTGCAGCTTCGACCATCACGGGTGAACATGTATATAGAAGATAGAGGTACGCGCAGGACAGAGCCGATAAGGGCACACTTCCGCTCAATATCACCTGCTTGCTTGGCCCCCCGATCGTAAGCCCGGCAAACTACCATGGAAACCCCGACAGGAACCCCTCTTACGGGTGCAACAAAAAGCAAGTCTCATGGTCTCGAGCACTCGACACGCTTTGGTTGCAAGTACCCGATAAGCACATACTCCCAAAGGGTGTTGATGTTTAGGAGTGCGAAAGCTGCTGCTTTAAGCTTTAAGGCTTTAGGGTTTGGGGTTCTGCAGTTCTGCTTACCTACAATTCCTACGTGCTCTCCGAGACCCGAGTATCTAGTTGCTGGCAACTTGGGACTTCGACGAAGGCTTCTGTCAAAATCGAGATGCCGGAGCTCTTGGTCGCGTGACGTGAAGAAGATGCTCGAGGGCGTCGGATCTGGGGTTTCGGCTTTGGGCTGATTGTTGCTACCTAGACCCCCAAAACTAGGTAAAATAATGCCCCAAGCCTATAAAAGGCTAGTATTCTACATACTTTTGGGGTCCAGGTAGTCTAAAGTTTGTTCTTAGGGTTCAGGGTCTAGGTTTAGAATTGCTAGGATGTACCTGAACCCTCAAGAACCTACCTTGTTGAGGACTTATATACGTAAATCATATTAGGGAACCCTAAAAAGGAAGGTTCTTCAGGATCCAGCTAAAGTTTGTTCAATATCGAGGTCGGCTTCTTGGGTGCAGGCCTCGTGTCCCGAGCTTCAAGCGTTAGTGGGTGGGACTCAGGGCCTTGGCTCAGGTGTACCTCAACGCCCCTTAAGCACCCTGTCGATAGCCTACCCACGTCGAAGGACAATTACTTGTGGATCCAAAAACCCTACCGTTTTAACGGGTTAGACCCTCTAACTTGGGATCTGCCCCCGCCCACTAACAGTTGTCACAATTTGAACCACAACGAAAAGCACAAGAACATCTAGTGGGTTCACCGGTTTTCCAAATATGAAAAATGGACAGCCAGGAGAGCTGAGTGTGAAACCTAAATCTTTGACAAAACAAGCCCCGAAACCATGCTTCCCCTCCCAGCAAAATCGAAATCTGCCGAACGCAAGGCCCAGAACAATTTTCGTTTCCAATTAGTCACTGGGCTGCAACCCTCAACCGAAACATTTCGTTCCATTCCCTCTACGCGCAGCCAGGGATGGCGGGGGGGCCTGGGTGGATGGATCGGACGTGGACCCAGGGGATGGGGCGATTCTGGGTGGTGAGGGCGGGAGGGAGAACGACTGATGCAGCTCCTAAGACCTGGCAGGGCCGTCCAGGGCCTCCCAGGGCCTCCCCAGGCCTGGCACCTTTTGACCAATTTAAAAGGCAATCCTGGGTTCTGCTGTAAATTGGAAGTTTTCGTCTAGTTTGTGCTGTTTCTTGTGCTCCAAATCGCAAAACAGTTGTGCGTTTCTTGTGCTGGATTTTGGAGTTTGTGGTCGGGCTTGTGCTCTGGGTTGCAAAACAGGTGCGCGTTTCTTGTGCTTTTTCTTGTGCTCTAGTTTGTGCTTTTTCTTGTGCTGGATTTTGGAGTTTGTGGTCGGGTTTGTGCTCACTTCGGCAAAACAGTTGTGCGTTTCTTGTGCTTTTTCTTGTGCTCTAGTTGGTGCTTTTTCTTGTGCTGGATTTTGGAGTTTGTGGTCGGGTTTGTGCTCTGGGTTGCAAAACAGTTGTGCGTTTCTTGTGTTTTTTCTTGTGCTCTAGTTTGTGCTTTTTTCAAATTAAAACTCAATAGGCTGTGCTTCCCGGGCCGCACTCGAGAGTCACTAGAATTTTCTAGTTTGTGTTTTTTCTTGTGCTGGATTTTGGAGTTTGTGGTCGGGCTTGTGCTCTGGGTTGCAAAACAGTTGTGCGTTTCTTGTGCTTTTTCTTGTGCTCTAGTTTGTGCTTTTTCTTGTGCTGGATTTTGAAGTTTGTGGTCGGGTTTGTGCTCACTTTAGCAAAACAGTTGTGCGTTTCTTGTGCTTTTTCTTGTGCTCTAGTTGGTGCTTTTTCTTGTGCTGGATTTTGGAGTTTGTGGTCGGGTTTGTGTTCCAGTTTAGCAAAACAGTTGTGCGTTTCTTGTGCCCACTTTTGCGTTCTAGTTTGGAGATTTTGGGCAAACTGCTGGCCTGATCCAAATTTCAAGCAAAGTAGTTGTGCTTTTCTTGTGCTCCCTTTTGCAATCGAGTTTGCAGATATGGCCTGGCCAGATAGCACCCTGGCCCTGCTGGCCTGGGGCCGGGCGCATTCCGAAACTCTCGTCGATTTTCTGCAGAAATCCTAAACCCTCCGAAAGCACCAAGCATCAATTCTTCAATCCTCCACTATTTGCCTTTGGGCTAATTACCGAATTGGAACTCTCGGTTCCCGAAATCAAAAACCTGCTGAACAGTTGGGGCCCCCAAGTTTTGGATACTGGATACTCCAAATGCCCAAACCTGGTCAACAGTTGGGGCCCCCAAAATCTGGAAACTCCAAATGCCAACCTTTGGAATCTAAAGCGAGGGCTCCCGAAACTCCCAAACCTGCTGAACAGTTGGGGCCCCCCAAAACTGGGAACTCCAGAGGCCTCCAAACAGTTGTGCTTTTTCTGGGGGTGTATATATAAGGAAAGTAGTTTCCCACTGTTACTGGGCGGGGGCAGATCCCAACCTCTAACTACTGAGTTCAGGGGTCATAACCTACGCTTTTGCAGGGTCTGGGGCCCCCAGGTATGCGCTCATTGCAGATTCTGTTGTGGTTTGTACAAGTAGCTGGGGTTTGCTCTTGGAGGATCTTGGTTTTAGCTTATAAAGGCTTGATTGAGGTGTAGGGGTTCGGGGAGTTCGGGGCTGAGATAGGGGGGGGGAGCCCAGACCCTGAGAATTCCTAGACTCGATGATCGTGATCCGCAGCTTCCCTTACTAGGTCATGATGGCCGGAAAGAAGAGAATCAGAGGGAGCACTCTGTGTGAGGAGGGCATATGTAGGTCGCCGGTTATGCAAACGTCAGTGCGTGTGCCCCTGTAAGCATTCCTGCATATTTACATTTTGGGTGCTAATTATCTGTGTTGATATTTCCTGCCTTAGCCCAACACCGTTTGTACTGAGATGGGCCTCCGCTAGTTTTAACGTCTGAGGTACACCTGCCGCAAACTCTAGGCGCCCCAAACCCGAGGCTACCATATCCCTGTGTGATGTGCATGAGTTCGCTTAATATAAAATCTGTCAGGCCCTCAAGCTATCCGCGGCCCGGCCTTCCCAGAAAAACGAAGGTTCCGGTTCTGGTAGCATGTGAGGTATATAGAGCCCTACAGTAATCCCTAGTCACCTCGTCCCTAAACCCTGAACCCAAATTCCCAATCCCTTTATTTAACCCCACATGGGTGGTTGTCAGAATGATGGTCCCTTTTAATATTTAGGGTGCCCAAAAAGGGGCCTTAATTTTGACAACCACCCACATGTTAGTTTCGGAATCGCTCAGCTTTCCTGAGGTGTTGAACATCTCGTTCAACAAGTTGTCGGGTGCGCCGTGGTCGCACACATGTAGGGTTCAGGGTCTCTTCTTCATACCTGGACCCCAAAACTGTGTAGAAGAATAGCCTTTTATAGGTATCGGGCCATTATCTTGCCTACTTTGGGGGGTTTAGGTAAAACCTAAACTCCCAGATTCTTTACACTGGAGATCCTGTGACTTTACTAGGGTCTTTAGGAAGGGGTCTGTGGTTGCGAATTGTGGTGGTTCGCAGTGAAGCTTCTCAGACGCCTAATCCTTAGCTACACTCCCCCACCGAGGGACTTTCAGTGGCTTTACTTACCTTTGGTTAGTAAGTAGGGAATGGAGGAATGGGGTACAATTGTAACTACTGTTACTACCATTCTTCCATTTCTTACTAACCAAAGGTAAGTTTAAGGCTCTTATGAAACGTGGATGAGACCAGTTTGGTCCCATGTAGTAGCCGCAGGGCTCTGCCCCTGATTAATGGACCCCCCCTTGTCTGTAGGGGTTATCGTAGGCGACTGAACATAGGTCCGTCAGAGACAGGGCTTAATCTATCAGGGGTCTACCTGGACTCGGGACAAAGCTGATCAGTGTTGGTTTCGAACTGAGTTCCCATCCAGAAACAGTATCGCAAGGGTATGCACAGCGTCTGTCGGGTTCCAAAGCCTGCGAACTCTCCACTATAGTAGGTTATGATCGCATACGTGTCAAAGCCGCTGTAACACCCTTGCAACACCTGTAAACAACACCTATGAGACCCAGCGCAGCCCTCATATCGAACTCTGGCATCCCTTCTTCCACCCCCAACGAACAAGGACAGAACCCATACATGTGCGTATGTATGTTTGTCTGTATTTCTGTATGTATATCTGTATGTACGTATGTATGTATGTATGTATGTATGTAGGAAGGGTATGTATGTATGTAAGTATGTATGCATGTATGTACATGCATGCATACATACATACATACCTTAACAAAAATACACCTATGGACCCATGTCTGATCCGTGCCAAGGGGTGCGCGGTGGCCCTATCCTCAGCGCAGCTGCCGAAGCTACGGTACTTCCACCTTCACAGGCCCTCTCTTCTGGCGGTTCAGGGTTTAAGGATTCAGGAGTCTAGGCCAAGTTTAGGGTTTGGGATTAGGGTTAGGTTTAGGGTTCGGGTTTCATGGTTTTGAATTTGGCGGTTTTCCCTGCAATGAACAGATGTGTTCTTGGGGGGCAGTCTAGTACACCAGCACTTCTTGGAGGTTCATGGGTAGTTATAAGTGTAGTTTTGAGTCCCCTAACATGGCTTATATGATTTTGGTTACCTTACGTACAACCCCACTTACAACTACCCCTACACCCTGAACCTTACAAACCCTATACACCCTAACCTCCAAGCATTATAGGAAGAAGCAGGCGGCGAAGCGCTTGTCGCTTGAACCTACCGTCGACGCAAACACACATAATGTAGGGGGGCTGAATAACTAGAATAGGGTCTTGGGGGTTCCTTAGTATAAGTATAGTATAGTATATCCCCAAAACCCTATTCTAGTTATTCAGGCCCCTAAATATTATCAGGCCACAGACGGAAACCTTCCCGGCAGCGCAATAACTTCTTATTTCAAGCTTTATGCCTAGGACCTGGAGTAGGCCCTTATTCCCTTTTTTTAGGGTTCAGGTCCCCTTATAAGCCCCTTTAAACCAAAAAGGGCACCCTTTTCGTTCCTAGGTTACTCTTGGGTCTAGATGCCCCGTGAGGATCCTACCTGGAAACCCAAAGGCCCAAAGCCTATTCGTCGAGATCCTAAGGTAAACGCCAGAAAGTTGGAATATGAATTTCCTAACCCTTCTATGGTAAACTATAGGGTATCCTACCATGAAACCATATTCCAACTTTCTGGAGTTCCCTGTAGGGGTTTATGCCCTATGATTACGGCTCCAAACCTACCGATGAGTTAGGAGGGTTTGGGTTTATAGGTTAGAAGGGGCCCCTACCCTGTAATCGTGACTACAAGGATTCTATTATTAGGGCCCTATTCTATTTCTAATATCCCACTATTAGGGTGGTGGCCCCTTCTAATTTATAGGTATTACCAAGCTCGCGGAGCGCCCTTAAATCCCCAAAAACCTTAAACTGTAACCCAGAGACCCCAATACCCCTTGATTACGGAATATACCTTAAATTATAAGGGGATTCATATTATGATTTAAGCTATATTCCTTAGTTAAGGGGTATTGGGCTCTCTGGGAAGCCCTTACATCCCCAGGGAACCGGAGCCTGCAAGGATCAGCGTCCCCCTTCGAGTAATCAAAGGAGCCATCAAATCGTCGAAGGATGGATCGGTTTAGGGTTAAGGGTTTAGAGTTCAGGGTTTAGGGTTTAGGGTTGAGGGTTTAGGGTTCAGGGTTTAGGGTTTAGGGTTTAGGGCCGGATCAACAGCATAGGGCAGGCACAGCAACACCTACGCGAAGCAAGCAAGCAAAGCACAATACAGCCCTTACACTCGTTCTGCAGGATTCTCAAGCGGTAAGCCCTACATAACATCACTTGGAACCTGCAGATTGCAGCTCCTGAGTGCAAGCACCACACAGCTTTGGGAACACTGCAGAAGCCGGCAAAGGACAAGCCTAGACTCGACTGCTCCTCCAACAATACTGAAAGGAACAGCGCCTAGTCCTTCAGCCTGACCCATACCCTATGTATACACACGAAATCCTGCAAGGCCTACAGTATGGAAGTACTAGGACTTCCTGGCGGTCTTGCCCGAAAGCTGCCCTAGAATGAAAACCCCCAGAGCCATACAAAGCCTCTCAGCCTCGAGCGGCGCACCAGAAACCCCTACAACCCTAAACCCTACAACCCTAAACCCTAAACCCTAAACCCCCTACAAACCCGAAGCCGCCAGAGGAACCTCTTCCAGGGAGTCTTACCCCAAGACCGGAGCTCTTGGCTGGGCTTCCCCAACCTCTGGGAACTGACACTCTCTGGGAGCCCTGGGCGACATTAACTTAGGAGTACTTAAAAATATTTTTTAATTTTTGGCTACTATAATCCCTAAGAAGCAGCTAAAAATACAGTTTTTGCTAGGGTTCCAAGTTCAGCATAGATTAAAGTGTGGGGTTTAGGGGGTTAGGATTTAGGGACAAAGGGTCCGGGGTTTAGGGTTGCGGGAATTTAGGCATTAAAACATTCAACTGGAACGGGTAGTTTTAGGCCTACTTAGTATAGACGGTTTAGGCTTGGCTTCTGCGAGCTGGTTCTTGTTACCCTACGAAAAAACCCTAATCCTTCGCCCGAAATCTCTGAAGGTTGTTTCTGTATGCTTTGGGTTCATGCGGATAGTAGCAAAGTCCCCACATGTTGTAGAGGCTACAACCCCTGAATCTCTCCTCGCTCGCATCAAACTGGGCCTTCCCATTCGAGTTACAAACCCTAGCCCGAGTTCAGTCAGGAGACATTACCTGGAGGGTCGGGGGACCTAGTAAGTAGGTAGTAAGTAGACTTATAAGGACCCCCAATAGGGACCCTAATTGGGGTTATGGTACGTATAAGTCCCTAGAATAACCAGTTACTAAGTCCCCCGACCCTCCAAGCAGTTTAGCCCGAGGCCGTGGCTGGGAACTCTAGGCCCTAAAGCTCTGAACCTGTAAGCAATAGACGAAATTCTGGCTCTAAAGCGTGGGCACTGGGTTTAGGGCTTGGGGTTTGGGATCTAGGGCTAAACCGGATTGTGGCTGAGGAATCAATTCAGCTTGCGTTTGCCGCCGGCCATTGCAAACCTGAACCAGCTTCGGGCGCCCTGTCGGCCAACACAGGTTCCCGAATCCCCGAAGTCTTAGTCTTGCGGTTGATGATATATATCCTGCATTACCGTAAGGGCCCTAAACTATGGGAATTATGGTATATTCCTTATTATGGGTAATGCAGGGTTTCTATCATCAACCGTAGTACTTGTAGGTCTTAGTTTGGTTTGAGGCTTTCTATGGCTTCACGCTAAGTATTGTAGGGCTTTGTCGGGAGCATCAACAGGACTGTAGAGGTACGTTAATGCTTGTATCGTTGCTTCGAGGGGGGTGGGGCATGTTCTAATTATATATGAACCATGAGTGGGTCTTTGAATGTTTTTGCTACAGACAAATGCATGCAGAAAATATTCTCTGGGATTTATGTAAAGATTCAAATCCTTACCATGTGGACACTTGGACCTTTAGGGTGACTGAAGGCTTTACACAGTAATGTTTGGGTCGGAATGATTGGTAATGGTACCTTCATATAACTCCCTATTCAACGACTTCTATGTTGTAGAACGTGTTTAGATGATGCAAGAGATCCCAGGAGAGGGGTCAGGGTTTAGGGCTTCGGGCTTTGGGCTTAGGGTTCAGCGACTGGGCTGTAGGGGTCTTCGGTTTCGGGTTTAGGGTCGGGCTTCTGGGTCTTAAGCTTTAGGGTTTAAGGTTTGGTGTGTGCAGGGCTTTGTGAACTGGAGAGTACAGAGCTTTCTATCATGTGCTGAAGCATGTGTATTGACTAATGAAGGGTATTGGCGCCAGGGATCGTATACCTCACAACTACTCTGCACATGAGCCTTGGAAGCAGCAACCCCCCCCCCCCCCCCGGGCCCGAACCATACACCGCAGCTCTGACGCAGACGAACACAAGCCTTATGAACCTGTACGCGGATTACAAGACCAATGTATTGGTTCAGCTTGTGTTTAAATCCTTAAACCTCTTGAACGGTTTAGATCGACAGGGCTTATATGCAAAGGGCCCAAAACCTGATTTTTGTTAGTATTTGGCAAACTTTGTCTTTATTTGTTTTATTTTGGCTTCATTTGGCTTTATGTAGCATATGTGTTTATTTGTTGTTATTTGGTTTTAGTTGTTCTGTGAATTATAAGTGTTTGGTTGTGATTCAGTCAAACCGCTTCCTGCTGTTCAACCTGGCTTCCTGCTGTTTTACGTCAACAAATTTGTTTTTATTTGTTTTTAAAGTTATTATTATTCTTATCAACTTAAGTTTTTGGTTGTGATTGAGTCAAATGGCTTCCGGCTGTTCTACCTGGCTTCCGGCTGTTCTACGTCTACAAATTTGTTTTTATGTGTATCCCGCTCTCAAACTTAAGGTCCTACTCCTTCCTAATCGCTTTGGACTGCTACTGAAAGTTCAGGCTACCTGCTAAGTCCAGGATATATCCAAGCCCACATGTTCTTTACATCCACATGCATTCATACCACGACACTGTTCATAGTTTTCAACCCCCCCCACAAAACCTCAGGCGCTGTTCGGAAAAGTAGTACTAACCCGACAGACCATGTCAGTGTTTACGTGTGTGTGCGCGTGCAATCATAACCTGTGCAAATTATTATAGTATATAGTACTTCGCCAGTTTCATAACTGGCACAGTATAAGTATCAGAGATAGTTACGGTACAGCCGTATGTGTGGGTCGGCATACATATATATATATATATATATATGGATATATACATATATACACGTATGTGTATATATATATATATACACACACAAACACATCCGTCCGTCCGTCCGTTCCTCCCTACCTCCCTCCCTCCCTCCCTCCCTCCATCCATCCATCCATCCATCCATCCATTTGTTCATCCTTCTATCGTTCCATCCCTCCATCCTTCCATGTATATTGCATAGTGCATATTGCATTATAGTTATAGACCGCGGGCGCCGCCTCCACACTTCGCCGGCGCCTATAGATACATGTCGGTCTTTGTGCGAGCATGGAGACTCAGGGGTAGACATGGTTACCCTAAACACTTAACCCGAAAACTTAATAGCCCCACAAAGCCCGAAACCCTAAACCCTTAATCCTCCAGCCCCTAAGGCCCTACACCCGTGACCTTGACACCCTCAACGCCCAACACCCTGAGCCCTAAACCCTGCTACCCGGGGATCGATAGATACATAGACTTATCCCGGGCATGCTTATCCAAATCCTCACTCTTCGACCCTAACTAAGGCTCCATGTACCTATATAGGGTATAGGGTTTATGGTATAGTATATGATAGTGTATGCTTAGGCCTTGTGGTACCTATAAAGGGGCTCCTTCAGGGCCGAAGGCTATACTATACAAGGTACCTGGAGCCTGGGGCAGGGAGCCTGAACCCTAAACCCTAAACCGTCTGAGTTTAGGATCTAGAGCGCGAAGGGCTTAGGGATTTAGGATTTCGAGCCCTTCAGGGGCTAAGTATATGGGAGTTTCCGAAAATGAGGGGTACCCCTTGTGGGGTCCTTGTAATAAGGATCCTATAGTATTTAGGGTACCATATTAGGGTCCCCTATTTTTGGAAACTCCCATATACTATACAGTACTAGGAGCCTTGACTCAGAACCCCTCAACCCAACGTTTGCGGGCTCGAATCCCTCCCCCGTCATCCCCCCCTCCCCCCGGGGAGCCTGGGTTTCGGATTTCAAGCCCGAGGTTCTTGATATCTCAGACACGAATCTCGTGGGCAAGGTGCCGGGAGCGATGGAAGCACGGTCAAAGATACATTGCACATAGGACTTAGTAAGGGTTCTTAAAGGGCTCTTTAAAGAGATCTATAGGCTTTCTTAAAGGGATGTTAGGGTTTTGGGGTTAGGGATTACTTAAGGGATCATGGAACTTAGTACCCAGGGTTATAACTAGGATGACTATACTTACAACTACTAATAACCCAATTAAGCCACTTATAACCTTACTTACTAAGTACCATGATCCTCCAAGTAGAGGTCGGAAAAGCTAGTAAGAATACTGGCTTGTCACGCTAAGGTACAGTATACCCCAAAATCTCTACGCATCTAATCACGGCCCTCCAGTCACAGCGGCAGGCTCGACTTCCACAGCTGTCTCTCCTGGTAGTTGTCTTCCACCTCCTTTATCTCCTTCTGTGTACTTCGGCGACCACTGCTGCGGCGCCGTGCATAATATGGAGATCACGGACGCTAAGGCTCAAAGACTCATTTTAAGGCCTTTTGGCCTAAAGGCCATACTATTTGAGGCATTTGGTCTATGTGGAGCCTCAGGTTTTGTTTCATACACCCAGAGACTCAAAACACGACAGACATCAATCAGGGCTATGCCGTAGCGTCTATCGGCTTCATATGACAGTGTCAGGAAACAAGGGGCCCTTATGTTGAAGCTACACGAACAAAAGGGTTCTAAAACGAAGGACAGCTGAATTTTGCAATACCCCCTTCTTTGTTTCTTCACCGCTACGCTACTCCGTAATTCAAGGCATGCCCATAGGCTCCATAGTAGTTCTTTTTGAGGGTTCATATTCTGTCTCCTATAATTTATAAGGTAATCCCCAAAAGGAACTTCTGATAATCTTCGTAGCTAGCCTCCTGTCGCTGAGCGAGATCGCACATCAACAAGCTTTGTTAGTGGGTTGACTGTTTCATCTGGCCATCACCGAACTGATCGACATTGTGGTGAGAGTTGGCGGCGTAGAGCTTAGGGTTCAAACGGGGCAAAACGATGCAGCTTACTTACCAGGAGATTCATAACCATTCATGGCGGCACATTTCTGCTGCAAAAGGCTCGGGAATCTAGGGCTGGCCTGTTAAACCACGTTTACCTTAGAGCTGAGTGGATACACTTTACACTTTTTCTGGGATAGTATTACCCACGATAAAACTAAAAGTGTACACTTCTTGGGGCTTATGAACTCAGCAACTAAGTTACTGGGTGGCAGACTCGAAGTTTCGTGTTGTTTGAGCTCAATACGCCGTGCCTTCGGGCACCTAGCGCAACCCGCATCTACGAGCCAAGCTCGACCCCCAACTCCTGCAAACTCCTAGCGTCCTAGCCTAGCAGCCGAATATATGCATGACGGCCACATACCCACACGCCTACCGTTCGAAACAAAAAGGACTTAACCCCAAGACCAAACCTACCTCTTAATTCAACCAGTTATCAACCCTGAACACGCCGAAGCAAGCAACGCGGCGCACCAAGGAGAACATGTCAGAGCTTATCCGTTTTGACATCCACAACAGCAACATCGACCGAAAGCTTTTGGGGAAGAACCAGCCACTCGGAGGCTCAAGATATTTGGTATGTGCCAGGAGCCCCCGAAGGGCCCTTTGAAAGAGCCCTGTGGTCCTTAATAGTGGGGGGTAGTTGCGGGTTCTAAGTAGGTTACCCTTATTATGAAGGCGGGTACACGGAGATTTAGGGTTGTTGTTTGATGGGTTTGGGGATCTAGTGGTGTAGGTAATTTTTACTTTGAGGTGTAGGGCCTTATGGCTTTACCGGGTGGCTGGGGCTCTGAGTGGCTGGGGTCTTTGTTGAAGCCTGAAACCCTGGGTCCTAGGTTTTTGGTTTGGGGTTGAGGGTCAGGGTTTTAGGATTTAGGGGTTTAGGGTCAGGGGTTTAGGGTTTTGGGGGTTTAGAGGTCTGGGGGTTTAGGGTTTAGCGGCTTAGGGTTTAAGGGTTTGGATTTAGGGTTTCGGGTTCAGCCTTACTTGGACCCCCAAAGCCTGCAGAACAATGGCCTTTCCTCGGTGTTGTGCCATTATTCTACCTACTTTCGGTGGTTTAGGAAAACCCTAACCCAAATGCTCAAAATCGCCCAAGAGCATCATATAGTATGGTCTTTCGGTCTAGAAGTCGAATCCTTAGAGCTTTAGGGTTCTAGGAACCCTTATAGTATCCTTATAGGAACCCTTACCGTTGGGGAGGCCTTAGGGTAACCTTCCAATTCAGGAAATTGGGAGGAGATGGCTCGAACTGTGCACCGATGCCTCTCGGATGCTTTTAATACAGGGGCCTTAATAATCACCTTTACTATTTTGGGGGTTCCTTTAAAGGGATCCTTCAAGGGGTCTATAAGGGATCTTATTCTAATTATTCAGGATCCTTGTACCGCCCCGAAGCCCTGAACCCGATGCCTCTGAAGGCTTACTTAAAGGATCATGGAACTTAGCACTCAGGATTATAAATGAGAGAACTATACTTAAAACTACATATACCCCCAATTAAGGTACTCAGAACCTTACTTACTCAGTCCCGTGATCCTCCAAGTCAGGGCAGCATGAAGCCTTGATGTCTTCTTACAGTACCAGTTTTAAGGTCAGGACCTCTAATATTGAACAGTAATTAGGTACCGGAACAGAGGGGTAGAGTACTACCTAACAAGCCTAAGAACCTACTTCAAGCCACAAGGAATCGGAGAAAGATTACCGCCACCGCACTTTTGGGGACCTTCGAGCATGAGGCTCAATGGCTATTACTTCTGGGGTCCCGCAGTATTAATTATGGTATAAAGGGCCCAAAAACCTTATTCTAATTATTGAGGGCCTAGGTATTACCGTCATGCAGGACAGAAGCTCCATGACCTATGTTCGTCCCAATGCCGTGGGATCACAACTTAAAAGTTTACCAGTGCGGTTGCACTCATTACTTGGTGTCTATGTTGCAGGTATTTAATACTGAATAATGAAGCCCTGAAGTAACCTAAGACCCTCAAGCCCTGCATCCCAAACACTATACACTATACACGCTTGTAGGACCCCGCGAATAGGCCCCTAAAGAAGGCCAACACCCCAAACCATACACCTTGGAACCATAATATCTTTTCACTCCAAAAACCCAAGCCCGAAACCCTAAAACCTAAACTCCAAACCCTATATAGATCCTTATTCTAGAACCCTTATAGATCGTAGATCCCTTATAGAACCCTTACGGATGGATCCCTTTAAAGGAGCCCCAATTTCCCCCACAAACCTCACCCACAGCCCCCAAGAGCCCAAGGCTCGAGGACCCATGCCACTTCTTCGCAAGCTCTGACCGCGCACCACTGGAGAAAGCCGTGAGGAGCGGCTGATTTTTAGGGCCGAAATAGTTCAGGGTTTAGGGTTTAGGGCTTAGGGTTTAGGGATAGTCTCCATTGTAGTTCCTTTTTTTGGTTAACCGGTTTTATGGTTAGGATCCTATAATAGAGATTTTGGTTAACCCCTGGACCCTCGTAGTGAGATCCTAAACCTTAGCCCCCAAAGCCCAAACCCTCGCCCACAAAGCCCCCAAGCCTATTAGGAGCCTTAGGGTAGGGTTTCGTAAGGTTTTATTAGGGTTTAGGGAAAGCCTTGAGGAGCGGTTTACTTGTCCTACATGGGAGTTTCCGAAAATTAGGGGTACCTGTGTTTGGGGTCCTTATAATAAGGATCCTACATAGATCGTAATTAGGGCATCCCGCCTTGCAGCCTTGCACCTATGTACAATCAAAAAAGTTAGTAGTTTTCGAACAAATCCAATATAATGTTGTATAATGGTATAACATAATATACTATGTGCATGTATGTTGTACAGCTAGTGAAGGATCTGAACCAAACTCCCCCCCAAGACTCCCACGGGTAAGCAACTCCTGGCTTAACTGGGCAACTTCGGCATCCATCCCCCAACAGATATGAAGCCACAACAGGACTGTTATGAAGCCCTTAAGCCCCAAATCCTAAACCCCATTTAAAAACCAGACCCTCCATCCCAAACTCTATTAACCCCACAGTCAGGACGGTCTGGGGTGCTGCGTACTGGCAACGACACGCCTACTCAGCCGACACGCCTTTCTGCTCTTGGTCAGGCGCTATGGGCGTGTGTGTGTGTGTGTGTGTGTGTGTGTGTGTCAGAATAACCTTAAAAATATAAGCAAAAGTAATGAAACTAATAATGGACATACGAATAATAACAGTAATACCAATGGTAATAGTGATAATAACAACAATCATGTTAGTAAGAACATCAACAATATTAGAAATTGTACAGGACTAAACAGGCCCATGTTTAGGGTTTGGGCACAAATGGGTGTGCCAAAACTCAGAAAGTAGCCTATGTTTGGGGCTTTAGGGTTTAGGGTAGGCCCGAAACTGAATTGCAGACACTGACAGCCGTAAGTAAGCTAGATGGGGAGGCAATCTAACTCCCCACCCCCCAGACGTCTTAGCACCCAGACGGTCCGAGAATTTGGACTTTAAGCCGATAAGCTCTTCACTCCAGTCCGAAGCTTAAGCCTTTACCCCTTTAAACCCATAGCTGCAAAGCATTGTCTCTGGAATGTCGCAGCTTGGCCCTTAACCCTGAATTGAAACACCCTAAACGCTGAACCCGAAAAGCTTCATGCCCCAAGGCCCAAGAGTTCAGGGTGTAGGGTTTAGGGTTTAGGGGTTTAGGATGTAGGGGTTTAGGGATTAGGGGTGTAGGGGGTTAAGGCTAAGGTTTAGGGTTTAGCATTGTGAGTTAAGGGCTTAGGATGGCTCAGGGTACTGCCAGTCTATGCTGGCTTCATAGCGACTATGACGGCTCTGTTAAATGCCATGTTGTCGCTGCCGTGAGGACCTTGGGATTTCGACTGCCGGTTTTCCTGCCTTTTTGGGGCTCCTCATTATGACTTCCTGATATGAGTAGGCCTGCTTTAAGGGTTCCCATGACGGGACCAGGTTGCGAGACACACTGCAAAGGTCGGGTCATCGGCTACCTACAGGGTCACACCCTGCGCGCTTTTTTCACGTACACAGTTCTATGCGTTCTATGGTTAGGTTATCTCATATAGAAAAGTAGGTACATTTAAGGGGTAGGGCATGAGCCTATAGTATAGATGGGGTTCAAGGTCGCGGGTTCTTTTGTTAGAAGAAGATGGATGAGGAAATGAGGAAAACCCAAAGACCTAAACCCTTAGCCCCGTTTACCCTAAACCTCAAGCTATGGGTGTAACCCAACTTTAAAAGCCCTAAGCCTCAAGCCCTAGGCGTAACTTGCACCACAGCGAATGGCCAGCCGAGAGTAACCTGGCGATGAGCGGGGTTTCAGCACGGCTTCTATATCAGTTGTTTACGGATTCTAAATTCATGAATGGTCTCCCTGGGCTCCATAAGGTTTCTATATGGGTTCTAGAATGGATCTGTAGTAGGAGTTCTTGGGTCGAGGGCATCTCGTTTTTGCCTAGCATCTTCGTTCTGATAAGCAGTGGTCCCTGGTCTCTTGAAGGTATTGTTTTACTGGGAGTCACTGGCACGGTAGCGGTCTAGGCATCGGGGTTGCTACGCTATGGTTAATGCAGACCCCAGATTCATTAACCTCCTCTCTGTGAGGGCCTTAATATCTTAGAGACTCCGAAATCGCTCCATTAAGGAGTATACTTCAAACTATTGCAGGCTCCTTAACATGATCCAAGGTATATTCCTTAATTCAGGGATTTTGGAAGCTCTGGTACTAGATTAGGATCCCTATTGGATTCCTTCTGGTAGTAGGCTAGGACCCCTATTGTAAAGTGCATTCCTTCCCCAGGGGGTCCATATACATTACCATTATGGAATTAGGTCCCCGCAACCATAATAGGGATGGTCTTTTGGGACCTAATTCCATAATGGTAGTGTATATGGACCCTCTAGGTTAAACCCTAAACCCTAAACCCTAAAACTTAAACCCTAAACCCTAAACCCTAAGCCCTAAACCCTAAACCTAAACCTTCAACCCTTAACAGTCGAGTTCTAGAAGATGCTGTCATCATCATGGGGCATGGATCTAAAGTAGGTAGTATTATTGGGGAGACCCCTTAAAGGGTAGCCCTTAGAAGCTGCCCCCACCCTGTAATAGTGGTATAATAGGAATATAATAGGGCCCTAATATAATCCTATATAATCCTTATGGTCACTATTACAGGGTGGGGGCAGCTTCTAAGGTACCCCTTCTGTACCCTACTTCTGGCTCTCTTAAAAGGGGCCTTATTGAGAGGGTCTTTTTCCCCAAGATTCCCCCTAATCCTAACTCCCATACAGGCCTTCTTGAGGAACGGAGGTTTAACACATCAGTGATCCATCGAAAACCAGGGCCATGTCTGCCCCACGTAGGGCACTGGCCTTCCAGGAATGAGAGCCCTCATACTAACCCTTACCGGGTCCAGCCCTAAACCCGGTAAGTACAAGAAACACTTGAGAGACAACACGGCACTGAACAAAAGCACTTGAAGATATCCTAAACCCCAAACCCTAAAGCCCCAAGGTGCCCCTATCATGAACCCCTCTGGAATCCGATGAACTGCAATAAGAACCTAAAGCCAAGGCCTACAAGCAACTCATACCAATCCTATCAAGTCGCTCAACAGCCTAAAACCCAAGCCCTAAAACTTACACCCCTGACTTCAACCCATACGTCCCAAACCCTCACAATTTATAAACCCTAAACCCATAACCTCAAGCCCTCACCCTGAAAAGGGGTCCTCAAATACGGGCCTTAATAACTACCTATACTAGTGTCCGGGGCTCTTTATTACACCTAGAGTGTATTATACCCCAGAACCTTACTCTAATGAATACCGTCCCTATATTAAATCCTCATAAAAGACCTTATTTCAGCGGTTACAGACGCCTTTCAAGGAACCTTCTTCAAACTACTGCTGATGGACAAAATCCTGCATTGCCCATTATAAGGAATATACCACAGTTCCCATAGTTTAGAGTCCTTAGGGTCATGCAGGATTTTGTCCATCAGCAGTATAAAGGCACCTACATTAAAGACACTCAGGTGGTGCGGCTCATCCTCGAAGATGCTTTGATGCCCCTGGGATCCGGTGTAGAGTCTAGGGTTTTAGGGTTTAGGGGTTTGAGGGTTTAGGGTTTTAGGGTTTAGGGTTTGGGGGTTTAGGGTTTTGGGGGTTTAGGGTTTTAGAGTTTAGGCGTTTCAGGGTTTAGGGTTTCGGGTTTTAGGGTAAGGTTTAGGTGATCCGGGAACCCTTGACGCTTGCAAGGGATTCGGCTTTTGAGTGTGTTTGAAGGCTTTTCGGGCCAACTTTGTGGTTTTAGCGGGTGCGGTGTAGGGCAGGACTTGTTTTGGGTTTGGGGCGTTTAGGGTCTAGGCGTTTTAAGATTTAGGGTTACGGTTTTTGGATTTGAAGTTTTGGGATTCATAAGGGCTCGGGTTGGTTTCAGGCTCCTGATAAAAGAAGCTCTGTCTTGAGTGAAACCCAGAAAGTCGGAACATGGTTGACGGATGATTAGTGCTAGGATTCCCTATACTTTATGAGGATAGTTTAGATGGGGCCCCACCCTGTAGGAATATAACAGGGCCCTAGTATATTCCTTATAGTCACTATTACAGGGTGGGGGCCCCTTCTAAAGGATAGTGATTCTCCAATATACTATATACATTGGACTTAATGTAGTCCCTATTTGGGTATATTGGGGCCCAAGTTTCAAGTATATGCTTTATGAGTACATGGACCCTTAGGGGATAGTGATGTTCCAATTTTCTGGCTTCTGCTGTAGAATCTGTGCGAAGGGCAGTGGTCTGATCAGGGCGGCACCATCCCCGAGGGACCAAGTCGAAGAAGAAAGGGGCTTCCCCTTTTTCAGTTCCAACGGTTTTGGGTTTAGGGTACATGTGATATGAGTTTATGTTCAGTTCTAAACGTGTCCTTAAGGGTCGAAGTACTCCCTGCTAGCTCTGTCATAGGACTTTGGGTCCATTCTGTGTACCAGGAGCCATAAATGAGGACCTCCTCAGGATATGTGATATGAACCTTTAACTTATCGAGCCGAACCTTCCGTGGTTTGGCAAACTTCGAGGATGAGGGGACATACCACGGCTGTTGATAGTGCGACTGCTGCTGTTATTGTGGCAGTCGTTGACACGTTTACCGATACTGTCCTCGTTACCTCCTTTCCCATCACTGCATGTCAGATGTCGTCGTTCCGCAACTGTGCGGGTGGGTGGTGGATGTCATGGCCATGAGGCTTTGCTAGGGCTGGCTCGCTGCAAAGGTCGGCCTGACCGGCTAGATGCCCTCGGCATGCGGGAGAACGGTGCCGTCGTCTACGGCGATGCCAGCCGGCCAAGCCGGTCTGTGAGCTGGCTGCTTTCGGCGTGCAACAGCTACGAGCAGTACTTCGCTCGCTTCCAGCTGCTCCTTACCCCCACGGCGTCGACGGTGCCGCAGCCGTCTTGCCCGACGGAGTTCCTCGCAGAGGTTGACTCACAGCACGAGGTCGGGAGGTGCACGTCTAGTGGCAGTGCTGCGCCCAGTGGCAGTGCCGCACAGCCATTCGTGCGACAGGTGACGGGTCTGGATTTCCGCGCTGGGCAGGCGGGGTGTCGGCTATAGAGAGTTGTCTTCCGTAGACAGTCCGTTAAGCCAGTAAGCTTGTCGTGCTTGGTGTGCTGGAAGTTGCAGTGGATTCGTTTGTGTGCCGTCCGGCCATTGGTCCGTGGTTCTGGATGTGTCTCGGTGCGATAATGCATTGCATTCAGAGTTAGAGTACGCGCATGAGTTTCTACGAAGCGTCGGCTTGGTTACAGGCCGAGATCAATCCGGAGGTAGCCGTTGCGGCTGGGCTGTGGCAGTTCGAGGAGATCGTGCAGCAGGAGGCCCGCAAAAGCTTGGTTCGGGGTCGTTCGGCGGTGCTTGAATCCGGGCTGTCTCACATCGGGTGCGATCCCTCTGGTACATGGCTCTGCGGATGCGCGTCGGGTCTTGTGTCTAGGACGGCTATGTCATCTACCCCGGCAAGCAGTTCCGCGGCTTCCTCTCCGACGAATCGGCGGCATTCGTTCCCTGCCTAGTCTTGGATGTGTTACATGCCATCTCTTGCACATGCTGTTGTGCTTGAGGTCAAGGGCATGCTACTCTTGAACCGCGCTGTCACTGGCATGCTCATGCCCTTCGACTGCGTGAAACGATGCTGGACCAACGAAGCCGGGCTCCAGCTCGGTTTCGACCTGGGCACTTCCTCCGGAAGGTGCATGCGCAAGCCAGGCATCCGGTCATGGCATGTGCTTGTAGAGGTAAGCCTCGGTAGTTTTGGGTGCAGAGGCTCGCCCCAGCAAGTCCTCAACACCAGCACGTCGCTTCGGGTGAGAATCACCAGAAGCCAAGAGCGATCGCGAAAGCTGTACAGCAAGCGAAAGGCCACAAGGCTTCAGAAACATATGCACACCTGGAAGAGCATGAGCTTGCCGAAGTCCCACTCAACGACTCTCCTCTTGTGAACCAGTGAAACAGGGCTCCTAGTCGTGACACGGCCATCACGAGTCTGCGAACTACTCAACGCGACAGGCAAGGCGCCTGATCGCGTGTCTGCGGCCTACCCTACCCTACCCTACCCTAGGCAGGAGCTCAGGTCTGTCGCGGGCTCAACACAAGAGTGAAGGTCCAGCGACCGCAGTGGCACTTTGGTGTTCGGCTGTTGCGGGCCTGAGCACAAGAGCACATGCCCAAGCAGCTGCAGCGGCACTCAAGAGAGTGTCAGTTTCGCGCACAAGCTGTCAAGTTGCAAGAAAGCAACGACACCTGTGGGTCGCCGATGAGGGGCATCCGTTCGTGGCCTCAGCGCCGAGGCAAAGAAGGGCGCCAAGACAGGCACGACCCAGCAGGGTACAGAACACTGTTGTAAAAAGCAGGTCCGGCGCACACGACATCAGGTATCGGTGCAGCCGCGCAAAAGGCAGTAGCACAAGAGAGGGGCACAATCTTAAGACCTCGCCGCTGAGGCCGAAGAAGGGCGCAACTGTAGAGGTAAGCCGGTCGGATGCACCTCCGACCCGAAGGACTTTCGTCGACCTTGGCGTGCGTACTCTTGCAGCGCATCGCCTGCACCGCCAACCGGGGGCGGAGGGGGGACCTGCTGGCCCAGTGGGAGGCAAACTTGCTGTTCGACATGTGTAGGGAGGCATCCAAGGCTCTCTGTTCACGCAAACTTCTGATAGGCGCTGCTTGCTTCCTGCAAGCGGCACATGCTGGACGCACTGCCGTCGGGCTCATTCGGACAGGACGACTTGCTCCGTCTGAATGCGATTGCGCTTCGGGTCCAAGTGGAATCCGTGGTCACCGTATGTAGTCAGTGCAGCATCGCGGAACTAGTTGAACGGAGAAGACAAGCATGGTACAGAAGCATAAACAAGGCGAACCAGGAGTGAATCGAATGTCTCACAAAGTTCAATCTTGGAGTGAGCTAACACTGGAAGGGGCCTGAAAGCGTAGCAACCATGCAATTATATGAAGAAGCGCCTGAAAGCTAATTCGGCAACTGTCTATTACCAAGCCCTACAACTGGAGTGGAGGATCCGTTTGAGTTGGCTGTCTTTGAGCCCATCTGCGAGTTGTCTCCAGTTTTGCACTCGTGTCTGTAATATTGTTATCTGGCGCTTCCATGGTGTTGTGTTCTCCGTGTGTCGGCTCGTCGACCGTAGCTTCTCTGGAAAAAAACGGTGTTGGGGATGTGAATCTTCCGTCTGGAGTGACCGTTAGCAGATTCGTGGGTATGACTTACTGCGAACCTCCGAAGTGACACTGCCCGGGCCGCTGCCAGGATCAGCTGGAGGATGATGACCACCGAGACTGGGATCGTCGCAGGGTGTCCCTGGAAGAGGCGACTGTGCGGGTGCAGGCTCGACATGTCGGGTACGGATCAACCCCGACTCGACTGCCCAACTGCTTGGAAGTCGAGTTGTCCCCATCTGGGAGTGTGCTTTGGCGTTGTTTGCGAGGACGAGGCCGATGTGCAGAGCACCCCAATGGCTGCTCTGACAATCCAGATGGCCGAAGCTCGCCGCTTCGACATCCGGCGAGGCATGGATTCTTGAATGTCCCCTCGAGCCTTATGTTACGCTGCCTCATGATAGAGGGGGAGGGGTTTGTGCCAGTATTCCATGTTCGTGTTCTGCGTGTGACAGGGACCAAGACAGCGCTTGCAGCCGGTATGGGCCGTTACCGGCGTGTGTGCAACCGCCATAAGAGGAAGGGCGAGGTGTTAATGTCGCACTCTAAGTTGTACAGCAGGAGTAATGTTTCATGTGCCCCCTTTCTGATAATTGTCCGATGCAACAATGGTGCGGCCCAGGCCCGACACGGGTTGGAGGTTCATGTGTAGTTATAAGGGTTCCTTTAGGGATCCCTTTAAAGGGATCTGTAGGGATTCTATAATGGTATAGGTTTTAGGGCATACTTGGAGGTTCGTGGGTAGTTCTGATGGGGATATAAGCAGGGTAACTACAAGTACAACCCATACCGGGGGACTTTTATAATTCCACCCATAACTACCCATGAACCTCCAAGTACTCAACGTGGTTAGAAGTAAGGCAGCTATAGCTGCAAATCTACTTACTACCCCGCCCAAGGCAATACCTAGACCCCCAAAAGCAGGCAAAAATAATGGCCCAGAACCTCTAAAAGGCCATTATTCTACATACTTTTGGGGTCGAGGTATGGTGGTCCGACTAAGCAAGAGTATCCCCTTGAGTCCTGCCGAACTCAATAGCCGGTCCATGGTGTGGTTGATGATCGCCCTTATTACTATTATTATTATTGTTATTATTATTATTAATAACATTATTATTAGTATTGTTATTATTAGTAGTATTATGATGATTATGATTGTTATTAGTATGATGATTGTAGGACCTGTATAGTACATTTACCGCTAGTACTAGACAAAGTATTGTAGCCGGGAGGCTCGCAAGCGCAGTAAATCGCTGGATGCACGAGCTGTGAGAAGGATGCACGAGCGCAGGCAAAGCCCCAAGCTTTCACCCGCACACCCAGCGCCCATAAACACAAAAACTGTGCGGTCAAGCTTTTCGACCTTTTGGCCGAGCCGGAGCGCACTATGCCACCATGTTAAGTGCTACAAGCTGGACTTATTAATTACTTCCCCAAAAGCCCGCATCCGGCCCGGATCATCCCCACTTGCGAATTGACAAGGTCACTAGATTCAGCGAACGCGTCTTCCACTGCCGCGGTAGCCACATCAGAAGTCCAGGATCGTGAAGTCCTCTACGCCGCATACATGTCCAGCCAGTTTGAACAGAGCATAGTAGAGCCCAGAGGAGAGTCTAGAAGCACTGTAACGTTTTGTTGTATGTCCCGCTTGCTTCATCCATGTTTGCGGTGACTTTTTCGAGTACGGTTATACAACTACACGTTCGAACTGCTCTCATGACCGAAGTTTTGGCAGCTGATGGTGTCGCAGGTCAAGGCCAGCATTCACACATGGAAGGTCCATGCATTATTATTATTGACCGCAGCGCACAGTTTGTCATGGACGAACACGAGCCGCCGCATTGAATCAACACTTCGCGGCGCGACTGTGCTGATGTTTGGTTTAAGGCTTCCACTGGCTCTCAAAATTTTCTTCACAGAAACGAAACCAACAAATCGTCTCCTGGAGCACGCACCCTTTCCATGCGGATGATATACAAATAGTAGTTTGGTGTCCTCAGCCATCCGACCGGTTACACTTGATGTAGTCCTTTGCACTCTCTCAGCTTTTGGGCGTCTGCTTGGCCGCACATCATTCATATCATAAACAGCCGGCCAGGGTGCAGTGTTGCGTCGCAGTATGCGAGCTGCTGATCATCGCACCAGCCTATTTCTTGGATCGGTATGGATGTCTGCCTCGCCGCCAACCGACATCTGTTTTGGAAGGTCAGTTACGTATTTCGTATTCTGTTATGCATGTGTCCATGCATGCGACTATGCATTTATTTCGTGTGTGTGTGTGTGTGTGTGTGTGTGTGTGTTTGTGTACCGTGTATGTGAACTTGTGAACACAGATGCATACCCGTTTGTATTGGGATGAATGCCGAGTAACAGGAACGAATGAACGCACGATCCGATGAATGAATGTATGTATTTATGTGTTTATGGCTTATAGCAAGAAGGCAGGCAGGCTGGCAGGCCGGGAATTAGGCAGGCAGACAAAGCAGCAAGGCAGATAAGTTGGTGGGTAAGCAAGCAAGCATGTTGGCATGACTATAGATGCGTATGTACACATGCACGGATGGACGTACGTGAGCATCACCGTATACAACTATACATGCACATGTAGCCTACCCTTGCAGAAAATCTTGTCGGAATGGGAGTATTGAGGCGGTTTACTCAGGTGGTGCGCATAGCTGCTATTGACTATTGGCATCAAGTATGTCGAAGCCGACAGTGCAGGCACTAAAGTGTCTGAAGCACTTGATTCTGAAAATTTTGGTATACAGTCCGACTTTTGTTCAGTGCTGGTTCAGCAGATTTCTCCCAGTCACTTCATGTCGTGCATGCCAGACCCGGCAGTTTATCGCCCAAGTCTTTTGCCAGTCAACACTTGGCCTGACATACAGTGTTAATATATGCGCGGCCTTCCCGAGGTCGGGATCAGTGGCGAGAGACCTCGGCGAAACTTGGCAGCACGAGCCGCGCCCTAGCGACTTCCTCATGTCATGTATATTGAGACCTTATTTTCTTCAATGCGAAGCATCGCGAACATCGACGAACGAAGTTTGTGGGTTTTCTGATGTCGAAACACCAGGCTGTGGATTACTTAGCATTCTCGCACAGTCATTAGTCACACGTGTGCGGTCACTTCGACAATTGAGATTGATCAAAAAGAAGTATCCGGAAGCAAAGCTCTCAGGCATAGAGCCCATGCCGACAGGTTAGACTCGGTTGGGGAGCTTCTAAGCGATGAACACGAAACGTCCAAGCAGCGGTTTCCGCATGTTGAAAAATGTGGCATATGTAGCGCACACAAGCATAGAAGTTGCAGTGCGTCATCGCCATGTTGGCTGCCATACTTGAGGAGTGCTAGAAACTAGGAGGTATGTTTTGGATATCGGCATGTTGACCTATCAAGCACAGGATGACACATAATTACATATCAGTTCGGTTGCAATAGTGCAGCAGTTACAATATTAGTGATTTAGGAACCCTATACTCGAATGCCAGATCCGGGAGGATTCCTTGACGTCCATTTTTGAGCGCAGCTTCTCAAGGAACCATACCCTGAACCCCAAACCCCTAAATCATCCAACACCTAAAGCCTAAGTCCCAGACTCTAAATTTGCAGACCCTAAAATCTAAGCCCTCTTACATCCCAGACTCTAAGTTCTAGACCCTAGAATAAGTCTTAAACCTGACTTAAATCCTCGACTTTAAGCTTTAAACATGTAGTGATTTACTTTTTGAAAGACTTGTACAAAGAAATCCTAACAGGGATCATGAATTGAAAAGGTTCTTTAAGGGCCGGGTACCCTTCAAACCCGAAGCCACTTTACAACCTAAATCCTAAACTCGAGGCTCTGAGCCACGCTGAGCTCTAAACCCTAAACTCCCCCAAACCCCACACCCCAAACCTCTAAACCCCCTAAACCCTAAAACCCTAAACCCTAAACCCCAAACCCCTATAGTACCCTTAGAGAGCCCTTTAAAGAACCCTTGTAAACCCCCCCCCCCTTTAAAGGAGCCCTGGCATCCAGGATCTCACTGCACTAACTGAGCTCCGGATCCGAAGTCGCCGGACGACAGGCAAGCCTAAACCCTAAGCCCTACCTTAACACTGAAGAACCTACCTTTTTAAGGACTTATATAAGAAAATCATAATAGGGAACCCTCAAAAGGTAGGTTCTTCAGGGTTAAGGTAATCCTTAAAGAAACCCTAGACCCTAAACTTCAATCCCCTAAACCCTAAACCCCTAAACCCTAAAAAAACTTTAAACCCTAACCCCTAAACCCTAAACAGGGCTGGGTTTAGGGGAAGGTTTAGAGATTTCAGAGGTTTAGAGGTTTGAGAGGTTATCATGGAGGTGTTTAGGGGTGTAGGGTTTAATTAGATTGAGGGTTTAGGGGTTTAGAGATTTCAGAGGTTTAGGTTTTAGAGGTTATCATCGAGGTGTTTATGGCGTAGGGTTCAATTAGATTGAGGGTTTAGGGGTTTAGAGATTTCAGAGGTTTAGAGGTTTGCGGGCTGAGGGTCAGGGCCGGGCGGGTTGAAGTTGCGTCGAGGGTTTATAGGACTTACTTAGGAGCTGACTGGAAACACTTTACACTTTTTGGGATCATATCCCCCACTATAAAACTAAAGGTGTACATGTTTTTTGGGGGGCTTCTGAACTCAGCAACTAAGTCTAG
This sequence comes from Symbiodinium sp. CCMP2592, assembly GCA_905221615.1. NCBI lineage: Eukaryota > Dinophyceae > Suessiales > Symbiodiniaceae > Symbiodinium > Symbiodinium sp. CCMP2592. Next base: position 1,239,564 of record CAJNDT010006213.1, read on the forward strand.
AGTTTCGGGTTTCGGATCTGCACCCAGATTTTGCTTTCTGCTGGGTGGGTTTCCTTATTCTCCTGTTTTAGGATCCCTTGTTCTAAAGGGTCCTTTGTACTGTTTTGGGGGATACTTCCCCAGATCATAATAGCAATTCCTAATATAGAAACCGTACATTCTACCATACAGGCTTTTTGAACCCTTTGGGTTTAGGATCCCTTATTCTCCTGGTTTAGGATCCCCAAGAAAGGCTATCCAAACAAGGTGCGACCATCTCGGGTCTGGAGTAGGGTTCCCATCATGGTCGGGTTGCTTCCCAACCCTTTAACTTTTTTGGCTCTTATGGCCGGGTAGGAATCGGAAAGTTGACTTCTTATTTCTGTGGTGCGTTGGGGGAGTAAGCTTTGCTTGGTGATAACCAATCCTCATAGGATACATACCTTACTCGAACGCTTGCTGTTGATTCTGCATGAGCCTGCATGTACATTGTGTTTAAGTGTTCTCCTGAGTCTTCTTGCCCAGACCGATGGGGGTGATTGGGGCGGCACTGATGTTCACTGTTCTCGGAGTTCCGGTGCAGCTGAGTGCTCAGCGTTTCGAGTGGTGGGTTGCAGGCTTTTGGTGTGGGCGCAAATTTTAGAACGCAGGCTCTACGGTTGGGGTTCAGTGTCGGGGATTCAGGGAAGATGGTCGAAAGGCAGATGTTGCTTCTGTGTGACAGGACTTCATGGTGTAAACCCCTGTCCCGGGAACCCGACGACCCCTGCACCCTAGTCCCTGATTAAACCTCAACACCCGCCTAAACCGAAACCTCGCCTAACAATTCGCAACACCGCCAGCCACCTGCAATAAATCGAGATCCCATCGGCCGTGTCCACAAACACACACGCTACTCTGAGAGAGCCCAATGACTCATACTGCAGGGATATTCCTTGTTTTCCGGGTGTCTGATGACGTTACGTTGCGGAATATTGCGTATTTATCCTGCGCAAGCGAAAAACCCGCGAACCCTTTGCCCTACGCCCTGTAACACCTCCCGTCCCTGAAAAGCCCAAAGCATCTAAACAGAAAACCCTATACCCCAAAACCCCCAAACAGGCCCTAAACGCCTAAACCCTTAAACCCTGAAAGCTTTGAAGCCCAAAGGGTCCAAAGTACCTCTATAGATGAATGTAGGATTTCTATTTTAGGAATTACTACGATGATTTGGGGAAGTATTCCCCATAACAGTACCTAGGACCCTTCGGGAACGTCCTAAACCCTCAACCCCTAAACCCGAAGCCCTAAACCCTGAAACCCTAAACCCCTAAACCCCAAACCCCTATAGTACCCTTATAGTACCCTTAGAGAGCCCTTTAAAGCAACCCTTATAACCCCCCCCCCCCCCCCCCCCCCCCCCTTGAAAGGAGCCCTGCCGATCTCCCTTGGGCGACTTCAGAATCTCGAGATTTTGGAGATTCAAGGTTTCCAGCCCACGGCTCTCCCCAGAGACTCCAAAACCCCTTAATTAAGGAATAGACCTTAGATTATAATAGGAGCCCTAAGATGATTTAAGGTATATTTCCTTAATTAGGGGGTTTTGGAGGCTCTGGGTCCAAGAGGGTTTTGGCTTTACCACTTGGAGGGTTTAGGGTTTCGGGTTTAGGGTTTCGGGTTTAGGCTTTAGGGTTCAGGGTTCAGAGGTTAGGGTTTAGGGTTTAGGGGAGGTCCATGGCAATGGGTAGTAGTAGTAGTAGTAGTAGTAGTAGTAGTAGTAGTAGTAGTAGTAGTAGTAGTAGTAGTAGTCGTAATAATAATAATAATAATAAGTGGCGTTATTCGTAAGGAAACTTTGTACTTGTAAGCCAAATTCGGGGACTTACAACTCCACATGTAACTACTCATGAACCTCCAAGCACACGTCTCGATTTCAGACCGTGTAAATCCTAAGCCCAGGACATGAGGACCTCCTACAAGCCAAAACCGAAGTCGGCCGAGATTCAGACCAAAGTGTGTCAGTGTTGCTACTGCGGCAGTGCGAATACTCCGGAAGCCGGCCTGGATGATTTCAATTGCTGTGTAACGGCTGGGAGCTGTAGCAGCATAGCTAGAGCTCACAAAATCTGACGGATTCCAACAAATAAAGGGGCCTTAGTACTAATTTGGTGGTTTATGATTAATAACATTATAGTGTAATGTGGCCCTTATCTAATTAATCAGGACCTTGTTTTATGTGCACTGCTTCGAGCATCGCTGTGTCGCAAGGCCATTAGCACTCAAGATTTATGAGCACTGTTCACCTTATTCCGTTCATGCTGCCCACAATATGTCTGATAGTGCCTGGTACCAACTGCACGACTTGTAGCGAAAGCTGCATAAGAAATCAACACAGGTGTGAGCGTCCAAACTGCTTGCGGGCGCGCTAGGACTGTCTTTGACCTTTTCGGATATAAGGCCCCAAAGTAGTTCCGTTTTGGGGAACATATATTCCTATAAGGTAACCCCAAAAAGGAACTACTTTGGGGCCTATGGGTAGTCGGATGCTAGATGCGTATCTATGTACGAGCCCTGAGCCGCTGTTGTTGTTTTTGCTGTAGCTTCCTATTCCCTTATAAGGCTCCATGTACCCATGTAGCATAAACTTACGCCTTAAAGTACTCTTTTAAGGCTTAAGTATCTACTATAAAGGTACATGGAGCCTTTGGGACTTTAGTGCTGTAATTAACAAGGCTCTCTTGCAATTCTCCATGTCGACTATCGCATCAAACTAGTCGAGTACAATATGCTGGTGTTCCTGCATCACGTAACCGATGCAGTTGGAAATCAACAGCAGCAAAACTATGACTTATCATATGTGGTTAGTTTCCTCAGGCACAGCACTGAGCAAGCTCGTGGCTTGCTAAGCCGCAGAAATGCGCCAGGACGTCCAACACACAGTAGCTGCGGTGCAGGGCGCCTAGAGCCATTCCACGCCAATGCCCTGAAAGTTCGCGAAGGATACCATACCTGAAGCCTAAACCCTAAACCCTCCAAATTCTGTTACCTTGGTAGAACCCTAAACCCTAAACCCCTGAAATGCTGGTACCTTTGCAGAACCCTAAAGCACTGCAGTGCGAATGTGGAACCCACAGGCCCTTTCGATGGAAACCTGCTGACGTGCCTCTGGCTCGGACAGCTGAAATCGCTCCGTGCCACTGGATTGCATACATAGCTCTTGATTTATTTGATTTTGTTTGTGATGATATTCACATGCTGATGTATTTATATACTGTATATTGTATCTTAAATCTGCACGTTTGGGTTATAGGTATGCATCTGCATATGCACACAGTATATAACCTTTTGGCATATATACGGTATTCTACACAACGTTAAAAATACAGTTTAGAAGGTATCAGTTTAATTTTATATGTATATATATATATGTAAATGTACGAATATATATTCACATACTAATACATAGTACCTACTGTGTAATCTTTGTTTCGCACAGTGTTGGTGAACTTCATCAGATATTTAAGCAATATGCTGCATTGTCTACATGACCTACTCCGTACTCGACTTGCCACAGTAGAAACTGTATGGAAGGTGCTGTGTGTTACCTATAGAACATAACTTTTTTTAGTACTCAGATTTTCAGTAGTATTAATCATGTTGTGTTTGTCGTTGACGTGTATACAATGACTATATGCACATATTATACAACGTATGTCACACTTTATAAATGTAGTGTACATCATATACCGTTACCTATATATACACATACAATGTCAATGTGTACATATGTATATATACATACATGTATATGTATATATATATATATATATGTATACGTATATTATACATTACATACTACATGTATCCAGATGTATATCAAACACTATGTGTCAAAAGAAACGAGCCTATGCCCAGGTGTGGGCGAAGGTTCAGGGTGCAGGAGTTATAGGGTTTAGGGTCGAGAGTTTGGGGCTTAGGCTCGGTGTATCGTTACCGGCATACTAAAGAGAGGTATAGTACGGTTTAAAGTTTAGGGTTTAGCTTTGAGCTTAATGTGTCACATTCGGCTTCAGGTTTGCGGATTTGGACCATGTATTTTGCAAGCCCCAAAATGAGGGTCTAAGCCTTAGTTTGGCAACCCCAGGTGGTTTCGAGTATGTCCGTTTGCGGGCCGATGATTATCCTTTACTCTGTCCTGCATCATTTGGGGGGCGGGGTTGCAAGCCAGCTCTTCCAAGCGCTCCTCACTGAACATCGCATACGTTGGCTTATAGGTGTGCTATGGCGTAACCTTTGTATCGGGTTCCTAGAGGTTGGTCTTATTCTGAACATCTTGCTTTCTATTTCCGGCTATTTGGGAAGATGTTGGACACCAGGCCCGAAACCTAACAAACTAACCATGCTAGTTCCTTGCTTCGATGATCCAGTTTTATGGTTGGGATCCTACGATATCTTATCGCAGGTTTTAACCACAAACAGAGACTCATGGTATTCTCTCAGCCTCCCTCATATGGGAGTTTCCGAAAACAGGGGACCCTAAATATACTACCCCGAATATTAGGATCCTTACAATAAGGACCCCAAAATGAGTACCCCTAATTTTCGGAAACTCCCATATACCCTAAACCCTATAGATCCCTTATAGGAACCCTTAAAGGATCCCTTTAAAGGAACCCTAAGCCGCTCATCTCCCTAAAGCCCTTGTCTAGTTGGCGAGGCCTCGGTATCAGACGCCTGGGATCCTCACGCCTTAAAGCTTGGAATCCTGAGCTGCGGTGTATCCAAGGGTAAAAGGAGGGACCCTTAATGGGGACCCTTCAGAGGGATCTATAGGGATTCTATAAGGGTATAGGGTTTAGGGGTTTTGGGGGGTTTTGGGGGTTTAGGGGTAAAGGAGGGACCCTTAATGGGGACCCCTACCCTGTAATGGGCTATATAATGGGCAAACAATAGCTTATAGTAAGGGTATATACCAGGCGTCCTCATTAAGGGTCCCTCCTTTTACCCTTGGAGTGTAGGACTTAAGTGGGGATGGGACTGTAGGGGTTAGTTGGGGATTATTGGGCATGGTGCAGGATTATTATCAAGCATATTTAGGGATGCGTCGGACTCGCGACCCCTTCCTCTACTTTCCCGAGGTGCTGATCTTGCGGACTGCCTTCCGTGATTACACTGACGGCGACACGCTTCCTGAGCTTTCGTAGCATTGGTTTAGTAAGCTCGGCCAAGCCAGGATTACGTACGGCCGTACCGGGTGAGGTCGTTGGGAATCCGAAGCACAAAGAATCCTAGACAAAACCTGACAACACTAAATTCCCAATGTAAAAAACGGTACTTCGCACTATGTAATTAAGTTGGTACTTACTATATATATATATATATATGTATATATATATATATATATAGGAGGCAGAGCTGTTAAGTTTCTTCTCATTTTGCATCAACCCGCGCCTTGCGCATGTGTCATCCTTGGCACGGGAGCAGTGCTCTAAACCCTAAGCCCTAAACCCTCAACCTCACCAGAACCCTAAGCCCTAAACTCGAAACCCTGTGTGGTTTCCGGGGTTGGGTCCGACTGGCTCCCTCAACTTTGGGGTTTCGGACGATGGTGCAGACGGAAAAGGGCCCATAACAAAAACAAAAGTTGGAAACCCTGAACAGTAGCCTAGATCCATGAAGCTTTCCATGCCCGAACCCAAAGGGCTCTCGACTCCTAAACCGTGTATGCAGAACTCTTATACACATACCTAACCCTCGAAACCGTGCATGTTTCGGGAATGATGCCCCCTCTTTCTCAGTGGGATGAGTACGCGTGTAGTTAGAGTACTATGGTAAGTGACGCTGGGCGTGGGTGTCTCTCGCTGTGTGTGTGTGTGAGTGGATTCTTAAGCATATAGCTACCTCCTTTAGGGGCCTTGATGTTCAGGATCCTACTATGTTGCATCTATAGTGTTTTGCTTGATTTCTGAAACTTTCGTGTTGTGACAGGTTGCATACAGTGGGACATCATCAGCCGATGTGACATTATGTCTCCAGTCTCGAGTTTGACAGATCTTCCAACACCTTGTTCTGGACAAATTCCGATTCAGAGCACTGATGAAAAAATCTACGTGCTGGAAGGTGTCAGAACTAGGGTGCGCAGGGCTCAACATGTAGGCTTTGCAGGCAGAAGTGTGTCGGAATCTCCCAAACTTCAATCCCCTTCCGGTAGACCCAGCCCAAAATTTCGAAAGTTCAACTCGTAGAGACAAGGACAAGTTCGCCAATCTGGAGCAGCTGGAGGTGCTGGATCTTACAGGCAGCTTTATTGGTTTGCTTCTTTTGTGTTACGTTCTGCCTTCAGGTTGCAATAGATGTTCGTCTAGACATCAAGGCCCCCCAGATTACATCCTCAGCCTCAACTTAACTGTAGTCTAGTCGTTAAAGCCCCGGGATAGATTGACTCCCAAGCCCCAACCTCATTGTGGTCTGGTCACAAAGGGCTCAATATGAAAGAAATCCTAATCCTCAACTTCACTGTACTAGACTAACGGCCCTTTGTTTCAAGCCTAGGGCCTACAGCCTCAATACGTAAGAGCCATGTACAGGGAATCCCAGCACTAGTTGGCCTGAATCCGATATCCAACTTTATGGGGTTTGCATTAGCCTAAACCCTATAACTCCTAAACCCTACACCCTAGTTCCTAAACCCCAAACCCTAATTCCTAAACTGAACCCTCGATCCATCGTTCCAGCCAAGTCCGAACCCCAAGATCTGCACCCTGGCGAGGTCTGCACCGTACCATGAGCCGGTTTAGGGTTTAGGGTTTTTAGGGTTTAGGGATTTTAGGGTTTAGGGTTTAGGGTTTGGGACCCCCAGAGGGTCCTTGTACACTGCCACTATGCAAAACCATAATAGGGATGGTCTTCCGGTATCTAATTCCATAGTGGCAGTGTATATTGGACCCTCTGGGGGACACTCACCAACATGTCGAGAGCATATACAGAGAGTTTAGGGTTCAGGGAATCAGGGTTCCGGTAAAGTTTATAGTGCAGCATTCAGGGTTTATGCTGTGGCAGCTACCGCAACGATACACTTTAAGAAAGCAGGACGGTGGCCCTTCTGTATGCATTTGCGTGTATAGCTTTGAGTGTGTACGTATTACTCAGATAGACAGCCATATTGTATGGCTGTCTATCTGAGAAACGTCAGCAATCCCAAGGATCGATCCAGTAGCCCAGCATGGCCCAACGGAGGTGTTACGAGAGTTCTATACCTAAGGGTCCATGTACCTATATAGTACACACATTGGCCTTAAAGTACTCCCTATATGGGTACAGTACATTGGGCCCAAAGTATATACTATTTGGGTACATGGACCCTTAGGATATACCAGTTGTGGGAAGGGCGCAGAGGGAAGGGCTCAGAGGGTTCGTTTGTTCCCCCATCACCAACCCTCGACGTTCAAGCCTAAAGCCCTATTATAAGACCGAAATCTGTTCTGGCCGAGGGAATCGTGTCCACACAGACTTTGGGGACTTTATCCGCGTCTCGGCTTATGCCTGAAATTCGGAGCCTCGACTGGGTCGGAAACCTGATCTAGGACCTGGAGTAGGCCCTTATTCCCTTTTTTTAAAGTTCAGGTCCCCTTATAAGCCCCTTTAAACCAAAAGGGCACCCTTTTTGTTCCTAGGTTACTCTTGGGTCTAGTGAGAAAAGGGGCCTTAAGAGTTGCCTATTGAAGGGCCTTAATAGTTGCCGAAAGAATTTGGTGGGTTCCTACTTGTAACTGTAGTATAAAGGGCCCCGAAACCCTATTCTAATTAAAATGTTCACTTGCAAGTGTTTGCCTATTCTAATTAAGGCCCCTATATTAGGATGTCGGCTTGACCATCGAGTTTTTTTCCCGGTGAGTCCAATGAGCCTTGGATGGGAGCCCTCTACCCCACCACGCTGAAGCCCTAAAACCCTGAACCCCCACAGCCCCCCCCACCCTTCCCTGCCGTGGGTGGCAGAGGGAATTGCTGTTGAGTTTGGGTTGGAGGCCCAGAGTTCGGGGGCCCCTCGGAGAATTTGGTGGGGGGGTTCCTTTAAAGAGATCTATGGCTCTTTTGAAGAGATCTAGAAGGGTTCTATAGCAAGGATCTTAAGGTTTTTGGGGCCAGTTTGAGGTTTAGGGTTTGGGGCTAGGGTTTTAGGGGTTTTAGGGGTTTCGGGTCATGGTCCATGGTAGGGTCCCCTTTTGAGAACTGCCATTCCCTTGGAAGCCAGTTGCCCAGGTAGTGCGGCTGCTGGTCCTTAAACCCCAGGGTTATAAATAAGGTAATTGTACTTATGGCCACCCAGAGCCGCAATTACGGAGATTTATGACCTTGGTTACTAATTAAGTCCCGTGATCCTCCAAGTATTGAGCCCTTGTCCTCCCCAGAACCCTTCAGCCCAGAACCCTTCAGCCCAACACACAGGTTCCTTCAGCCCGATGCACTTTGTTAATGAGTGGCCAAGTGGTGAACAGAGCCTGGGGCTTCCGGTGAAGTAGGGTTTAGGGTTTAGGGTTTAGGGTTTAGGGTCTGGGCGAAGAAGAGGAAGCCCGAAACCGTGGCATGCCACCCTAAGGCTTGAGGTGAAGGAGGGTGTATGGTCCGGCTCTGGGTGATTGTATAAAGGGCCCCCTTCGGATAGTGTTGAGCTTGCATTTGGGATGTTATTGTGGGATACTAGTTACTAGTACAAGCAGCAAAAGCACACTTCAGGTGATCTTCCGAGACCGAAGTTGCGGGAACTCCGGCTGAGCGGAAACATACTGATGCTCGGTTCAACTTGAGTGGTCAAGGATTCATTGTACCTATAGGCTCATAGCATACCCCTTCTTTTAAGGTACCTATTTTTCTATATAGGAGATCCTAACCATAAAACTAGGTACCCTGAAAAAGGGGTGGGGTATGACCCTCTAGGTAAGCTACAACTTGTCCTGCTTCACCTTGTCATCATCCTAGTGTGAGCTGTCGGCTTGTAACTAATTTAGGAACCCGTACTTGGATGTTCATGGGTAGTTATAGGTGGGGTTATAAGTAGGGTGGCTATGTATGTATATATATATATATATACATATACAACACATATTAATCCAAGTAAGCCCCAAAACCCTTTTCCCTTATAGAATCCTTATAAATCCCTTTAAAGGTACCCTGAAAGGAACCCTTATAACTACCCATGAACCTCCAAGTAAACCCTAAGACCCTAAGAAGTCCCAAGCTCCGGGCCTCTCAAAACTTGATAACGAGGACTCGTCTTTCGGGGGCCATACTACGGTTGATGATATAAATCCTGCATTGCCCGTAATAAGGAATTTATCATAGTTCCCATAGTTTAGGGTCCTTAAGGTAATGCAGGCAGGGTTTATATCGTCAACCGTAGGATGCCCAGTAGTACCCCTTGTTCCCTTTTTGTAGTCCTAGGTTCCTTATAAGCCTTTTTTATTCCTAGGTTACTGGGCATCCCGGCATAGGATTGTACCACTCTACGGATGTGTCCGAGGATGTTTTGGCGACTGTGGGCACAAGAGGCTTTGAAGATATCAAGTCGCAGACGCCGTCAAAAGCCTTTCGTTGAGTGTGTCACCGGTTGTGGAGCTGTAGCAGAACCATTACCATGTCTAACACGTCCCCTTTTTACCGTTTTAGGTCTGGGCTGCCCTTGTTAATACCGAATAGTAGCAACAAGGGTACCCTGACCATGCAGGGGTTACACAGGAGCCTAGTATGGTAGCCTTTAAACCCTAAACCCTTGTCGTACCCTTATGGGTCCCTTTCAAGGGACCCGTCTTACAAAGGGGCTGAAGCCGTGACTTGCAAGCTAGATTGCTTTCGCGTCCTGAAGTCCCGATCCCCAACTCTGAAGCGAACCTAAACCCTAAAACTCTAAAGCCCCGAACCCTAAACCCTTAACCCTGAACCCCAACCCTAAACCCTAAACCCTAACCCCTTTACCCTGAACCCTATAGACACCCTTACGCCCCTAAACTCAGGCGTGGGGCGCTGGGGGAGGAGCTCGGGAAATTCACGAACCTCGAGGCGATGAAGCCCCAAAAGGGCTTCCTTTTTGTTGGTTTAGGGTTTTGGGGTTGAAGGGTTCAGGGTTTAGCGTTTAGGGGTTTAGGGTTTAGGGTTTGGTGTTGAAGGGTTTAGGGTTTAGGGGTTGTTTTTTTTGGGTTTTATGGCTTACGGTTTCGTAACATCAACCCAGTGCTTTTCGACTAGGGGCTTAGGGTTTGGGGTTTAGGGGTTTAGGGTTTAGGTTGTTTAAGGTTTGGGCGTCCTGCAGCCTACATGCACACCCCAACAACAATGCAGCGCCTTGCAATCTGTCCGAACCTGGGATCTGGAGAATCCTAGGCATTAACAGCCGATAAAACCCTAGGCCGCATCAACCTCAGGCCTCCCTCACTCAGACCTGAAGGGCCCATGTACTCAAACAGTATGTACTCTGGCCCTAATGGCCTTAATGTCGTTCGTATGTTTTCTTTTTGGCCAAAGTGTCTATTCCCTAACCCGACGCCCTGGTACCCTTACAGAACCCGAAGCCCTGGTACTCTTACAGAACCTTCCTGGTAACACCTACAGAACCCTTGTGAGCCCTTATGGCAGCTCGGTAGAGCCCGTTTAGGAACCTCTGAAGGACGACATGGGCCCTTATATGCCCTGCGGGTCCAAAGGACACAATAATCAGGTATTTAGGTCTCGGACAGTATGTTATGTAGGTTCTACTTGAGAGTTTATGATGATTGGATACTTGGACCCTTACCCGAAGGTTCAAAATCAAAAGCCTCACATAGTTTGGCCTTTCGGCCAAGAAGTCTGAACATATGAGTCCTTGGAGCTCTAGGGTTACGGGAACCCTTTTAGCATCCTTTCAGGAACGGTTATAGTATCCTTATAGGAACCCTTGGGGTTGGGGAGGGGGAGGTAGAGGAAGACACTAGACAGGTGCTGGCACTGGATGGGCGGCTCGGAAGCCAAGAACCAGGCCCCCCCTCAAAAGCCCTAAGCCGTCGAGCGTTGGGATTGAGTGTCGTACCCTAGGGGTTTTGGGGTTTTGGGTTTTAAGGTTTAGGGTTTTGGGCTTTAGGGTATTAGGGTTTAGGTTTTAGGGTTTAAGGTTTAGGTTTTTGGGTTTTAGGGCTTTGGGTTTTAGGGTTTTGGGTTGTAGGGTTAAGGGTTTTGGGTTTAGGGTTTTGAGTTTAGGGTTTCAGGATTTTAGGGTTTGGGGTTTAGGGTTTAGGGTTTAGAGTTTTAAGGTTTGGGTTTTACCTTTGCCCCTTCTTTAAGGTACCGTAGTTTTATGCTCCATAGGGGCTTAGTGGGGATCTCGTTCCAAGGAGCATCCTCGAACCCATGGTCCCAGACCCTCAAGCTGTAAACCCTATAGGCCCTGCGTTTCACCCTAAACCGTGAACCCTAAACCCAAAGCCCCTAAACCCAAATTAAGCCCAAGAAACCATAAACCCTAAGCACAAAACCCTAAAACCCAAAACCCTAAACACAAAACCCTAAAACCCAAAAAGCCTCAGCCCTAAACACAAAACCCCAAAACCCAAAGCCCTAAACACAAAACCCTAAACCCCAAAAACCCTAAACCCTAAAACCCTAAACCCTAAACCCCCAAATCCCTAAAACACCAAAAACCCTAAACCCAAAAAGACCCTAAACCCTAAAATGCCCTCAACCCTGATCCGAGGAATCGTTTGGACTCCACTCTTCCGGGAGGCCTTGCCCGCCTCACATCGCTGCGTGAGCCCCTGGCTTGCAACATGACACCTGGGTTTAGGGTTTTAGGATTTTAGGGTTTTAGGGTTTAGGGTTTTAAGGTTTAGGGTTTAGGATTTTAGGGTTTTAGGGTTTAGGGTTTAGGGTTTTAGGGTTTTAGGGTTTTAGGGTTTAGGGTTTTAGGGTTTAGGATTTTAGGGTTTTAGGGTTTTAGGGTTTAGGGTTTGAGGGTTTAGGGTTTAGGTTTGAGGTTCAGGGTTTTAGGGTTTTAGGGTTTAGGGTTTAGGGGTTTAGGGTTTAATTAGCGTGTTTATACAGGGTTTGGTCTGAGGTTTGAAACAGTGAAGTCCTGGTGGGGCCGAAAGCTCTGGGCCGTAAACCCTGTGTGAAGTATGCATGCATTCATGTACAAGTACTTGAAATGCATGTGCGTACACACATATACATGAGAATTGATCCACAGGCCCGTGTCTTTAGTTTCATGTAACATATGTTCGCTGTTTGCGCAAGTTGCGAAATATATAAGGAGGCAGAGCGTGCTCGGGGGCATGTAAGCCTTGTTTTTGCGCAACGTCGCGTCAGGCTCCAGCGAGGTGTCGAAACCGGGTTCGGAGGCCCTGAACCTTGCAATCCTTCAGGCCAAAATCCATAAACTGGCAACCACGAACGTTGCGCGACTCCGTCAACCCCTCCACCCTCAAAGGAGCCCCAGACCCAATCTTAAACCACTGAGGCTGGATCTTCGAAATAACAGCTTCGAGGGCAGCATCCCGACAGATCTTCGCAGCTCGGCGACCGCATGCTTCGCAGGTTGGGTGTCTTTTGGGTGTCTTTTTCATAGGGCCCCAAACGGCAGAGGAAGGCAGGTGATCCTCCATAAACAGCCCTTATGAAAGGGCTCCTTTTGAGGTTTTGATGATTTAGGGGGTTAGACTAAGGGTTTGTGGTTTCGGCTTTTGGATTAAGCATGTAGTGTAGGCAGACTGTTTAAATTAGGTTTTTCCTGCAAGTGTTTATAAGTGCGTAGGATTTCAGAGTACTATGGGTTTTGAGGCTTTGATGGTTCGGGTTTAAGATTAAGGGCTCTTGATCATTTCGAAACCCTAAACCTCTAAACCCTAAACCCTAAGCCACTCAACCCTAAACTCTAAGCCGGGTTCAGTTTTGGCCTTCGGGCTTCCGAAGGATTCAGAGGCCTTTGGGTGAGCATGACAAATTCTCCCTGGATGTTGTTGTGTCTTCTGGGCTCGGGTACTGTGGCCTTGTGTCTACAGGGCCAAATGGGTGTGGATGTTTGGGATACCCCTATTTTGAACGGTAACCCGTGGGTTTCGGATAGGTTTGGTGTAGCCAGGGCCCCCATAGCATGAGCTCCATAGTCCTCAAGCCGTAAGAGGCCATCTCAGATCTATCTACAGCCTACGGGCTCTTCTGCGGGGTGTTTTGGGTTTGAACAGCTAGTTGTCTGAAAAAGGGTTTATAGGGTTTGCTATGGGGCCTTGTAGCTTCCATGTGCTGAAAAGTTTATCCACTTAGGACTTAGGTTGTATGGGTGGGCTTATATGTAAACATTGCCACATGGACGCCTACGGCATCAGCCATAAACCCTGATTAACGAAGTCGTCGAGTCGGTAACCTTTAACCTGTGTGGGTAGTATAGCCCCAGGATACCCGACAAGTAGGTCCCTAAACCCTAAACCCTAAACCCTGAACCCTAAACCCTAAACCGAGCAATGGCATCAGGGCCACAGTCGAGGGTAGTCGGTGGGACAGCATTCTAGGTTCCCGGCTCAGGGGTCCCTGACGCGATGTTGCGTGGTGAAAGGCTAGGCAGGCAGGTCGGTCGGTAGATCGGTCGGTAGGTAGGTAGGTAGGTACATGTACAGATAATATATGTATGTGTGTATATATATATAGATATGATATGGTTGGATGGGCCATCATACCCCGAAACCCAACATGGTCCCGTGTGAATGCCCTTGTCGAACTTTTATAGTAACCCTTGAAATATCACTGGCTCCTCCGTGGAAAGCCCCAGACGCAAGGAAAGCTGCCGCATCTCACACGTCTGGCCTTGGGCCGCCAGACTGCACTTAGGCAGGGGGTTTATACTAAACCTCTCAAAATAGGGGGTAATATTGGCCCAATACGTATAAAAGGCTATTATTCTACATACTTTTGGGGTCCAGCTAGGGCTTAGGGTTCATGTACTCAAATAGCAGAGCTTTGGGTGCCAACAATCATTCAGGGCATAGTCAGTCGTTGGAGTTGCTGCATTTGTACCTAGACCCGTTGAGGGTTTAGGGTTTAGGGGTTAGGGGTTTGGGCATAGTTTTTAAACGCCCGACACCCTGAACCATGAAACTCCCAAACTCCTAAACGCCCCAACCCCTAGACTACACCCTGGAACTCTAAACCCCCAAGCCCTAAACCCTAAACCCCTAAACCCCCAAGCCCTAAACCCTAAACCCCTAAACCCCTAAACCCTAAACCCCTAAAGCCCTAAACCCCCAAGCCCTAAACCCTAAACCCCTAAACCCCTAAAACCCTAAACCCCCAAGCCCTAAACCCTATAGTGGGCCCTATAGTAGTCTCTGGGCGCAGCGTTGTTTGGAGAGCCTGGCTTCTCGGGATCCACAGACCGTTCAGGGTTTAGGGTTTAGGGTTCAGTGTTTAGGGTTTAGGGTTCAGGGTTTAGGGTTTAGGGGTTTAGGGTTCAGGGTTTAGGGTGGATGGACGGAGTACCGAATTTCCTTAAGAAGCCTGAACTATCGTGCATTTCATATGGCTCCTCTGTTGGCTTTTTACTGTGAGCATGCTTGTTGGTACCACTTCTACAACTGCGATGCTCCTATTCACCGAGGTAATAACAACTTCAAGCGGAAGATTGCAGAGGACAACTGCGCTCCGTTGGACAAGGACCCCCCGAATTGTTCCTGAGAGGATCCGCACAGCTTCTACATCAGCGGCCCCATTAAACCCTACACCCTAAACCGGAATCGGGGGCCTTGTCAGGGAATTTGGGGTTTTCACCAGGTCACAGGTTCTGTGCGGGCTTCTGGAGATGAGAGGGTGTTTCCAGCATTTAGGCCCCGATGTATGGGTTCTGTCTTGGTTTAGGGTTTAGGGTTTAGGGTAGGAGGATCATGGGAGGTAGTAACTAAGTTGTAAGTCGGGTAGTTGTAAGTATGAGTATTGTAAACCTGCATGGTTGCTAGGTCCCATGATCCTTTGAGAAGGCCTTTGAGAAGGCCTAAACCGAACAAGGGCTTTCACTAGACCGAGAGAGATCGAATCATGAAAGCGTTGTCTTTGGCATGTCTGGGTTTTGGGTGGTATTTAGGGTTTAAGCTTTAAGGCCCTGAATAACCCTAAACCCTAGACCGGGTTCAGGGTTTTGGTGGTCTCCGTCCGGTGTCTCGAGGATCCATGTGGGCTTTTCCGCTTCAAGGTGCTTCCTGAAGGCGGGGAGCAAATTCATGGGGCGAGAGAGAACCCTAAGGCCTAAAGGGTCCAGAGGACCTGATAATCATGTATTTGGGTTTAGGGTAGTAGTTATGCAGGTTACTATGTGGGGCAGTATATGTGCTATTTGGGACAGTATATGATTACTAGGTACTTGCACCCTTAGGCGAAATCTTGCATGTGTGTGGCGTGATTTTGCCTCTTGGATCGTGTGGATTATGTTGTCAAAGCTGGTGTAACACCGCCATGATACGCCTGGGAAGTGGAATGGGAGTGACAGGACAGGGTAATTGAGCGAGGAGGTGCCATGACATTGTGCAAGGACATAGTTACTGAGCAGTGTAGTGCAAACTGTATACTAGCATATCTGAAGCATACAGCAACAGGATATCATGCACAGTTACAGAGGCGCACGCCCTCAATGCAGCCTTTTGCAAAAGAAAGATAAACCGCACGCCCTCAACGCAGCCTTTTTTGGAAAAGAAGCTCAAACACGATTCACCTCAGTCAGTACCCAATAGGTTCTATAATCGTTATAGTCTTACCCAGTTCAAGATGCGGACTCATTGCCTCACCATCGACATGCTCTACTCACCTTCTGCTGACCAGGTCCTAACCTATACCTTGTCACATGTCGAAGTCTCGTTTTACACTGAGACCCCCCAGCTGCCCTCTAATGTACCCCAAACGAATACCTACCTTTACGGACCACGAGACCCCCATCAAAGGGCCATCGAGGGTCCCGGTAAGCCCCTACTGAATTCTTGAGCGTTTTGCCGAAGACTTCCTCGCTGCACCTGTCTTGGCATCCGTTTGCAAACTGTCACCAATAGTTTGCCGAAAAACAGGGCTCTGCGATGTGGTATTCTAATGATTGGCCAGCTGCACCCACCAAATCGGAACTTCCAACAGCTGCAGTGGGACTCTGCAACAAAAACGCACCGCATACTGCAATAGCCACACATAAACCAAACACTTGTACCTCCTGCAACGACACCGAAAAGACCCACTCTCCTCTACAATACTGTAGGCAAAAGCCATGCCCCCTCCCCTTCCAACCCCACGAATGCAAGCAAAACGCACGACAAAATAAACAGAGATGATCTACTTACTCTAGGTGTAAGGCTATCAAAAGGTTCCATGTACCAGGCTTACCATCTTTCAGGCTATGGGTGCTCAGGCGGTGAGACCTTTTGATGCTGAAGCTCAGGCGTCAAAGTCAAAGCACATCCCACCTCCCCAACTCCCCAAGTCTCGAAGATTCTTCACCTTTCAGAAATTGTGAAGATGTAAACAAAGGTTTCTTTAATGACCAGTCCTTGTTGTTTAATACTGGCTGTGTGCTTCGGGGCTGGTGCTCTGCTTGGGAGATGGCGAAGAACCCTGGCCGTTTATCATTGCCTTCTCTCTGCTGCTGTCGGGCATCTTCTACAGAGACAAGACCTTTAAAGGAGGCGCGCCCGACATCAGAGAGACGGTTAGAGGGTTTGCATATATTTAGGTGTCAACCTCTGTAGCTGCTACGACTCTGAAGTCGTTGAACGTGGGGTAAGGGGAGGACATAACATGCTTTGGGGGTCGATGGCCTCGGTTCTGCAGATTGCATGATAAGCGGGTTCATGCTGCCATCCATTCCATGTATTAACTCGCCCAGACATCCTAAACTCTTGTTCTCTGTAGCTTCCTCTGTCCCGCGCATAATTCCTCGCCATCGTATTGTACCGAAGCTCAAAAACCGCAGTCCCGAGTTGTAGCCACCGCGAGCATACCAAGCAACGTCCCCTGTGGCCTGGCCCATCAAATGCTTTTGCGTAAGTGGGTTGCAAAGCTAACCTAGAGAGCATATGAGCTGGCCTATGTTGCAGTGCCTTCTCGAAAAACAAAGCACTCTGTTTCAGATGACATCGCTCACTGGCACTTCGTTCGAACTGGTGCGTTGCATGCTTCCAGCAACATGCTTACCCATAGGCCACATAGTAGTTCCTTTTTCGGATTACCTTATAGAACTCCAAATATGAATCTTACAAAGGAACTACTATGGGGCCTATGAGCATTTCTGCCTGATTCAGCTTCCGGATCGCATGCACGCACGCACACACACACACACACATACACACACACATACACACACGCACACACACACACACACACACACACACACCGGAACACGGACCCGAAGACCTCACGACCAATCAGAGTCTAAAGCAGCATCGTCATTTATGGTTTAGGATCATGGCCATATTTCCCGCATAGTGTTGCTATGATACCTGCTTTGACTTTATCACCGATTCTGGCTTGTTATTTTTAATGAAGCGCTCCTTCACCGACTGAGGCAGCGGCGTTAAAGCAGGCCCACCCCTGGGAGGGGAACCGGGGAGGGCGGATCTTCGTGAAGCTTTGGTTGGGCGTATACTTGGAGTAATTATCCTGGGACTTATAGTAAGTAAGGTTATAAGCACCTTAATTGGGGCTATAAGTAGTTATAGGTATAGTTACCCTAATTCTATTCCTAGATACTCAAGTCCCATGATCCTTTAAGTATAGGGAGCAGATATCACGGTATATGTTCTTCTGTAGTCGCAGTGGGTGTATCTTACTTGCGATGTGTTGTTCTCATGGTTCTAAAGCCCAAGCCAGAAATGCAAAATCTCGCATATCATTTCGAAGACCAGAGAATTCAGAAGTGGCAGCACAGATCTCATGGTTTACGACTTTTGTCCACAAGTTGAAGGATTTCGGCACAGTTGTTGTCTACAGTGATCGGATTTGCAACAAGAGCTGGCTATACTGCAGACACTCAAGTTTCTGCTGTCCAGCTCCGGAAAGAGGACGGGCCCTACGTAATATCGAACCCCAGAGCCCCACAGTTTCAGGCCAAAACCCTAAAACCTAACCCCAAACCCCAAACACCAGCCCTGGACAGCGCAGGTGCGATGGAGCTTGCGGCTGGAATCGACGAGTTAGCCGTCTATGAGTGCAGGTCAGAGGCTTAAGAAAACTGCCGGAAGAAGCGGATATGAAAGGGGGCCTCCTTGATTAGATGGGGGCCTTAGTTTAATTCGAGTAGCGTTTCGAAATTGGTTGTACTACAGTTGTTTTCGGAACCCTACGGAACAGTATTCCAATCGCTATAATTAGGTAATTCGACTGATACATAGATGGCTCATACAGTGTTCACTCATTCAAACAAATTCGCATGTAGGTGCATTCACAGGGCTTTGTCATATTGCAATGCTATGCTTGTATGTGTAGTTTCACGTGCACATGACTGTTCGTTCATCCCGCCAGATATGTCCTATGTTCATGTATGCGTATGTATGAGCATTACTGTGTGTATATATATATATATATATATGGGCGCACCCCTATTTGGGGTCCCCTACGTTTTTCGCTACATCATCTGACTGAGCTATAACCACCAGACTAGGTTATAACCAGCCGATTAGGTTATAACCAGCCGACTAGGTTATAACCATTCGAATAATTTATAATCAGGTATACATTACAGCCGACTAGGTTATAATCAGGTGTACGTCATCGACTACAGTATTATATCCGGTTTGAAGACCATGTCTTCAGAATGCTGAAACCCGCACAACGCTAAGAATTCTATGACACCTTCGTCGAAAACCTGTTACAAAGTGCTAAAATCCTTGCTTTGAAGCCGCCGATGTAGCTTCGTAGTTCATGTTTGTGTGACTGTATCTAAACCGCTGTAATTCAGTTTTTTCCAACAAGCGCGCTGTAGTCATTAGTCTGGTTCAGTCATTCCTTATCGCGAACTAGATTTTGCAACGAAACGTTTTCCATCTTTGTACTGTAATGCCGCAATCCCACCAAAGTGTCTGTTGTTGGACGCATTGCTATGACGTTTTGGCAAACTGATAGCTTTCAATGACATATCCCTGTGCCCCCATGTGATTGCTTTTGAACACTGGTATATCCGGTAGGTATATTTGAGTGGTGCATTCCTTAATTCTGTATGACGGCTGCCCCAAGCCAAAATTGAAAACTTGCATACTACAAGCTTAGCAAACGTTGTATAGTGTTTTTCCTAGGGGACGACATGAAGCGTCGCTTCTTAGGCTTGGCACTGTTTCTATATGCCGAGTGATGTAGCCTGTGCTTCTTGTATCAGCATACCTTAACCATCACGTAAAGCCGACTGAAAACCATAAGGCTACATCTAGCTTGTCCGAATTTCTGTTTGTGTTCTTGTGAATATTTACTGAAAGTCGAATAGAAGCCATTGTTCCCAGTCCAGAACGTGATCCTCGTGTTAGAAAAAGTGGTACACACACACCGAATCACTCCTCGAAAGAGGTTCATCCATGTAGTTGGAAATAGCATTGCGAGGAATTTTCTACGTACTGAGCGAGGAAACCTAACAGTTTAAGTCGCGAATTTTGTTTCGCTCACCACACATATTCTTATCAGTTTTGTCTCGTCGAAATCCGGCTTCCTTGGAACGATGTTTGAACATAACGTTGCAACCAGTTCACCTATGTACGAAGTGATGAAACCTGACCACGCTGTAAAAATTGAAATGCTCTCTCTCCCTACAATGACGTCGTATCAGCCGTATCTCAACTTTCTATGTACCGTGATATTCCAATGTTGACAACACTTACTGACCTACTGTAATCCCGATAGAGCCCCTTCATATTCCGCATTTTGATTCCTGCGTGAGTGACATGTTAGCGGCTATTCTCTCAATGTGTACATAGGTCTCATAAACCCGATGTACTGGAACGGACAGACCATTGTGTAAAGTCGCCAAAAAGCCTTTCCGCTAAAGTTGGGGAATGCGCATATGGTCCCCGGAGTTATGTTTGTTACAAAGCACTGCATCATGCCTCAACAACCGCATACACGCCAATTACCTCGGACCCTCTATTCTTCTAGTCCTTGTTTAATTTCATTGCGGTTACATTCACCCTGAAACACCGACACTTTCGAACGTTTGGATTTAGGTGTTGATGAAGTACTGTAGCGGTGGCACAGGCCTGGTTATAACCTCTGTCCCCGGTTATAACCAGGACACCTGCGTAGTAGGCAGCCCTAGACCCATCACTACGTAAACCATTAAACCATTAACAAACCGTTAAATTAGTACACCGTTAAACAAATCCTTTGCCCCAATGGACCCAAACCAATAAACCATTAAACCATTAAGCCAATCCTTTTGCCC
Organism: Symbiodinium sp. CCMP2592; assembly: GCA_905221615.1. Classification (NCBI taxonomy): domain Eukaryota; class Dinophyceae; order Suessiales; family Symbiodiniaceae; genus Symbiodinium; species Symbiodinium sp. CCMP2592. The sequence continues at coordinate 1,259,923 of CAJNDT010006213.1, forward strand.
CATACCACTAAACCATTAAACCAATCCCCTTACCCCATACCACTAAACCACTAAACCGTTAAACCATTAAACCAATCCGTTTGCTCCATACCACTAGACCACTAAACCACTAAACCATTAAACCATTAAACCAATGCTTTCGGCCCATACAGGGGTGTGTCTCTCTCTATAGGGGAAAATGATTGGTTTAATGGTTTAATGGTTTATTGGTTTGGGTCCATTGGGGGAAATGATTGGCTTAATGGTTTAATGGTTTATTGGTTTGGGTCCATTGGGGGAAATGATTGGTTTAATGGTTTAATGGTTTATTGGTTTAGTGGTATGGAGCAAAAGGAATGGTTTAATGGTTTAATGGTTTAGTGGTTTGGGTGTGCAAAAACCCAGGGAACCCCATATAGGGGGGTACCCATATATATATATATATATATATATATATATATATATATATATGGTCACCCCCCCCATGACAGACCATCCCCGGGGGGGGGGGGGGTGAGCATATATATATATATATATATATATACACATACGTATATATACATTTGCACATATATGAATACATGTAGATATATGTATGTGATACCTATGTACATGTCTGTGCATATGTGTACGCATGTGTACATGTAGGTATACATGCACATTCGCACCCATGCATGCATGCATGCATGCATGCAACATACCTACTTGGCTACCTACAGACCGACCTAAATCCTTCCATGCCTGCATGTATACGTACACGCATCCATACATAAATACATGCATATAGATACGGATGCATATGTACTTGCACATGCATACACGCATATGATTCATACTGGCAGGTCTATGCAGGTACTTAGGTGCAGATTATACAGGCACATACATACATACGCATACGCATACAGATACGCATGCACATGCATATACACATACACATAGAGACACACACACACATACACAAACGCATACACATGCCCGTGCCCATACCCGTACCCGTACCATACCCATACCCATACCCATACCCATACCCATACATACCGACATACGGACATGTCTACATGCTTACACACTCAAGTGCATACTTGTATACTTACCGGCTTGCTCGCTTGCTTACTTGTTTACATCTTAACGTCGACACATCCGAGCATCTACACATATGTGCATCTAAGCATCTGCATGTACAGGCATTGCTTCTCATGTTCCGATAAGCACGCGTATTGCTTTAACACAATATCGGGCTACATGCTTGCTGGGGTCCGAAAACACCTACCTACGGCACCAAAGAGATAAAGATCTGGTCTCTGTATGTAGAGACGTGCAGTACGGGCTCACTGTGTTTACTGAAGAGTTCGAGACCCTCAAGGTGCAATCGCCATGCCCGAAACTCCGACACACAAACCCAACCGCCCCTGAACCAGAAGCTCTGTAGTCATAGCTTGAAATTAAACATGCTCAACTCCTGGACATAAAGCCCTACAGCTGTTGATGCTTCACCCCTCCTGCCATAAGAACCCCAAAGTTAGTGTGTATAATTCTGCTTCGAGTTTGCCGGAATTGTTCAAATACGCTTCTGGTAGTGTGTGCATACATGTATGTACTTATAATATATATGTGTATATACATGTATATATACATATATATATATATATCAACATACATACCCTGTGCCTCGCAAGCATTGTTAAGGCCCGTACAAGTCTGCCCTAGCCTTCACGGAATTTCGAAGCTCCGGTTTGGTGCCCTTCAGGGTTTAGGGTTTAGGGAAGGCTCCTGGTTTAGGGTTTAGGGTTTACACACTTTCTCCAGCAAACCTTTCAAGCCTTTCTGCCAGACTTAGGCGGAAAGCACGCCACTTCGTCGCCTTTGTGGAGGCTGCATCCTTCGGACAGAGTTCATCTACCAGCCCAAAACCGATAGGTTCATTGGACCCCATGCCAGAAACCCTAAATCCTAAACGCAGCAACACTTTCACGAACCCCGGCCTAAACCCCTCAACCCGAAACACTCAGACCGCTAAAGGCCAAACACTCACTCTGTTTCAAAAGTCTTGGAACGTTGGATTGAGGATCGTTCCTTCGAGTGTTCCTTTACAGGTCAGTAGTTCTCTACACTAGGGCTCGTTTTTTCGGGTACTGTTTATACGGGTGCCCGACTATTGTCGGGACGGAGAAAGGGACCCTCATTCAAAGAACTAGCCAGCTGCCTTCTAAGGGTTCAATAAGGGATTGGAGCCTTAAAGTTTAGGGCGAGCCCGATGATTGAATATAGAAGGCTTGAGACGGGGACCAGTCGAGAAGAACATTTACTGTTAATGTTAGCCCTTGCAAAGCATGGATGATGCAAGAATACGGTTCATGGGTCAGGGTTAAGGGGTGAAGGGTTTGTAGGGTTCGGGGTCTGTATTTTCTTCGTGCTTTGTTCGCTTATTAGAGGCGTGACCTAGGTTTCCACTCCACGATTCGGGCACACAAAGCTTCCTTTCTGCAAGTGCTTGGAAGATCGTGGGAGGTAGCAAGTAAGGTTATCAGTACCGCGTTGGGGGTTAGAAGTAGTTATCATGCAGGTACTCTATTTCTGACCCTAGCTACTAAGTCTCAGCATCCTTTAAATTGTGTGGTGGCGCGATATGAGGACCTCTAGCCATCGACATTGTGATCCTTGAGCCCTATACTGCACATCCGGCCTTTATTCGATCCTTTGGAGCCCGGTTCCAAGTTTTCAGTGTGAGAGAGCTCAACACGAAAACTTTAGTCCCTATACACCCTATGCTCCAAGGCCTTGTTGCACAGCGGCCTTGTGAGATCTCCTGACCATACTCACGTAAGGCGTAAGATGGGGTACTGATCGAGCAGAAGAAGAATGACCCCATGGTCCCTATATCACGATAGAATCGTGTACCCCCGAATGCCCTCTTCCAACTATCCGCGCGCCTGGGGTATGACCGTTGGAAACTGCAAAGGATCCCACCTCTACAACTGTCACCTTTTAGTGGAAGATCTAGAAACAGACAGCAACCCTACGTCCTAAAACCGAGTGCCAACTCTAGAATGAATGAGAAGCTTTGGAAAAGGCTCCAAATCTCAGCACGCACAGCTATTGAAGTCCGTGTAAACCTAGAACCTCGTTAACATGTTGCCCCCTCTTCTGAAAAGTTGAATTTGTAAAGCGCTGTTGGGGCAGGTGTGCCAGCTCTGCTTGGTCATTGCCGTGCCCATTCTCTGGCGGCCGCTGCTGCTTGCCACTGAAGCCACACTTGAATCCCAGGGTTAAAGAACTTAGTTTCAGTTACCTGTGCAGGGACCTATAGTAAATAATGTAACCTAAAACTTAAATCCCTTAACAAGAGCCCAGAACCGGCCCCAAGAAGCCCGAAAGCCAGAGCGCAAGAAACGAGGGACCTACAAAACTGGGAGACAGGATTCAAAGTCATGGCCAGGGTTGGTGCGAGTTAAATTACCCAAAGGGTCCAAGTATCAATCTGGCATATACTTAGACCCCCAAAATACCCTATAAGTATATACCATAATGATACTTGGACCCTTTGAGTTATACAATTGTTTAAAAATTCTAGGTTTTGAGCAACTGGGGGTCCTTTATGTTTTGAGCGTCTCTGCATGCATAAGCACATGTTCTTGAAATATGCCCTAGCATCCTTTCCCTATAGTTTACGGGTAGGTTTTGAGTTTTAGGGTTTAGGTAGACTCCAACTGTACCCATAGGCCCCATAGTAGTTCTTTTTTGGGATTACCTCATAGATTCTAAATATCAACCCCAAAAAGGAACCAAAAAGGGGCTTAAAGTTGGACCTTCAGCCCCATGAAATTTTGAAACCCGGAGTGTTAAGGATTCCATTTCAGGGGATCCTTTGGCTGAAGTTTCTGTAGGGCATAGGGAAGTCTTAACATTACATGATGTGTCATGGGTTTAGGGATAATGTCAGACGCTGTCCAAAGAGTGTTGTTGCAAGCGAAGTCTCCCTACATCCTGGGCCCCAAACTCTGCACCTAGCATGGGGTGTAGGGCGGAGGCCTACACACAGAACTTGCGGTGTAAACATCTGAGTAGTTGTTAAAATTATGGTCCCTTTATGGGTACCCTAAATATTAGGTGCCGCATTATATTAGGGATCCAAAAAGGGACCATAATTTTGACAACTACCCATTTCTTTGTTGCGAAGCTTTTAGAGTTAGTTGTGCAGCAACTTTTGCCCAGGCTGGGCTGCATCTCTTCTTTGACAATCCTTCTGGGAAAGCTGCTGTTGTCGCTGCTCTTCCACAAGGACACGTGCACGGTTTGGTCGGTGTCTGCACCATCCCGAAATGTGACAGCTTTTCCTTCCTTCGTAGGCAGTGCTTCAGAGCTTTATGGTGCGTTCCTGGAGTTTAAACGGATATTCATGGAGGCTTAGTTTACATAATGAATATTGTTTCGATTTTTGGGCTTCGCTCCAACATCGGTGCCTCTGCAGCGGGCCGTGCAAGCAGTCGGAAAACACACCCCGATGCACTTTAATGTAAGGGCCTGAATAGTTAGAATCGGGCTTCTGGGTACATTATAATACTGAAGGTATAGTAAAGAACCCACCAGAACCCTATTCTAGTTATTAAGGCCCCGGCATTCATCTGAAGCCAGGTTATGTGTCAAAATGTTCAACACTACTCGTAAGCCTTAAACCCATTCTTTCAGCTGTGCGGAACTGCACCGTGCAAAGCTGTAGAGTGTTGTTGCTCTCCAACACTCGAAGTCGCAAACGCTTAATAAACCATCCTACACCGGTTCAGGCTCCTCGGGTTAGGCATTGGGGTTTCTCAAAGTTTCACAGGTTCAGGGTCAAGGGTGGCATTGAAGCCTTCAAAACAGGTTAGTGGACCTTAATTCGAATGCCTGACCCGAAACTCTAAAACCCTCAACCGGAGCGCTAGATTCCGCTAGATTTTAAGTATTCCCAAAAGCAAGGCTCTCAAACATTCAAGCCGCTATTTTTGCGCTCCCGAGCCACCGAAAGCCTGTCAGCCCCATAAGCCCTTCCACCCTACTCAGAGGGTCAAAGCACCCAGTAAGTGGGCTTGGAAGTAACGCAAGCCCTAAACCCTGAACCTGTATACTTATTTGCTAAAGTGTTGCAAGTAAGGTGGAACATAAACCCTCGACCTTTTGTTGTACTTACTCGTGACCCTAAGTATGGTACCAAGGGCTCGGAAGACTGAAGCCTAACATCTTGCGCCACTGGGGTACGGGCACCACAAGGTAGTGTAGATTAGGAACCTGATTATAAGACCCTGGTCCTAAAAGCCCAAAAGTATTATAGGATCCAAATAAATGGTGGAGATTCAGGTCTATCTAATAGTACATTACATACCTTGGCTGCAATGTAGTGTGTCCTTATCCAGGTACTTTAGGTCCCACGTAGATGCTATATGGCTGCATCAACCTAAACCCTGCACCCTAAACCCTGAACCCGAAACCCCCAAACCCTAAACCCCCAAACCCTAAAGCCCTAAACTCCTAAACCCTAAACCCTAAACCGTCTTGCATCGGGAACGTGCTAATCCCGGGCGGCCTGAGGAGCTTGTCTTGCGTCCATTGGACCTGCTTCTGCCGGAGGCCCTGCATCCCAGGAAGAGACTAGGATGTCCAGTGCTACCCTTATTCCCTTTTTGTAGTCCTAGGTTCCTTATAAAGTTACCCAATACCAAAAAGGAAGCCCTGTTTATTCCAAGGTCACTGAGCATCCGAAGAGACAGAAGAGAAGGGGCGTGGAAGTGTGGGGTTCTTCTAAGGGATCCATAAGGGTTCATAAGCGTCCTATGAGGGATCTCTGATCTACAAGGCTCTACACGTCTGTAGGGCTTAGGGCTTGGATTTCTGGTGCTGAACAGTTCAAGACTTGATGTGAAGGTTTGAACCCTCAATTTTCTACACCCCAAGCCGCTGTACGTTTGGGGTCCGTTGTTTCCTGAATGGCTATAATCTAGGCGAAGCCTGTAGACTCTGAGCCCAAACCCTGACCCCCTCTACAGATCCTGGCAGATCCTTTATAGAACCTTACATCGGCGCCCTAACGGTACTCCCTATGAAGGAACCCCAGTGGGAAGCCTGGCGAAGCCCTCGTATCGATTCTGGGCTCTTGTTAAGGAATTAGTCTAAGCTACCATAACGGGGATCTATAATGAATAGTATGGTTTCTTTACTTAATGTAACTTAAGTTCAATTCCTTAGCAAGAACCCTAAACCCGAAGCCCCTTATAAGCCCTAAGCCCCAAGCCCCTAAACCCTAAGCCCCTAAATCCTCTCATATTGGCGGAGCAAGTCCTGCGCTGGAGGGCTCGTCAGTGCATTCGCTGCCCTCGAAGGAGGCTTCGTCCGCCGACTGGTTTGCGGTCAGGGCTTTGTCGGTTTAGGGTTTAATCGAGTTTTCTTGGGTCTCGCGGGTGTTATCGGCGACTTTAGGGCTTGTCAATATGGAGTTTGGGTTTGGAGGTTACGGTCTCGTGGGTGTTACGGGTGTTTTGTGGTTTGTTGCTGTGGTTTTGTTCGTTTTCGGTTTTGAAGGGTTTAGAATGATCTAGACCCCTGGCTTAGCAGCACCCTTGGTGGAAGGCCCTTATTCGCTGGGCTGGAGGGTCACTATTCCGATACTTTTTTGTGGCCCAGAGCAGTGTGGCCACCGGACGGACACTTTCTGCGGGCATCTTTCAACTGGGACTAGGACTTGGAAGGGGTTCTTCTATTCAGGATCCTGCTGTTGTGGGGCTGGGGGACTGCTCTATCGTGGCTCGCATGCTTGATGAGTCCAGGGGCTGGCTGTACTGATACGCTTTCCATCCTGAACCGATACACCTTGAAGGGGTAAACTGAAACAGCTGGCCGCCTGAACTGTCACCGTCAGGTGTTACCTGCTGAGATGTCAAGCCTTAAAGTTCATGAAGCAATCCACCTTCAACACCGCTGATTCACTCAACCCCCCAAACCCTAAACCCCTAAACCCCAAACCCTAAACCCCTCAACCCCTAAACCCTAAACCCCTACTAGACCCCAAAGACCGAAGCTTCAAGCTGGAGCTGCCTGAAGCCACGGGTTTACCCGGGTCTTACGGGACCGACAAAGCATGCGATTCCCCATGGATCCAAAGGACCCAATAATTAGGTACTCGGTTTTAGGATCGTAGTTATGTAGGTTACGATTTTGGAGAGTACATGATTATTAGGTACTTGGACCCTTGGGGATTGTGCCTAAAACAGGGATCTTACGGGCCTTATGGTAGATGTAATACAGCCCCCAAGCTTAAAGCCCTCTTCTAACTCTTTAAGGCCCACGCAGCATCTGAGTATGTTGGGGCTCTTTGTGATCCTGGAAGAGTTCAACAAACCTTCGCCCCCGAACGCATCTGGGCAGATGGCTTTGCATGCCGCTCTGCTGAGCTTCGTCGTGTCTCGCTTGCAGCTCACCATTGCTGGTTTGTGTTAAGGGTTAGGGTTACGGGTTAGAGAACACGCTGTAGGTACATACCGGTTTTCGAAGGGTTCGGTAAGAGGTTTAGAACTAGGATGCCCAGTGCTACCCTTATTCCCTTTTTGTAGTCCTAGGTTCCTTATAAAATTACCCAATACCAAAAAGAGAGGCCTTTTAATTCTTAGGTTACTGGGTATCCTAGCTTAGGACCCATTTTAAGGAACCCTAAAACCCCATAGATCCCTTTAAGGACCCCAAAATAAGGTACCCCTGGGTATCCTAGAGAAGGATTTCTGATCTTTTATGTGAACTCCGGTTCGGGTGTCTGGAACTGACAGACTAAGTCTTTAGGGTTTAGGGTTTAGGGTTTCACCTGTTCAGGTTTTCCGAGCACAGTCAAATAAGAGTAAAGGACGAGGGGAGAGGGAGGGCCAGTCTTCCCATCATTTTTGACAAAACCTTCTTGACCTTAGTTAGGTCTGCAAGGAGCTGGAAACGAAGTCACCGCCGGAATTATTTGGCTCAACGGTTTCTTGCTCATGCCCCCGGAGTTATCGTGCTTCGTCGCTGCTGCGCCATTTCGCGAATATGCTGCAAATCAGAATGCTATCAGGGGAAGCTCTGACGAGCATACCTGTGGACGAGGTACACGACGTGAAGGGCTTGAAGCAGCGCCTGACTCAGCTGCACGGTTTGCCACCACGTTTCAGGCAGAGGGTGTTCTGCCGCTCCGAAAATTTGGAGGAAGCCGTCAGGCTGGACTCACCGATGGACTTGGATCTGGTTTTGTTGACATTTTCTGATGGGCAGGTGGAAGAGCTTGCAGCTGCTGCTACGCAGGGCTCCATTTCCGAGGTAGGAAGTTGTGAACCAGCTTACATGATTGAACAAATCTGTAGAACATGATACACTTTACTGTGCAGATCCCACACCCAAAAACCCTAAACTGAGGCAAACTTCTTAGGCCTTTCTAGTTGGAGTCTGGCCCGGCGAAGCCCAGTGAAGCGGGTTTTGGGTTTAGCTTATGGTGGGGGTTGTAGGGATTAGGGTGACGCAGCCGTGGCATCGATCTTGATATTTGACTGCTGTAAGACGGTTAATGATATAAATCCTGCGTTACCCAGAATAAGGGATGTACTGATGTACCACAATTCCCATAGTTTAGGGTCCTTAAGGCAATGCAGGGTTCATATCATCAACAGCATGTCACGGATCATTGACTGTGTCCCACTATGATACGGTCTAGGGCCCAAAACCCTAAACCTTACCTGGACCCCAAAAGTATGCAGAATAACAGCCTTTTTATAGGTTTTGGGCGGGCCATTATTTTACCTACTTTTGGGGGTCTAGGTAAGCCAAAGGATACGATCCCTTGCGTGTCGATGCCGAGTTCGAAACTGAAGCCGAAGCCCTGTGCCCGAAAAGCCAAAATCTAATAAAGGGGGCTTAATAATTACCTATACTACTTTTGAGAGTTCCTGAATATAACTATAGTATAATTGGCCCCAAAAGCCTATTCTAATTATTAAGGCCCTTACATTAAGTCTCCCAGCCAAGACTTGCAGCAACAAAGGATTGGGCTTCAGGCGTCTAGGGGTTTAGGGTGTGCTAGTTATGTAACCGCGCTGGTTGCATGTCCGAAGACCCTGCAGGTCGAGTCCATGATGCAGCTGCCACAAGATCCAGATTCGATTGGCACCACTCGGCAGCCGGCATTGGTGATTGCAGCTGATCGAGGACATGTTGAAGTCCTGCGTTTGCTGTTGGAGGCCGGTGCCGACGCAAACCTGGCCGACAACAGCGGCGCGACGGCATTGATGATGGCAGCTATTGGAGGACATGTCGAAGTCCTGCATTTGCTGTTGGAGGCCGGTGCCGACGTAAACCTGGCCGACAACAGCGGCGGGACGGCATTGATGATGGCAGCTGTTGGAGGGCATGTCGACGTCCTGCGTTTGCTGTTGGAGGCCGGTGCCGACAAGAACCTGGTCGACAGACGCGGCAGGACAGCTTTGACGAATGCAGCTTCTCGAGGACATGTCGAAGTTATGCGTGTGCTGCCGTTTGCTGGACCGATGATACCCTTGTCGACAATAACCGGGAAGGACAGCTCTGATGATCGCAGGTTTTTAACGGACATGTCGAAGTCTTGCTCTGAAGGGGCCCCTACCCTGTAATAGTGGTATAGTAGGAATATACTAGGGCCCTAATAAAATATAATCCCTATAGTCACTATTACAGGGTGGGGGCAGCTTCTAAAGTCTTGCACTTACTGCGTGAGGATGCGGCTTGAGCTCGTAGCCTGTTGTGCCGGTCCCAAGGCTGTGGCCAGGATCGGGCAAAACTCGGAATCCCTAAGGGTCCATGTACCCAAATAGTAGGGGTTCCTTTAAGGGTTACTATAAGGGTTACTATAAGGGTTCTATAGTTTAAGGGTCCATGTACCCAAATAGTATATACTTTGGGCCCAATGTACCCATATAGGGAGTACTTGAAGGCCAATGTATATACTATAGAGGTACATGGACCCTTAGGGAATCTAAACCTAAAGGGGACACTCCCCGTCTCATTGTCGGCGAGCCAAGTACCCCTTCAGGACTACGTCTCTTTTGCCCAACCGCAAATCCTAAGTCCTAAACCCTTAAAAACCCTGAACCCACAGGCCCTAGCCCTTGTCTTCGAAACCGTAAGTTCCTAAATCCCAAAGAACCACAATCATAGATCATGAGACTTAGCAACAAGGTTGAAACAAGGTATCTAAGCTTCTTATCCCCGCTTAAAGTACCTTCGATCTTACTTACTAATTCCCATGATCTTCCAAGAAGCAGAGGAATCTAGAGGGTATCACAAATCCCGAAGAAAAGCTGCTTCTAGTTGATGGGAGAGCTTGGACTAGCCTTCTGGGTTTAAGTGTTCAGGGGCTTTACGGTGCAAACAAAGAGCCCCATACGTCCCTCCGGACGTCCGGAATGATGGTCCTTTTCAACCATTTTCAGGCATCTAAAGTATGGGTGGCCTGGAGCGCTCTTTACACTACAAAATCCTTGGGGTATGAGTACTTATGAGGCATTGGGCTTGGCTGGGTTTCCCCCAAACCGTTTTCAACACCAAAGTATATCCTTGTAGAGCCTTTGCGAAAACATCACCGGGAATCATGGTAGTCACTGTCGCAGCCAATTCGCAAAAGCCCTTTTCATACAATCAACTTATCTCGGCATTTCTCATTCCAAGACTCAAACCATATGAAAGGCTGTTGCAACCCTGATGTTCTATTCCCTGTTATATGAGTTGAAGACTCTTTACAAATCATTGTAAGCATGCGCAACCAAACCTATAAGACCTGTCTATAGATAGAGACCCATAAGAACCATCACATATCTTTGTAAGTTGAAGCCCCGTAACAGTACTTAACGTATACCTTACCAGCACCCTGCAAGTTATCAACTCCAAACCACACAGGCCTGAAGCCAGGGACCTACAACCTATCCCTAAACGCCTGTGCTAAAACCTGTTCTTTCGGGAGCAGTAATATCTCTTACGGCTTCTATGCCAAGCTCCTACCTAGACCCCCCAACGTAGGTAAAATAATTGCCCAAAACCTATAAAGGCTATTATTCTACATACTTTTGGGGTCCAGAAACTCGCAGAATTTAGGCCAGAACACCGTGAATCATAAGCCCTGGGCCCTAGAACTGGCAATCCGAAACCTCAAGCCTTAAGCCGTGTCTCGACTATGAGGCTACCGGCCTTTGGCTGACGTCTTTGCAGCTCGGCAAGCGTGGGCAAAAGAATTCAACCCAAAGCTGTTTTAGTGTTCCTTAGGGACCCTACTTGGAGGTTCAGGGGTAGTTATAAGCGGGGTTGTAAGTAAGCTCACTATAATTATAACAACCCATATTAGGGACTCATAACTACCCTTGTAACTACCCATGAACCTCCCAGTACGCCTTCAGCCGATTGCTTGGAAGTTGGGGGTGCAGGCTTTATGGATTTGGGGCATGGGGTGTAGGAGTTGAGTGGTTAGAGGGATAGCATTGAGTGGTGAAGCTGGCTACAACGATGGAGTCCCTACCATTTTGGGGGTTCCTTATCGTGATTATAGTATGATGTGCCCCAAAACCCTATTCTAGTTGTTAAGGCCACTATATTAATTAGGCTAAATCTAGTCGAAAGGCGCATGCTGGAGGAGATCATCTGTGCAAGAAACCAATGCATGACATCTCAGGTTTATGCTTGGGCTCAGGGTTAAATTTTGGGTTGAGGGTTCTGGGTTTGGGGCTCAGTGTTACAGACTGACTGAGTCGTCGAACCCTTTGAAGCATGATGCAGATTCTTGGGTTAGTTTTTATTGCTTTAAGTGCTTGATGGTTAGGATACCGGTTGACTGTGATGTTTGTTGGTCGAGGTGGTTTACAAATCTGGGGTCTACATGTCGTGCGGCTGATATTGGGCAGCTCCTGTTTCGTGGAACACTTTGCAGACCCCGAGCTAGAGGTGGAAGAGGTTTTCCAGAAGCTTGGATAGTTTGTAGTAGCAAAATTATTTGTCAAAATCGCTCCCCGGGAGTACAGAGTCATACACCCCCGAAGAACCGTTCTGATAATTGAGACAGCTGTCCTCTTGAGTTCTGCTTGCGCCATCCTCAATTCAAGCTTCCATGTCGGAATGATGAAGGGTTTTTTGGGGAAACCAGAACTTAGTCTTACCTCCCCCTTATAAGGATCCATGTGCGCCCATAGTATCTACCTGAGCCCTCAAGCGCATATACAACCACATCATGGCCAAAGTAGCGGCATGGACCCTGATTGTCTTCTTATGACATACAGGAAGCCTCTTAGCCGCAGGGCGTCTGCGGCACTGCAGAAGCAGACCGTCCTCCAAGACCAGCTTCAGAAGCTGAGCTGAAAGCTGTTCAGGCTTTAGACATCAGGCTTTGGGATTGGATAATTGTTTTGAGTTTGGAAAAGCTTCCCATGGAATAGGCAGAAATGCATGCATAAATGTATACATAATAATATATATATATATATATACATACACACACACACACACTAGAGACACCCATAACCTGCAACAGTGACACTGCGCAGCGATGGGTGTAGTGAGAGTCATGGAAGAATCTGATGCAGTGCAGCCATTCGTGAGGCTATACGCCTGAGGTTTTCAGGGTTCAGGGTTTAATTAGTGTCATTAGTCTGCGCCTCAAACCCCCAACCGAGTGAGCACGAAGTAAGTAGTGTTTCGGTGCCCCGCGCAGCAGCAAGGTAACCCCTACTGTTTATGATTCGATCATGACAATCTACCCCAAAGTCTGGGGGGGATATGTTGAAAGGGAAGGTGTGTCCAAGACTTTGATAGCAGAGCACGATCTGCTGTCTATTTGCCCAGTGCCCCGTGCTCCCTGCGTCCCATATACGAGTTTCCGAAAATAGGGACCCTAATATAGTACCGTAAATAGTAGGATCCTTATTATAAGGACCCCCCCCCAAAAAAAAAGAAGGTATCCCTACTTTTGGGAAACCCTAAACCCTAAACCCTTTATAGAAGCGTTATAGATCCCTTTAAAGGAACCCTAAAGGACCCTTCAACGGCATCCCCGATGTCCTGTGCTGCACTGCCGGTTGTTGTAAAGAGATCCTTCTCTGAGACTCATTCTCGATGTTTCCCTGGAAAAGCCTGAAAGGGTTTAGGGTTTAGGGAGTTTCCAAAAACTAGGGGTACCTGTGTTTGGGGTCCTTTTAATAAGGATCCTACTATTGAGGGTACTATATTCCTAGCAGTAGAGCAGGTAAGTAACCTTGAACCTTTTTTGGGGGCTTAGGGTACCCTTAATGGGTTCCTTTAAGTTAAGGAGTCTATAGGGTGTTCTATAAGGGGCTCTTAGCAGCAGAGTAGGCCTGTATAATCCCTATAGAACCAAAAAGGTTAACCTTTAGTTCCCCATGATACCCGACAAGTAGGAAAAGGCTGCTGTGCAGTTCAGAAGTGCTTCTGCTCAGTTCCCTCCACTTCGCGGGATAACCTGTACTGTACAGCACCGTTCGTTTTTGTAGTGGCAAGAACTTGTGGGTCGTAAGGTTGTGTCGTGTTTTATTTTTGAAAGCATAGTTCATGAGCATTGCGGGGTTGGACTTAAAGACTCCGGATCGATTTCGCAAGATACCCTCGATCTCCGCCTCCACCCAAGATCCTGCAATTTTCCCTACATCTTAGACCTCTAAGCCCATTAACCTTTTCCCTACGTAAGGATCATGGGGACTTAGTTAAGATGCCAGGTATCTTAATCGGGGCGTGAACTAACTTTTCAAGCATAGCTACCGTTATGTATTTGGAACTCTAGGTACTAAGTCCCGTGCTCCTCTCTGTACGGTCATGACCCTAAACCCAAAACCCTAAACCCAAAACCCTAAACCCCAAAACCCTAAACCCTAAACCCGCTTCGCCCCCAACAAAATCGGATCCATCGCTGCCCCTGCGAAGGATAGAGTTGACCTTAAACCCACGATCTTAAGAACTGTTGAAGACCGGCCGCCACGCTTTTCAGGTATGTCTTCCTCGTCGTGTGTCTTCGCAGCCATTAAGAGGTTGAAGTCGGTGTTCACGGAAGGCCTGGGATTTTGAATATCGCTAGTTCATAGCGGCTTAGAGCTCGCGGGGTTGGGGTCGAGAGTTCCGTAACTAAGAGGTACCTGAATGAGGCTCCGAAGCCGAAACTCCAAAGCACGACTGCTGCAAACGCCAAACCCCTAAACCTTAAAACCCTGACTAGGACCCAGAGTAGGGCCTTACTCCCTTTTTTAGGGTTTAGGTTCCAAAAAGGGCACACTTTTTATTCCAAGGTTACTCTTGGGTCTAGCTGAACACTCTGCGCCCTGCTCCCTTCACCTCGAGCCCATTCCTCCGCACTCCAAGAGTCTTAACCTCGAGAAGGGTTTCGGGGGGATCATCCTCTGACTCTGCACCCACCACACAATGCATGCCTGCCACTGCGCATGATATAGGAGCTAGACACAACCTTTGCACAATCAGCTGTGAAGACTATCGTTGATGACCATCTAGTATGCAGCAGGTTTCAATGATTGGCAAAGAGTACTTTTTCGTAGTGGATATAAGGGGGCACTCTTGCTAAATGTTCCGACCCCTATGGTAACAAAATTACCGTGAACCCGAAGCGGTGACTATTGCGGAGAGTATGTGATTATTGGGTACTTGGACCCTCAGGGTTACAGCAAGCCAGAGACCTTGCCGGATTTGGATGTCTTTTTCGGGTCTGGAGTCTGGGGGTTGCGGTTTGGGCTTACGACTTTAAACCGGGTAAAGACATGTAAATGAGGGTGTAGGCCTTTCAATAACTTACCGTGAAGGTTTGGGGGTGGGGGTTGTTGGGCTGGACTTCGTGTAAACCCTAAATCTTACGCTCTAAACCCGATCTCCAAACCCCAAAGCCTAAATCCAAAACCCTTATCAACCCTAAATCGTAAACCAAACACGCTGATAACCCTAAAGCGTGAATCTAAAACCTCTAGAAACCCTAAACCAGCCCACTCTCAACCTAAGGCCTGAGGTCTGGGATCGATACAGTCGAGGTCTATCGGGTTTAAAATTAAAAGCTAAATAGCAATATTTGAGTTTCTGAAAAATAGGGGTACTCTATGTTGCGGTCCTTCTAATAAGGATCCTACTGTTTAGGCTACTAGATAGGGTTTCCAATTTTCAAATCCTACCAGCTCCTTAGACGGTAGACCTTCCTGAGCTGCTGATTCCCCCTGTATGCTCCTTGTATGTAATTATGTTTTTCTCTCTACCCCTCTCCCTCCAGCCACGCCTCAACCAGCCCGATCTTGGACCCCAAACCAACCAGTGCGCACACAACCGCTTGGAACCAAGGTTCCTATGGGCGTTGTCTCGTGTCAAGCTTGCTACCAGCAAAGTGCCGTTCGACGAGTACCCTGGCTGATGAATAGAACTCCTTTCGTTTACAGGCCTTGGTATTGGATCAACAGCCTGGTTCATCCACAAAGTCGTTTACTGTAGACATGCATAGGATATGTCTTGACCTGGCATGAGACTCCATCACAAAGTCGCATGGCTGCTGCGGTCCGGATTTCAGGACCGCTTCTAAGCTCCGACACACAGAGACTTGAACCCTCAACCCTAGCACTTTCAAGCCCCTATAGACCCGAAACCCCAACGCTTTAAAGCAATCAGTCCTGCCTGTAGTCTCAATAATTGTAGTTCCTTCTTGGGATTACTCTAAAGGATCCTAAATATACAGTTTCCCAAAAATAGAACTACAATGGAGACTTTTGGCAGATCCCCAAATTCGGGATGGTCGGTATCTTCAGTCAAGACGAAGCCCTCGACCCTGCATCCTGAAGCATGACAGCAACCTGCAGCTGCGGGTTAGAGAAAGAAACTATGGGTTTAAAACAAGATTTGGGCTTACATGGGGCCTTAGTCCTAGGTCCGGAGGACATGGTGATATAGCATCATATAAAAACGACATATCGGTTTACAGTTTGGGGTCTAGCGGTGGACCCACGGATTTTGGGTGCATAGCTTGACATGTTGCGATGCACAGCGCGACATTCTGGCTCAACGGGTCATGTTTTTTTCCCACGGTCCCGTTCCTACTTGGAGGATCACAGGACTTAGTAAGTAAGGTGAAAAGTACCTTAATTGGGGTTATAAGTAGTTATAAGTACAGCTACCTTAATTATAACCCTAGATACAAAGTGACATGATCCTTTAAGTAATCGTTCCTGCGATTCCGAAGTCCGGAGTTGCAGATAGGATGCTGCAAGTCAGAATGCTCTCCGGAGAAATGTTGACGGGCATACCTGCAGAAGAGATCCACGATGTGAAGAGCTTGAAGCTGCGCCTGAATCAGCTGCATGGCTTACCCCCACGGTTTCGGCAAAGGCTCCTCCTTTCTGGCGTATCCTTGGAGGATACCCCAAGACCCCGAAGCCCCCGAAAGTCGCAAAGTCCCCAACACTTTCCTGTAGTATAGGGTCCTTTATAATTTGACTAGGGTTTCGGGGCCCATTATATTATAGTTATGATAAGGAACCCCCAGAATAGTATTGGTAACTATTTAGACCCCGATATTAAACCCGGAACCCCTAAACCCTTAGAAGCTTCAACCCTGAAGCTCCCATGCAAGGGTCGCTGCTCCTGCGCCCGGAAACCTTAAAGCCCCGAGGTTTCGGGTTTACTTAGTAGGTAAGTTAATGGCCCAAAGCCACTAAAAAGGCTATCATTCTATATACCTGTGGGGTCCAGGTAGGGGCCTAATGCCCGAAACAGAGGGTCCTTGTTGCGCTCCGTTTGCAGGATACTGCCCGGCTGGACTCCACAACGGAACTTGCTCCTGGGTCCATTTACAGTAGAAGCCAGAAAGTGAAAGTTGGAACCTCATTATCCTCGTGCCCGTAAAGTAACGGTACAGTATTGGTAATCCCAGCAAGAATCATCCTAAATGTATGTTCCAACTTTCTGGGTTTTAGCATAGTTACATTAGTAGTTATTAGTAGCTATAGGCAGCAGTGCAAAATCTCCTAGATTTAGTCAGAGGGTTACTATAAACAGCTTCCTGAGCCCCCGAGTTTAGGGCTTCTATTGGGACTTCCCCAAAAGCCCAGTCTCTTGGGTTACGCGGGTTGTTCCCGTGTGGTATACACTCATGGAGTCCTATCGTTGGGTGTGAGGAGAGTTGGGTCGGGTAGCATTTGGGCCCGACAGTGTTTGGGGGAAGCAGTTTGGCGGTGGTGTCCTCGTGGTCCTGTTCGCGGTCCTGAACCCTAAACAATTAAGCCTAAACCGAGTGGTTGTGGTAGTCTTGGTCAGTCTTACTTTGGTCACGGTCGTGGTGGTGCTGTATCATCTACGGAGGCATTTTGATTATGTACGACGTGACTATACAGTTCAGGGTTTTAAGAATATACCCACTACGCACATAACTGAGTGTTCAGGCTGTTTATGCTTTCATGATGCTTGTGGCTTAAGTTCTGGCTCGAGGGCACGAAATCCACACCCCTGGACACGCCTGGCAGAACCCTTGTACCCGTAGTCCTTTAAATTACACCGAACATCAGAACCCTTCCAACCCCTATACCCAAGCCCGTATTAAGTTACTGAGCCATGTGTGTTATACACCTTTCAAACCCTAAGCCCTAAACCCAGCCCAACAGCCTAGGAGCTCGTTCTACTACCACTTGCAGACGTTTCCCAAGCGCAGACGGATGGTCTAGCATCCTCAGTTCGCCAGGGCGCCACGGCCGAGGTGGGCCATTCTGGGAGTGTTTAGGGTTGTCTTTAGGGGCAGGGTGGAGGGGTGGGCTTACGGTTTCGACTCCGAAATGACACCCAGAACCCCAAAAGCACAAATCCTATGAGTAACAAGCCTTCGTCCTTTAATCCCCAGGTTTTGGGTTTAGGGTATGGGCAAGACCGCATTCTCCCAACAGCTGCTACAAGTGTTGTGCCAGTCTTGGAGTCTTGCAGGTAGGAAGTCACCTCTTCGTGATTCTCATGCAGAGCTTACCCTAAAGGTCCATGTACTCATATAGTATATACATTGGCCTTAATGTAGTCCCTATATAGGTACTTTGGGGCCCATGTATCTCTATATGGATACATGAGCCACGGTTCAGGATTTGGGGGGTGCAGGGGGCTCCGCTTCTGAGCGTTTAGGCTATGGGGTCAGAAGTTTGGGGGCTCGCCTGGCAATAGCCTACTGAAAGGATCATGGGACTTAGAAACTACAGTAGGGCTATAATTCGAGTAACTATAACTGCCTTATAACCCTAATTAAGATACTTATAACCTTACTTACTAAGTCCTATGATCTTCCAAGTACTGATCCATATATATATATATATATATATATACGGTATATACAGATTCCAAAACTACTATTCTGTAGGTTCCGGGCCAAAGGTGGGGTACAGATGATATATAGAGGGAGCCCTAGTCACGGAAGAAGGCCCCAATGAGTTGCGACTTTTCGGCACCTCCATCCTGGGAGGTTGAGTCCATGCTACAGCTGCCTCAAGATCCAAACCTGCTTCATTCGGACGGCTCTAGAGCGTTGATCCTGGCATCTGAGCACGGTCACGTGGAAATCGCACGCTTGCTGCTGGAGGCCGGCGCCGACAAGGACATCGCAGAGAAGGGGGAGCTTAAGAGAGGCGGAACAGCCTTGATGATCGCATCTGAAACTTGGTAGCTGCGTAGGGGACCTTTAACAATCCTTTTTGGATTGTATCAGTAAGTATAATGAGAACCCTACCGCAAAAGACGGAGAACCCTACCACAAATGACGGTCAGCAAGGTCAATTAACCCTGTTTGGGCTAGGGTACTCGGCCCTATAAGGAAAGAGGCCACGTCGAAATCGTGCGCTTGTTGCTGGAGGTCGGCTCCGACAAAGAACTGGCAGATAGACGCGGCTTCACAGCTTTGATGAAGGCGGCTTGTCATGGTCATGACGAAGTCGTCCGCTTTCTGCTGGAGGACGGTGCCACGAAGGACACGGCGAACTGCAATGGCAACACCGCCTTGATGATGGCATCCGAGCAAGGTCACGCCGAAATCGTCCGCTTGCTGCTGGAGGCCGGTGCCGACAAAGAACTGAAAAACATCAGCGGCTTCACAGCATTGATCAAGGCGTCGGGGCAAGGTCATCTCCAAGCCGTTTGCTTGCTGCTGGAGGCCGGTGCCGACAAGGATGTGGCAGAGAACCGTGGCGGCACAGCGTTAATGATGGCTTCTGAACAAGGCTACGTCGACGTCGTCTGCTTGCTTGTGGACGCCGGTGCTGACATCAGCACTGCAGACAGCAGAGGCTACACAGCATTGATGATGGCATCTGGTGTAGGCCACACGGACATCGTACGATTGCTGCTGCGGTCTGGTTCTGACACAGACCTGGCCAGAAATGGAGGTACGAAAGCATTAATGATGGCAGCATACGAAGGTCATGTCGAAGTCATGCGCCTACTGCTAGAGGCAGGTGCAGACAAAACCGTTGTGCTGCTAACTGTGTGGTTCCAGGGTCGGGATGCATCCAACATCGGTTTTGTGGCATCGTCTCGCTCTAGCCGAGCCGAGCTTCGATACCAGCCTTTCAGCGCACTCCTTTGCAGGATAGCTCGCATTAATGTCGCCAGAAAACCTTTAAGACCCAAGATTGTAGCACCTGTTTGGATAGCTGATGGCAATCCCAAAACGTACTGCAAATCATGGTCTAAGTAGAACTCCACGCAGCTTCCCCCCAAGTAGACTTCCTTCTGGTAGGGTTTATGAGGTTCCTCAGAGGCAGGTGTTTAGGCGCGGCCATGATGAGTACTTGGGTCATTACTGAAGGGGGAGGTCTAGATAAACCCTGACCCTGAGGCCCAACATCGTCCGAAGCCACACAGACACCCAAGTCCTAAACCCGGGCTTCTCTACTTGGAGGGGCAGGGGACTTAGTAAGTAGGATATAAGTAGAGTTGTAAGTACCCCTAATTGGAGTTACCCTAATTACAACCGTACTTAAAAACGACTTACTAAGTCCCCTGCCCCTCCAAGTACCAAGGCTTACAGTCTTGCAGGGTCCTGATGCACGGTTTTTGGGCGTTGTTTACGGTTTAGGGTCGCAGGTTTCACACAAACCTAAAGACATGGCCAGCCTAGGGTGTCTACAGGTTATGGTCGCGTGAAAGCCAAGACGTCTCGAAACGTTGGGTTGCAAGTTTCCCTGCTCAACTATTAAGCCCAAAGCTCTAAACCCTCAGGCCTAAACCCTGAACTCTGAAATGTTTGGATGTTTGTGCCTAAAGCTGGGACAGGGCTTGTAGGGCTTCGTGCTTAAGGACCAAGTGCACCCCCGAAGAGATTGTGGCACCCATGTAAATTGTATACTATTGTATACATATATATGTATAAAGACACGCACACACACACATGTGTTTGCGTGTGCATGCCTGCATGCCTGCATGCCAGCATGCCTGCATGCCAGCATGCCAGCATGCCAGCATGCCAGCATGCCAGCATGCCTACATGCATGTACTCCGAACACAAGCCCGGTGACATATTATAGAGGCGGGAAGAATTAAAAA
This sequence comes from Symbiodinium sp. CCMP2592, assembly GCA_905221615.1. Classification (NCBI taxonomy): domain Eukaryota; class Dinophyceae; order Suessiales; family Symbiodiniaceae; genus Symbiodinium; species Symbiodinium sp. CCMP2592. The sequence goes on from CAJNDT010006213.1 coordinate 1,280,458, forward strand.
GAAAGGTTCTCATAATCCCTATGTCATCGTAGTAGTACTGTATATCCACCAAACACCACTGATGTCTTTATACAGCAGTATCGAGCCTGGCCAGGAAGTCAGGGAAGTTGGCAGCAACATTCCGCACGGCTCGTTGACGAAGCATTAACGATGAGAATAGCCCCAAGAGTGATTTTATATCGCGAAGTGGGCTTTCGGAGAATGTAGACGCTTGCCAGCACTTATCCCTGACAGTCACATCCCAAGAAATCCTACAGTCAACTTTACAAGCCCTGAAACCACTAAAACCCCGAAAGCCCTTAAACCCACAAACCCCTAGCCGTCCTCAAGATCGCCCAGCTCCAGGTCAGTTGTCAAAATTGTGGTCCCTTTTTGGGTACCCTAAATATGAGCTGCCGTACTATAATAGGGACCTAAAAAGGGACCATAATTTTGAAAACCACTGAAGGGTTCATGTTGCTGACAAGCAGCACATTTTGGCTTACCGGGTTCTAGTTCCCGCGGGCTCCGCATAGCAAAAGTAGGTTCTGTCTCTTTAGCCTGCTTCCTGTCGACTCTGAAGTTTGTAATGTGTGTATAACTGTCCGAAACACTAAAAGCCATAAACTTGTGTACTTGCATGGAGCCGTGAGGGGTTGGCCCTAGTTGGCATAATTCGTTGCATTCACCAATTCGCTGATGCAGATGCTCCACACCCGGGTGCTCTCCGGGGGTACAGTGACGAGCATACCTGTGGAGCAGATACGCGATGTGAGAGGTTTGAAGCAATGCCTGAATCAGCTGCTAGGCCTCCCAGTGGGCCCTTTTCCCTTTTTGTAGTCCTGGGTTCCAAATAAAGTTAGCCAATAGCAAAAAAGGAGCCCTTTTTATGCCTAGGTTACTGGGCATCCTAGGCTGCACGGCTTCCCCCCGCGTTTTCAACAGCGGATCCGTCTTCATGGCGAGAGTTTGAAGGATTCTGTGAAACTGGACTCTGCGATGGACCTAGATACTGGGCTTTGGAGTACCATACTTTATTCTTTTTTTCTTAAGGGAACAATTATGAAATAAAAGTTTTTACTTTTTTCTCCCTGGTTATTTAAAAGCCCAGGATATCGTTCTGTTGTCGTTCGTTGATGTTCCGCAACAGCAAGCCGACGACTTGGCAGCGGCTGCTAGCCAGGGCAGAACGGCTGAGGTGGGAAGTTGAGATGCTTTGGGGTTTTCTACGGTGTTATAGTTATAGGTGGTGTAGTTACACGATTTTCGTTCGTTTTCTTAAGATTTAAGATTTTACTAGTGTTTAAAATTTTACTAAGGGCTTCCGCTAGGTCCTAGGTTTGTGAATCCTTCATCTGTTGGTTCTTGCGCCGAGTAGACCCCGCCCCCACCCCCGCCCCAGCCCCCACCAAGTCAGAGACGCGCGCAAGCCAGCCCAGCACATAGTCTGACACCTTTTTGTCTGCCTTCGTGTCCATTGTACCCTCGTCCAACATCACTGCACAAACTGGGAGTTTCAGATCCAAGCAACGCCGATACAGAAGCCTAAATGCCGGGTTCCCTTCTACCAAGAAGCCCCACAATCAGCATGCCCCAAACCTTAAACCCAATGCCCTAACTAAACCCTAAACCCCGAAAATGCCCTTGAGGTCGAATCTATGCTGCAGCTGCCTCAAGATCCAGATTTGCTTGACTCAGGCGGCCGCACAGCTTTCATGAGGGCAGCTGTGAAAGGTCATGTCGATGTCGTCCGCTTCTAGGTTTTTTCAGTAGTATCCTGTTGCCTGTTCATTAGGGCTCCCAGGTTCCCTTTAAAGGGGGTTTAGGGTTCCTTTACGAGGGGTCAAGGGTTCCTTTACGTATACAGTTCCTTATAACTGGATATGAAGAAAGAGGGTACGGTTGTTAGCAAGGGGCTGCTGGAGAGCCAAGGCTTACTGATGGAGGCCGGCGCCAAAACTGATGTGGCAGACCACATCGACTGTGCGGCATTGATGGGGGCATCTTGCCAAGGTTGCGTCGAAGTCGTTCGCTTGCTGCTCGAGGCCGGTACGAAGGACGTCCCAAACAACGGTGGCTACACGGCTTTGATGGCGGCATCTTACCAAGGTCATCCCGAAATCACACGGCTGTTGGTGGAGGCTGGCTCCGACAAGGATGCCACAAATGACAGGGGCAAGACAGCATTGATGATAGCATCTGAGACTGGTCAGGTCGAGATCGTCCGCTTGCTGCTGGCGGCTGGCGCCAACAAGGATCTTCCAGACAACAGCGGTCGCACAGCCTTGATTAAGGCATGTTGCCAAAATTATGTCGAAGTGGTGCAGCTGCTGCTGAAGGCAGGCGCCAACAAGGATTATGCGGACAACAAGAATGGGTACACAGCTTTGATAGCATCATCGCACGCAGGTCATACCGAGATCGTTCGTTTGCTTTTGGATGCCGGTGCCGACAAGGATCATGCTGACACTAGGTTCGCCAGTGGCACCCTTTTCCCCTTTTCATCTTAAGGTTCCGTTAGAAATTGTTATTATTGTTATCGTGATTATTAATCGTACTAATGTACTAATGTAATTACTGCTTTTATTATCATTATTAAGGGGCCACAATCGGGAACCCAGGACAACAAGGCAGACACTGCCTTGATGGTGGCATCGGTTGCAGGTCATGTCGAAGTCGTGCGGTTGCTCCTGGAAGCCGGCACCAACAAGGATGTAGCAGAGAACGACGGATACACAGCTTTGATGATGGCATCTACCAGAGGTCATGTGGACGTTGTCCGCTTGCTACTGGAGGCCAGCGCCATCAAAGACTTGGCTGACAACAGCGGCTACACGGCGTTGATGATGGCATCGTACAGAAGCTTGATAGAGAGTGGGTGGCCTTGACCTCTTTGGGGAATTAGATTAGATCCCACATACAATCCCGAGGATTGTTTTTTTGTTTTTTCAATATTCGGTCCCCGTTGGATACTGGACAACTAAGGAAATCAAGTCGAAGTGGTACGTTCTCTCTTGGAGGCTAGTGTTGAAAAGGACCTAACAGAGAAGGACGGGTACACAGCTCTCATGATGGCGGCCGATCATGGCCATGAGGATGTCGTTCGTTTGCTGTTGGAGGCCGGTGCCGACAAAGACTTGGCGGACCATAGAGGCCACACAGCGGTGATGATGGCATCTGCAAGGCAGGAACAGAATCCTGAAATCGTTGCTTTGCTGTCATAGGCACTGTGTCAGTTTTACGCGGGCTTGCATAGATGCGCTCCGACATGGAAAAGGATCCGGGTGTCCACGCCCAGGGCCGAAAACTGCAACCTCTAAGTCTTTCGAAGCCTTACAAGCTTACAAACTCTAGCCCCTATAAGCCCGAATCCTTAGACACCGTTGCCCCTATAGGACTTCAGGACCCCAGTTCATATGGTAGTTTCCGAAAATAGGGGACCCTAAGATAGTACCCTAAATAGTAGGATCCTTATTATAAGAACCCCAAAGTAAGGTATACCCCTAACTTTCGGAAACTCCCATGTACGCGACGCCGCAGGCCCCTTAGCCTGTTTCACTCAAGCGATCGATCCTCGAGCAAGTTCCCGAGGCCCCTGAACTTCCCGCATGTTTCCTAGGACCTAGAGTAGGCCCTTTTTCCCTTTTTAAGGGTTCAGGTTCACTTAAAAGCCCCTTTGAACCAAAAAGGGCACCCTTTCTATTCGTAAGCTACTCTTGGGTCTAGTTTCTTGCCAGGATTCTACACTGGAACCTCGCAGTACCCTTAAAGTAGAAGCCCAGAAGTTGGAAACCCCATAGCCTCAATCCCTAAGAGTAGGATATAGGGAATCCTAGCACTTTTCGGCCTTAATCCGATTTCCAGCTTTTTGGGGTTTACTGTAAAGGAACCTGTGAAGGAACCCGAGGATCCTAGCAGGGCTTCATACCCGTTCTAGAGCGGTAGATTTAAGTCCCTGGAGCCTTAGGGCCCTAGCGGTGCACCTTTTAGGGGTTTAGGGTTTAGATTCACGAGGTTTAATGAGGGGTTTAGATTTAGATTTGTTTTGGGTCTAGATTTACGGGTTTAGGGTTTATAGATTTAGGGGGTTTAGGGTTTGGGGTCAGGGAGTTTTGGGTTTCGGCTCCCCCTTAACCCTGAAGAACCTACCTTTTTAAGGACTTATATACTGAAATCATAATAGGGAACCCTAAAACGGTAGGTTCTTCAGGGTCAAGGCCGGGTTTAGGGCTTCCGGCCTTTAATCTCCCCTAGGATGCCCAGTAGTACCCTTATTCCCTTTTTGTAGTCCTAGGTTCCTTATAAAGTTACCCAATACCAAAAAGAGAGGCCTTTTTATTCTTACCAAACCCTAAACCCTAAACCCTAAGCCCTTTTTATTCTTACTGGGTATCCTAGCTCCCGCCCGAGGCAGAACGAGGAGAAGGCGAAAGAGCTTCGGCAGATCGCGATCATCCTCGAGGCTTCCAGAGAGAAAGTACTTGGAGGGTCGGGGGACTTAGTAACCGGTTATTTTAGGGACTTATAAGTACCATAACCCCAATTAGGGTCCCTTCTAGGGTACTTACTACCTACTTACTAAGGCCCCCGACCCTCCAAGTAAGACAAAGGTCTGAGTATCAGGACCCCCCAATGGCCCTTTAATGGAGCCCTTATGGTCCTTAATAGTGGGTATTTAGGGTATGTTGAAGGCTAGTTGGGGGGTCTAGGTAAGTAGTGGATCTTTAAGGGTTTAGTGTTAAGCATAGTTTGAGGTAGGGGTTTAGACACTCAACAATGGGATTCCTATAAAGATTGGATCTATAAGTGTTTAGTGTTATAAGCATACTTTGATACAGGGGTTTAGATATCCAACAATGGGATTCCAAATAGCTAGTCGAGGTATCGTAAACCGTGCCCCAAAAGGCTTGTTCTGGTTGCTATCAGGCCCCTATACTGCCAGTCTAGGGATTTGCTGTCGGGTTTAGGTTTTGCGCTATATAGACCTTCTTGTATCAGTGGGCCGCAGAAGTATTAGGATCCCTGCTCCACAGGGTTCCATGTGCCCATTTAGTATATACTCAGACCTGAAAGTAGTCGCTCTGGAATCGGTGATGAGCCTTTTCGGTTCCGCATACTTTAGGGCCTATCGGGTTCCAGGTGTAGGGTTAAGAGCCTAGCATAGGGCTTCTAGGGTTCTAGGATGCCCAGTAGTACCCTTATTCCCATTTTGTAGTCCTAGGTTCCTTATAAAGTTACCCAACACCAAAAAGAGAGGCCTTTTTTATTCTTAGGTTACTGGGTATCCTAGGGTTTAGTTCAGACAGGGTTTAGGGTCTGGTTTAGGTTGTGCAGATCTGAGGCCCTAAACCCAAAACCCTAAACCCAAAACCCTAAACCCTAAGCCCAAAACCCTAAACCCAAACCCTAAACCCTAAGCCCAATACCCTAAACCCTAAACCCAAACCCTAAACCCTAAACTTACTTTGGGGGTTTACTGGCAATAATAGTGCTGGGAGTTGAGGCGTTTGCAGCTTCTCGGCAGGTTCGGGTTTAGGATACTCCGAGTGCTATATAAATGAAATCACAATAGCGACTTAATATCAATAACAGTAACACTTAATCATAGTATACTACTAAAGGGTAACATATCTTCAGTGCTGCAATATCAATAATCAGTGTTGTGCATGGGCTTTTGGCCGACAAACTCCAGCCTCACAATTCTTTGCTAAGGTTGCGGTAAACCTCCTTAAGCCCTCAAGCCGTACGGATTAGGGCGTAGGGGTTTTGGGTTTAAGGTACCCTCATACCCCATGCTCTCAATTTTGCACGGTCGTGCAAGTCTCCTCAATGCTCCTCCTGGACATTGGGGCCCACTCCTTCAAAGCGGAAGTGTTGGCCTAAACTCCAAGCCGTAAACCACTTCACCCGAAGCCTCTAAACTCTCAGGCTTTTCCACCCTGAAGGCTTAGACCCCAAAACCCTAAACCCTAAACCCAAAACCCTAAACCCTAAACCCTAAACCCCAAACCCTAAACCCCAAAACCATTAAATCCTAAACCTGCAAAGAGGTTTTCACTCGCGATGCCGACTGGCGCCGGACGGAGGACCCTTCTCGGCTTGCCACAGAGTATCCCAGACCTTCCAAAATCCCTTAATTAAGGAATATACCTTAAATCATATTAGGGATCCTACTATAATTTAAGGTATATTCCTTAATTAAGGGATTTTGGAAGGTCTGGGATCCACGACAGCCCTGTAATGCCCGGTAGAATATGCCTAGAGGGCCTTGAAGTCAGGAATTTATACCATCAACATATTAAGCACCCTTTGGCTCCCTATGATTCAAAACACGTTCCTTCATTGAGGGGCACTGGGCTCCCTGGGAACTCCAATCACAGTATAAAGTGGTTTCGGTCGTTGGGGTGTTTATCAAAATGGACGCAGGTATCCATGTTTTCTTAAGTGTTTTGTTCATTGCTTTCATTTTGATCTTCTTTACCGTGTGGTCTTTTGCGGGAGGGATTACAGCTTCAGGTCAGAGAGTTTAACGTTCGCCGTGTTGCAGAAGTTGCCAATACACAGCCTTCGCACGTGAATCAGCACTTCACTATTCTTGGCCTAAACCCTAAACTCCTAAACCCTAAACCCTAATTGTGACGCAGCTTGCTCAAGATGTCTCAACTGCGCTGAGATGTGTCAATCGAGCCCGAAGTTGAAGTATCTAAAACCTCTCAGCGAGAAACTCTTCCCCCCGCTCCCAGTCTCCATCCTATAAGGGTCCATGTATCCATATGAGTATACTTTGACCCCGAAGTACGTATATAGGGACTACATTGGGGCCTATGTATATACTATAGGAGAACATGGACCCTCAGGGCATGGCATGCTCCAATACCCTTGCACCTTTACCCCGTTGGCGCTGTAGACTCAGATTACGGGATTGGTTCGCGGTTAGCTGCCGAGGAGCATTTCATTGGCCTTTCTGGCACGTGCGCTGAAGAGTCACTCCCGAAAACATACCCCTATACCCTTAACCCCCCAAACCCGAACCGCATGCGAGGACAGTACGGTGTCTGTTGACTTCCACCTGCCCTCTCACGCCCAGCGTTCCGGGGAAGAGATCGAGCTGCAACCGGGCATCGACACCTGAAGTGGGCGCAAGGGGTGTCGGAACGGGTTTAGGCCAAGTTTAGGGTTTAGGGGTTAATGTTTGCCCTAAACCCTAAACCCCAAACCCTCCCTTAACCCTGAAGAACCTACCTTTTTAGGGTTCCCTATTATGATTTCCTTGTATAAGTCCTTAAAAAGGTAGGTTCTTCAGGGTTAAGGTAAACCCTAAAGGGCTGAAGGCTGTAGAGGTTCAGGGTTAATGGCTTCAGAGGTTTAGCCGAGCTCAGAACTCAGAGCTTGAGATGGGGTTCGGGGGGTTGTTTGGGCTGCGGGGTTCAGGGTTAGTAGGTTACCTATAGTCTCCATTGTAGTTCCTTTTTTTGGTTAACCAGTTTTATGGTTAGGATCCTATAATAGAGATTTTGGTAAACCCAAAAAAAGGAACTACAATGGAGACTATAGGTAGGCTTTAAGGTTGAGGGCATTTTCGGACTTCCAAATCCCCCAAGCCGTCTTCGAACCCTGGATCCGAAGCCCTAAACCTGTAAACCCTAGACCCTGAATCTCAAAGGGTTTTACCTAAACCGCCCCCAAAAGTGTAAAATTATGGCCCAACACCAGTAAAACTTTATTCTACTTGTGGGGTCCAAGTAAGCCCTAAACCCATCTCAAAGCACCACGTCAGAAGTGTTGAGGATTGGCGAGGAGGGTTTTCGAAGTATAGGTGCAGGGCAGTTTCGGGATTCAGGACTTGTAGGCTTATAGGCACACTGCGCATTCAGGTTTGCCGACTATCCCGTGTAGAACGATCCCGACTGCACTGCCACTTGTCCCACCTTTGCTTCTAACACAGATCATCTTGCTGCTTGGTGTGCCAGTTTACCGTAAAAAAACCCAGCCCGCAGTGGGTAACTGCTTCTTAAACCCTGAAACCTACTAGTACACAGTATTTCGGCAACCGGGCTTCTTGCCCACTCTCCTAAACCCGCCCTAAGAATCCCTAATAGATGTGATGATGGAAGCAAAGTCGTGTGTGCCGTTTTCTGAATGCGCAGCACCGCGGACGATGTTGGAGGCCACCGAGGCCTACTTAAAGGATCATGGGACTTAGTAAATAGGGTTATATTTAGAGTAACTACATTTTTAACTACTTTTAAGCCCAATTAAGGTACTTATGACCTTACTTGCTAAGTCCCATGATCCTCCAAGTAGCAGCCAACAGCCAACAGCGCAACGGCTGGAGGCAGAACGCGCGTTCTTCGTGCTGGTTGAGAATTGGCTTGCATAATACAGGGGCATTAATAATTAGAAAAGGGTTTCGGGGTCCATTATTCTATGCTTATAAAAAGGAACTCACAACATAGCATAGGAAATTATTAAGGCCCCTATAGCATGTGTGAGGTGCTACAAGTTGTAGTGCAGCTCGTGCTCCACATTGCGGCCTGCGAGGTTCAACACAAACCTACACTTGGAGGATCATGGGACTTAGTAAGTAAGGTTATACGTACCTTTATTGGGGTTATAAGTAGTTATAAGTATAGTTACCCTAATTATACCCCTAGTTACTAAGTCCCATGATCCTTTAAGCAGGTGTGGCTGTGGTCACCCTGCAGAGCCTTCAGATCTTTGCCAGGCTAAGCCGCTAGCGCTCGCCGGCAATGCGCAGTCATTGTCCGGTCTTTCATGCGCTAGGTCTTGCTAGCTCTATCTGGGAAGTATATTGATGCCCATTTTGCAAGGGCTTTCGGCCGCGGCCGGCTTAGGCTTCACATCGCTGCGGATCGCAAGTTCATCGAAGACCAGTTCCAAATAGAATTTAATTTGTAAGCCTCAGGCCCAGTAGTCAGGGGTGTTTGCCCTAAGCCCTATACATCCGAACACTAAATAAATGTATAGTCCTCTCTTCCCCGCCCCAGTCAACCAAAATGGCAGACCACTATATAGGTAATTGGGCTTCTCGCTCTTGATGCTAGACTCTCCAAGCGCGCTTCTGGTGACATGGTTCAAAGGGGTTCAGCAAGGGGTTTTGCACCATGCCGTGCGGTCTTCGAGACACCATGAATGGAGAGACACATGACAAATTGTACTGCAAAGAACTAGGAGCCATACCTGCTGAGCTTTCGAGCTCTTGCACCCTGAGCTTGTGATACGAACGCTGGCATCGTCTATTTGGCATTGGGGCGGGGGGGGGGAGGTCGCGTACACGGTCAGTCTGAAAGCATGCTCCAAGCACACCTGAGCGCCCTAGAACCCACAACCCATAAACCCCTACCTAATCCCCCGAGAGAAGGTCGTGATAATGGCCCAACACCTATAACGGGCCTGGCCTTGTACATACTTGCCGTCCCGGTAAACCCTCACAAGTTTGAAGCATCCTTCGATTCCGGACCTGGAGCCCCAGCCGTGTTGCTTAAGGCAATCGTCTGCAACGCCTTCCTTGAAATCCGCGCAGGAGGGTCGGGGGCCTCAAAAGGTAGGATGAAGGTAGGTGGGATATTCCCAAATAAGAGTCCTTATATAAGGGAATCCTTAATCCCACCTACCTTCATCCCACCTTGTGAGGCCTCCGAGAGGGGCGGGGTGGGGGCGCTTGGAGGCTTTCAGTGTGAGCCTGGAGGGGTTTTGGAGTTTAGGGCGGCTTGGGGCTTTTTGGGTTGGAGTACACTTTACCGTGCGGTTTTTTCCGATTAAGGTTACAGTAGGTCATTAGGGCTGCGTTTGTTTATGGATTCTAAGAGGTTTCCCGAGCTGGAAATCACGGCTTGCCTAGGACACACAAAAACACACACACAAACACACACACACACGCCCTGTCAGCCGCATAAACCCCACGGGCCCCCCTGCCATACACCTTGACAGCCCTGTATGCAGAAAACCCCCGCACCCAACAATCGAAGCCATAAACCCTACACCCGAAATGTCGAAGTCCCGAACCCGAAATCAAAGCGAAGCCCTAAGCCCTGCACCCTAGAGGCCTAAACCCTCCTGAACCCTAAACCCCCATCAGTCCGATCCGACACCGGCGGCAGAGACTGAAGATCCGGAGGAGGCGATACGATGGGACTCTCGGCATTCAAGCGCAAGCTGGGCTAGTACAGACGCCGGACTATCTACTTTCTAAGAGTTCGTTGCTGTGATTGTGCCATACTATATGTGAGTTTCCCAAAATACGGGACCCTAACATAATATCCTAAATAGTAGGATCCTATTTATAGGGGCCCCAAAATACGGTAGCCCTAATTTTCGGAAACGCCCATATTGCCCAAAGAGCCCCATACTTCTCAGTTGAGGAAAAGACCACCACGGCCCAGGGCGAATCCTAAAAGCAAAGGGGAAAAGGAGGGGCCCTTAATGGCCTGTAATGGGCTATATAATGAGTATATAATAGTTAAATTAAGGGTATATACCTAGGGGTCCATATTAAAGGTCCCTCCTTTTACCCTTGGACTAAAGCCAGTTCCGTGTCAGGGCTTTGAGTGTTCTGGCTGCAGTCAATCCAGAGTCGTCACCTACCCACCTACATGACGACTGGGTTTACGGGTTTAGGGTTGAGGGCCCAGCATATCTCCCGCTGGGTACCCAACATTTGGCAGCGATATTTGTATCCTGCTCGTGCTAGCATGGGTTGCTATTGTTCATGTGCTTGCAGCAGCATGGCACAGTGTAAGTGGGAAAGTCCACATGAAGCATTTGGGAAACTCGGAAACTCAGTAATCCTAAGCCCTTAGAGTTGAAGCGGCTGATGGACAAAATCCTGCATTGCCCATTACAAGGAATACACTGTAATTCACCTAGTTTAGGGTCCTGAAGGTCATGCAGGATTTATATCATCAACCGTTATGATAGTATGATACACACCAAAACCCTATTCGAATCCTTGAAGCCCCTACATTGTAGATCCCTACTATAGATCCCTTATGCGATTTTGTCCATCAACAGAAGTAAGGATGGCGCCGGGCATCACAGGATCGGGGTTTCCGTCACTGTCAGACAGATGTTCGCCATTGGAGGGCCTACTTCTCTCACTATGCGCCCTGGCCACGGTTTAGAGTTTAGGGCTTAGGGTCACGATGCCCCCTGGCCACGGTTTTTAGAGTTTAGGGTTAGGGCTTAGGTTCACAATGCGCCATGGCGAATTTAGGATTTCAGATTGCCTCTCACAGTGCGTCTTGGCGAGTTTAGGATTTTAGAGTGTGTGCTTAGAGTTCAGTGCTTCGAGCTTCAGGAGAGCAAGGGGCACACCTTAAACTTGAAACTGTGCACAGTCCTAGTAGTAGAGTAGGTAACTTTTTAACTTTTTTTGGGCAGTATAGTCCCTACATATTCCCTATATAATCACAAAAGCTTACCTGTAGCTCCCCATGATACCCAACAAGTAGGCAGTTAAAGCAGCAGCATCACGGAAGGTGCAGTCTTAAGCGCGCCTTGGGGCAACATGAGAAGGGGTTCAGCCCTAGGCATTTCGGACACAACAGATCACAGGAGATGAGGTTTGGAGGTGGCCCCTTGTCTTACACATGCATACCTGGTACTACAGCCAAGCCCTGAAGCTGTTTAGACGTCTATCTATCTGTCTATGTACATATGTATATACACTGTTATAGGTGTGTATGAATAATTATGTAACAACATATGTACACATACTCTATCTGAATATACTGTTTTGAGCCTTCTCCAAGAAACCCTGAGCCTTGATCAAGCCCTGTAAATAAAGCCATACTCTAAGCCCTTAGCCTCCAGCCCTGAGCGCCGGTAGGAGTTGATGCATTTCTGATGGACCCGGGCCCTTCCCCTACATGGCCCTACATGAGGGCGTTTAGGGTGTAGGATTTAGGGTGTAGGGTTTAGGGGTTTAGGGTTCGGGGACCCGAAGATCTCAGCTGCATAAGTAGTGGGTTATTGACGACTACAGATTTAGGAACAGCCCCAAACCCTACAAGCCCTACCTAGACCCCCAAAAGTAGGTAAAATACTGGCCCAAAGCCTATGAACGGCTATTATTCTACATCCTTTCGGCGTCCAGGAACCTGCCAAAACCTACCTTTTGTAGGGTCCCTATAAATGCCCAACCCCCCTCCGTCTTTTGAAGAGGAAGTGGACAGATGACCGGCGGCACTCAAAGGAAGTCTGGCTCCTCGCGCCTTGGATATCTTTTTTGTGGGTGGTTGTCAAAATTATGGCCCTTTGTATGAACCGTACTTGAATTCTACACCCTAACACTTTTGTAAAACCCAGAGAAACGTCTAAAACCCCACCTAAAGCCACAAGGGTAGTTGTCAAAATTATAGTCCATTTTTGTGTACCCTAAATATTATTATTAGGTGCCGTACAATAGTAGGGACCCACAAAAGGGTCCAGCCGGCGGCTTTTACGCAGTTTAAAGAAATTTGAATAGGTGTTTGGGATACATGATTGTCGCATAACACTAGAACGTGATATGGGAGTTTCCGAAAATAGGGACCCTAATATAGTACCCTAAATAGTAGGATCCTTATTATAAGGACCCCAAAATAAGGTAGCCCTAATTTTCGGAAACTCCCATATTGCTGTTGGAGACTGAGTCCGCTGGATTCGGCTGACAAATTCGAGGGTTCCGAAACTCCCCCGTACCCTACCTATAGTCTCCATTGTAGTTCCTTTTTGGGGTTACCTTATAGGATCCTAATTATATAGTTGGTTAAACCAAAAAAGGAACTACCATGGAGACTATGGGTAAACCCTACACCGCAGACCCTCAACCCTAAACATGCGGGACAAACGTGGCTGGACCGAGTTGCTCTGGCAACCACCGACATGACGGTTTCGACGGGGCTATTTAGGGTTGCATGGTCTGGGGACCTCTCGTGCAGTCGTCAGAAATCCGTTTGCCCTGTTCAGGGCTTCCCGAGTGTCGTCAAAGTAAGGATGAGGTCAGAGGGAGGGGCCAGTCTTTCCTCGATTGTTGATATGACAACCTTCATCACCTTAGTTAAGTTTGGAAGTAGCTGGAAGTGTAGTTACCACCGGAATTACTTGGCTCAACATGTTCTTGTTGCAGTTATCATGCCGACGGAGTTATCGCGCTTCTTGGCTGCTGCCCCCTTTCGCGAAGATGCTGCAAATCAATATGCTATCAGGAGAAGCTCTGACGAGCATACCTGTGGAGGAGGTACACGACGTGAAGGACTTGAAGCAGCGCCTGACCCAGCTGCACGGCTTGCCACCACGGTTCAGGCAGAGGGTTTTCTGCCACCGCGAAAATTTGGAGGAAGCCGTGAGGCTGGACGGCCCCATGGACTTGGATCTCGTTTTGTTGGCATTTTCTGATGTTTCTGAAGGGCAGGTGGAAGAGCTTGCAGCTGCTGCTTCAGAAGGCTCCGTTTCTGAGGCGGGAAGTTTTGAACCAGCATACATACTTGAACAAATAAGTAAGTATGTAGAACATGATATACTGATATCAAAGCCCCTAAACGCCTAAACCCCAAACGCCTGCGTTTGGTCTTCCGGTGGGCGTCGCCCTTGTCCAGTTTCTTCCACGCCCGAGGTATCACTGGAGACTAGCCCAGTCAAGCGTGTTTCGGGTTCCGGGCCTAGGGCTTGGGGTGTAGGGATTAAGGTGAAGCAACCGTGACTTGGAGCTTGTTTTAGCTCCTGTAATACGCCATGGACAATTGCGTTTGGCTCGCTATGATACGGTTTAGCGCCCTAAACCGTAAGCCCAGGGATACGAGCTTCCTTGTTTGTCGATGCGTCGGGGAGCAAATCTCAAGCCCAAGCCCCGTGCCCGAAAAGCCAAAATCTAAGTCTCCTGGCCAAGACTTGCAGCAACAAGAGATAGGGCTTCAGGCGTCTACGGGTTTAGGGTGTGGTACGGTTGATGGTATAAATCCTGCACTACCTTAAGGACCCTAAACTATGGGAATTATGGTATATTCCTATTATGGTTAATGCAGGATTTATACCATCAACCGTAGTATTGCAACCGCAACGGTTGCATTTCCAAAGACCCTGAAGGTCGAGTCCATGATGCAGCTGCCACAAGATCCAGATTTGATTGGCACCACTCGGCAGCCAGCATTGGTGATCGCAGCTGGTCGAGGACATGTCGAAGTCATACGTTTGCTGTTGGAGGCCGGTGCCGACAAGAACCTGGCCGACAACAGCGGCTCGACAGCTTTGATGATCGCAGCTGGTCAAGGACATGTCGAAGTCATACGTTTGCTGTTGGAGGCCGGTGCCGACAAGAACCTGGCTACCAACGGCGGCTTGACAGCTTTGATGTGCGCATCTTTGCAAGGTCATGTCGACATCGTGACGTTGCTGTTGAAGGCAGGTGCCGACACAAGCCTGGCCGACAAGAGCGGCAAGACAGCTTTGATGATGGCAGCTGGTCAAGGACATGTCGAAGTCATACGTTTGCTGTTGGAGGCCGTTGCCGACATGAACCCGGCCAACAACAGAGGCTGGACAGCTTTGATGATGGCAGCTAGTTCAGGACATGTTGAAGTTCTGCGTTTGCTGTTGGAGGCGGGTGCCGACAAAAACTTGGCCGACAACTACTGCGCGACACCTTTGATAATGGCAGCTGATCGACGACATGTCGAATCCCTGCGTTTGCTGTTGGAGGCCGGTGCCAACATGAACCTGGTTGACATCAACTGCTCAACAGCTTTGATGATCGCAGCTGGTCAAGGACATGTCGAAGTCATACGTTTGCTGTTGGAGGCCGGTGCCGACACGAACCTGGCCGACAACAACGGCTCGACAGCTTTGATGATCGCAGCTGGTCAAGAACATGTCGAAGTCATACGTTTGCTGTTGGAGGCAGGTGCCGACAAAAACCTGGCCGACAAGAAGGGTTCAACAGCTTTGATGATGGCAGCTGGTCGAGGAAATGTCGAAGTCCTGTGTTTGCTGTTGGAGGCGGGTGCCGACAAAAACCTGGGCGACAACAAAGGCTCGACAGCTTTGATGATGGCAGCTTTTCGAGGACATGTCGAAGTCCTGCAGTTGCTGTTAGAGGCCGGTGCCGACACGAACCTGGCCGACAACAACGTCTCAACAGCTTTGATGATCGCAGCTGGTCAAGGACATGTCGAAGTCATACGTTTGCTGTTGGAGGCCGGTGCCGACACGAACCTGGCCCACAAGAACGGCACGACTGCTTTGATGAACGGAGGAGCGCATGTCGAAATCGTGACGTTGCTGTTGAAGGCAGGTGCCGACAAAAACCTGGCCGACAAGAAGGGTTCAACAGCTTTGATGATGGCAGCTGGTCTAGGAAATGTCGAAGTCCTGTGTTTGCTGTTGGAGGCCGGTGCCGACAAAAACCTGGCTGCCCACGGCGGCTTGACGGCTTTGATGTGCGCATCTTTGCAAGGTCATGTCGACATCGTGACGTTGCTGTTGAAGGCAGGTGCCGACAAAAACCTGGCCGACAAGAGGGGCAAGACAGCTTTGATGATGGCAGCTGGTCGAGGTAATGTCGAAGTCTTGCGTTTACTGCGTGAGGCTGCGGCTTGAGCTCGTTTTCTTTTGTGCCCATCCCAAGGCTGTGACCAGGATCGGGCAGACATTCAAAGTTGAAACCTAAGAGGGACTGGGCCCATGTTTTTTTTTCGGAGAGCCAAATACCTCTTCACTACTAAGGCTCTTGCGCAACCGTAAATCTTTCAATCCTAAACCTTCTAAACCCTAAACCCACAAGCCCTTGTTCCCTGTCTTCGAACGGGCTCTATGGTTTTTGGGTTTTCTGGGTTTTAGGTATTTTGAGGGTTGAGGGGCTTGGGGTTCGTGGGTTTCACATGCTTTGGGCTTTACAGTTTCGGGAGGTTATGGGCTTCAAGGTTCTTCCAGATCTGGCGTTAGGTTTGGACATGATGGGTTCGTGGTTCATGAATCCAATGAAGCTCCGGTGCCTCGAAATGCCTGAGCCCGAAAACATCTGCAGACTGCTGTTTGTACATTTTCAGGACTGTGCTTCCAGATGAAAGCAAGCTAATCTAGGGGCCTTAATAATTTGAATAGGCTTTCGGCGCCCATCAAAATAGTATTGATAATTATTTAGGCTCCTATAGTAGATCTCCGAATTACCGCCGATTATGCTTCAAACACGCTAAGAAGAGCTTCGAGCCTCAGGGGCGGTATTGAAGATATCCTGGGGTGCCTTTGGGGTTTAGGGTTTAGGGGTTTAGGGTTTAGGGTTGCCATATTCGCACCCGAACCTCAAAGAATTGAAGTCTCAAGCAGCAACGTCCGGAAGCCCTGAACCGAAACCCGTGAAGCTGCAATTTTGGACCAAAAATGTCTTACTCCGCAGTTGCGCAAAGCGTTCAAAACAGCAACAAGTTCACCAAAGTCGATAGCTGCGCACCCCAAACCCCTAAGCCCTAAACCTTAAACGCTAGACCCCTAAACCCTAACCCCCTAAACCCTAAACCCTAACACCCTAAACCCTAAACCCCTAAAACCTAAACCCCTAAACCCTAAACCCCTAAACTAAACCCTAAACTCTAAACGCTAGACCCCTAAACCCCTAACTCTAAACCCTAAACCCTCTACAAGTAAGAAAAGCCAGAACAAGGCGACCTGCGAGTCTTGAGCACACCAAAGCCCTCTCACGGGATTTAGGGTTTAAGGTTAGGGTTTAAGGTTAGGGTTTAGGGTTTAGGGTTAGGGTTTAGGGTTTAGGTTTAAGGTTAGGGTTTAGGGTTTAGGGTTAGGGTTTAGGGTTTAGGGGGTAGGGTTTAGGGTGTAGGGTTTAGGGTTTTGGGTTTTGGGTTTTGGGTTTAGGGCTTAGGGTTAGGGTTTAGGGTTAGGGTTTAGGGTTTAGGGTTTAGGGCTTAGGGTTAGGGTTTAGGGTTTAGGGTTTAGGGTTTAGGGTTTAGGGTAGGGTACTTGGAAACATGTTTTACGTCTTGATTACTATAATCCCTGAGAAGCCTAAGAAAAGCATCTGACACTGATACTTTGGCATTGTGTACCGCGTTTAGTAAAGAATAGCCGGAAGCCCCAATCCCCTGAAACCCCAAACCTCTACTATAGAGGTCTGCATCACCTTGTAGTCACCCAATTAGAAGCCCCTTACAGGTGGGTAGTTCTTCTTCCATAGTACTCCCATAAGACCCCCTTTACCTTATAGGAGTGGTATGGGAGGCTTATGGGAAACTACCCACCTTATAACTACCCACCTGTAAATGTCTTAGACCAATGCCCTCATGAAGCAAACACTGTTCACCGCAACCCTGCTCTAGTTTTGAAGGTCACTGAATCGGCCTCAACCCGACAACCCTCAACCCTCGCCCCCCTGCCCCTAAACCCTAAACCCTAAACCCCTAAACCCCTAGACCCCTAAACCCTAAACCGCCCAAAGCCCCAAGGGGGCAAAAATACCCGAAGACCACGAGGAGATGGGTCCCGTTGTTTGGAATGGTGCAGGCAAGGGGGGAAGCCCCCACCCTGTAATTTTGACTACAAGGATTATATTAGGGCCCTATTATATTCCGGTTATATCACTATTACAGGGTGGGGGCAGCTTCTAAGATATTGAACATGTTGCATGGTTTCGGGTTCAGGATTCAAGGGTGTAGGTATAGGGGCATGGAAGAGATACCAATACTATTCCATAGGGTTCTTCATGATACTTGAGTACAGGAACGCCCAAAGCCTCAGTCTGATTATGAAGGCCCTTCTAAGAGCAATACGGTTGGGGTTTTACGGTTCGCGGTTTGGGATTCCGGGAATAGGGTGTAGGATTTTAGGATTTAGAACGCAGCCCGAAAGCATCAGGAGGTATGATCGAGTATGCTCGACTCTCCTTACAAGGGTAGGTTTTCAAATTCCTGCTTAGCAGCATCGGTTTCGTGACTTTGATTTGGGGTTGCGAGGCTTGGGGCAGGGGGCTCGGTGAGGGCTTGCCACTTGCTTTCACATTGGTGTCGGGAGCTTTACGGAAGGCCAACGATTGCCAGAATGCAGGGGGCGGATGGGGCTGGGCCGAGAGTTTTGCACTTTACATCACACTTGTTCGCCGCCGGGCAGGGAGCTTCTGCGGCATGTCTCTACACAAAGCAAAGGGGCTTTAGTAACTTTAGTAATTGGAATAGGGATTTGGGCTTAAGGAGCCCCCAATATAGTATTGGTGATTATTTAGGCCCCTGTATTGGTATGTTCCACTGGACGAAGGCGAGTTTGCTTTTCTTACACCTAGTCGCTGGTGTTTTACTTACACTTGGTTAGCATTCGAGCGGCAAGTCTTCTATGCTTTGTCTGCACTCGCTGGTACGCTTGTCTTACACATTCATTCTGTCTTACCTTGCATCTGCCCGGTGCGGATAGAACCAAAGCCGAATACTGTTGCGATAGCCGCTACGGCCGCTACTACTACTGCTCCTGCTCCCGCTCCGGCTCAAACTTCTACTCCTGCTCCTGCTCCTCCTTATCCTACTCCTGCTACCACTACGACTCCTGTATCGGGCCCTGCTAAAGATTTTTGAATTCACGATATGAATACTTGGAAGGCGGAGCGCTGTTCGACATGGCTTTAGTCCTGCTGCAGCTTCGGCTTCCAACAAACTTCAACAAGCTTGAGCCTGGGAGGGAGGTTGTCAGGACTCAGGGTCTAGGACGCCTTGTGGGATAATAATACTCACTATAAACTAAAAGTGCACATTTCTTCTGAGTTCATTTTTGGGGGCTTATGTACTCAGCAGCTAAGTCATGAACGGCTTAATCTTCCGCGTTTACTTCGCCTCCTGCGGCAGGTTTCGGGGGTTTGGGCTTGCAGGGCAGGGGCTTCGAAGTTCAAGCAGGCTTGAGGCTGGAGGGGTTGGAGTGGAGTGAGGGAAGGATGCCATGGGAGTGGGTTCTTATGACTGCTTGACAGGCAGTCTTTCTTTCTGTCCCTCAGTATCCGTTTTTCAAAAAGATTTCATCAAACCGCCGGAATGAAGATGTTGTTTTGATTGAGATTGCAGCATGTGCTGAAATGGTTTGGGCTCGGCGTGGAGCTGTATGTTTTTGCTTGTTGTCATCTGTGCTCGTACATCGCCGTCAGTCTGCTGTAATCTCAGACAGTGTAATATCAGACATTCAGCTTGCACGACGTTGCCCACGAGTGCAACTTTCCTAACCCTAAGGGTCCATGTACCCAAATAGTATATATATATATATATATATATATATATATATAGGCCTTAATGTAGTCCCTATATAGGTACATTGGGCCCAAAGTATATACTATTTGGGTACATGGACCCTTAGGGTAACCAAGGATGCTGCTGCAGAGCCTCGCGCTCTGCCAATTTGCTCGAGCGGAGTGTCTTGACGGATCCAAGGGGATTTTTCCCGGCGTAAACAGCAAGCATAGCACACAGAAAGAATCCTGAACCCTGAATCCTGAGGTGTATCTAAGCATATCTGAGCGTTCGTCTTCATGAGTCATGAACTGGAGGTACAGTTCAGAGTTGATTCCGTAGCCGCCACCCCTATTGTCAACTTGCATTCCGACTAAAGCAGAACTGTTCTGATGATGTGGTGACAGTCGGTAGTACTGACTCGCTGGCGACCTTCTGGCTGCATGGCAGCAGCACGGTAGCTAGTGTATTGACACCAACCACTGCAATGGTCGCTTTCCGTCAACTTGTTGATATAATCCCTTCCCCCTAATATTTAAGGCCCCCCCTCCCGAATATTAAAACTGGATTTCGGAGGTTTAGTTTTTATATAAGGGGGGGGGTTTCGGTTCGGTGCATCCACGTACCCGACTCCCAGCTGCTAGCTATCCTAAGCCTGGAGCCGTGAGGCCCTACTAAAGCCCTAAGCCCTAAACCTCGAGCCCAAGACCCTAAAGCCCTGAGCCCTAAACTTTAAGCCCTAAAGCTTTAGCCCTGAGCCCTAAACCCTTAAACCCTAAAGCTCTACTGTCTTTAGTACAGCTGTAATCTTTGGCTCTATACAGCCCTGAGCCCTAACTTTAAGCCCTAAAGCCCCAAGCCCCAAAGCTTCAGCCCTGAGCCCTAAACCCTTAAATTGAGTATTACTGTAATCTTCGTTCAATTAAAACACATAAAGATCTAGCCCCCCCCCCCCCCCCCCCTAATGTTGTCCCTTTTAAATTGAATGTGGGGCCCGAAACGGCGAAATCCCGGGGGCCGGGAGTTTTTATATTAGGGGGGTTGAATGTTAAGGGGAAGCGATTATTCATGCGCACATCAGACCCTGAACTCTTCGATTCCAAGAGCCTCTCCAAATAACCCACATGGGTGGTTGTCAAAATTATGGTATCTTTTTGGGTCCTTAGTATAGCAGGGCACCTAATATTCAGGACACCCATAAAAGGGACTATGATTTTGACAACCACCCACATCTTGTTTGTAGACTTGGAGTCATAGGAGCTTCATCTCGGGCCGGGAGTTTCGACGGAAGACTCACAGGAAGAGGATGTTAGAGTCTAGACCACGGTAGAGATGCAATCGCGGTTTCGGCTGGCTTAGAGAAGCTTTAAGTTAGCCCCCTTGTACTTGCCTTGGTAGAGACACCTAATCCAGGATAGATTCGTATGGCTTTGGGATTCCAAAGTCTACTTGCCTGTGGAGTTCTACTCACCCGAGACATGCTATCGTACTTACAACGCTCGGCATGCCACCTGCCAATAGGGTTTGCGATTTAGGGTTGGAGTAGAGGAGTTAGGGTTTGCGATCCTGGGATAGGGCTTATAAGCATCAGGATTTATGAGTCCCTCGTACCCCCTGACAAACTTGAACCTGGTTGTACCCGAATGCCTTGTAGGCCCGTGACCTCGAGATTAGCGTAAAGGTTCGTGTGTTATTTGTCGACAGCTCGTATGGTAGTGACTCATGACTTTCACTGCATGTGCGGTCCCAAGTTGCAGACACGGGCCACCAAGACTCAGTAAGACTTTTCCGGAACCACCAGCGAAAGGTTAAACCTTCCCTTCCAGCCAGCATCGCAAAAACCCTAAACCCTAAACCTGAAAGCGCATGAAACCCTAAACTGTTGCCAACAACCACAGAGATCCCTGAAGAGCCCATGCGACAACCTCCAACCTTCTCAAACCCGAGCCCCACATGGCAGGCTTCGACCAGCCCGTACCTGAACCCCGAAAGTATGTAGAATAATAGCCTTTTATAGGTTTTCAACCATTATTTTACCTACTTTTGGGGGTCTAGGTAATCATGCCTTGCCACGACGAATCGAGGGTCATCTAAAAATGTCTTCCCTTTTCATAGGTTAACCGACTCAATCAATCGAATACTCAAAAAGTCGACCGCGCCGTCGCTGCAATAACTTTGCTACTCGCAATGGCCGTCGTCTTAGTATGCATAACAGTTCATGAAGCGTGACGCTCAAAACGATGGTAGATAGCGGCATAGAGCCAAAAGCCCGAAACCCTATTGTGCACTGGCTACGGCAAAGGCACACCTTCCTGACGATTTGTTTGATGGCTTCTTGGCCAGATAGGCTTGCGGCTCGCTACTGTGGGAGTTTCAGAGTTTCGTAGCTTATATGCATAAGTGCAATGACTCGAAAGAATGACCATCTGAGGCAGTGTCTCTTTTGTTTGGACATAATGAGTATATAGGCCGGAAGGAAGGATAACCTTGCCCAGTTGTAGGGCATTTACTATACCCAAACCCAGAAACCCAAAAATTTCTCCAAGTGGAGCTTGTTCTTCTTCTTCGCACTTCGAGGCCTTGAAGAGAACCCTAGACCCTAAACCGAATTTAATTGGGAGTCAGTACCAACTACTCAGACCTCCATGTTAGCTTTAAGTTTCTGGGTGGTCCATCTTTTGTCCACCCTGCTTTGCGGTGTTCTGGCTTTTCGGCCTGTCTTTGTTGCAGCCGGCGTGTAGCAGGTGTTGCGGCTGAGCGGCTAGGCTTCAGAGTTTCATTGAAAGCTCTTCGAAACAAAGGAGTTCAGATAGAGGCTCGAGGGCTTAGGGTTTCAGGGTTTAGGGTTTCAGGGTTTAGGGCTTAGGCTTAGGGCTTAGGGTGGAGAGGCTGGTTTTGAGGATTGGGTGTTTATTGCGGCTGAGGGTTTCCTAATTTTGGCCTCCCAGCATCTGGCCAGGGTAAATGAAGCAGGTCCTGGATAGGAAGACAACTTTCCAAGGGATAGCTTGGTTGCGGTTTGGGATTCTTAATAATAGTATGTAATAGTTGTGATAGTACCGCTAGTAATAAGAATAGTAGTATATGTTAGACGGTTTTGTAGTTTACCCTAAACCATACTTAAAGGATCACGAGACTTAGTAACTGGGGTTAAAATTCGGCTAACTATAATTAACTACTTATACTTGGGGTCAAGGTACTTATAACCTGACTTACTAAGTCCCATGATCCTCCAAGTAACCCCTAAACCCTTATAGATCCCATTATAGGAACCCTTATAGATCCCTTCTAAAGGAACCCTAAACCCTAAACCCTCACATTACTTACTAAGATCCCAGGCCACTGTTTGGCGCCTCACGATTTGGAATGCCCTAACCTGGATCAAGTCGCCTGGTGGCACTTGCGGGCTCCTGGGACTTTGGGTTCCTACGGTTGATGATATATAAATCCTGCGTTACTAGCCCATCATAAGGGATATACCACAATTCCTATGGTTAGGGCCCCTAAGGTAATGCAGGATTTATATCATCAACAGCTATTTGGTTAGGGCTTAGGGTTCCTTTAAAGGGACCCGCAAGGGTTCTATCAGAGATGTAGAGGGTTCGGGGTTTAAGGTTCAGGGGTTTGGGTTGACCAGGACCCCCCCGCCCATGGCCCTTGAATAGGGCCCTTCGCCTTATGATCTTTAATGGTGGGTAGTAAGATTATATTCGAGGGTAGTTGTGGGGCTTAGGTAGCCATATCAAATCTAAAGACTTACTACTTACCCGTGAGGGTCCATGTTCTCCTATAGTATATACATAGGCCCCAATGTAGTCCCCATATAGGTACTTCGGGGTCAAAGTATACTCATATGGATACATGGGCCCTTGGGGTATGGGATCTCCTCCTGTCCTGTCACCCCCTTTTTTTCACAACACTTCACAAACGCACTTCTAGCATGTTAAGGTTCGGACACTGGGCTTGTGACTTGATCTATGCACCAGGGATAAGGGTTTAGGGTTTACAGGGTTTATAGGGTGTAGGGCTTATAGGGTTTATCGGGTTTATCGGGTTTATAAGGGTTTATAGGGTTTAGGATTTCTAGGGTTTAGGGTTTATAGGGTTTAGGGCTTACAGGGTTTAGGGTTTACAGGGTTTAGGGTTTATAGGGTTTAGGGCTATAGGGTTTAGGGCTTACGGGGTTTATACGACAGCCAACCAGTACTTAAAGGATCATGGAACTTAGTAACTAGGGTTATAATTAGGGTAACAAATATAACTACTTATAACCCGAATTAAGGTACTTATAACCTTACTTACTAAGTCCCATGATCCTCCAAGTATATCCAAAGTCTTCAAGCCGTTACACGTTCAGGACATCACTGAGCGCCACGGCGACTAAGCTCTTTGAATTATTGAGGGCCAGCTTGTTTTTCTAAACCCTAAACCTAGCCCGAAACCATGAGCCGTTGGGCCTTGTAGCAGTTTCAGCACAACTTGAAACCTTACTTTCTGAGCAGTGTACGGCATTTGATGCATTACCTTGAATAGGGTCCCTAGAAATTCCATAATAGGGTTCGTCCTAAGATTCCACACAAAAGTAGTAGGGCTTATGGATGAGGCAGGTTATTTGAGTTTGACCTAGTAGTAGAGTAGGCAACCTTTAACCTTTTCTTAGTTAGTAGTATAGTCCCTATATAGTCCCTGTATGCCCAAAAAGGTTAACCTTTGGTTCCCGATGATACCCGACAAGTAGGTTGAGCTACACATCGGATGAAGGCACAGCCTTCTGATGAAGTTTGGGGTCCTCATAGCCAAAGGCTGATGGGTCGTAGTATGTCTATGTACGTCCCGGTGACGGTATAGCTATAATTGATCGCGCTGCCGTGGAAACTGAGCCCTCTACGCATGTTTGTCTAGGACCTAGAGTAGGCCCTTATTCCCCTTTTTTGGGGGTTCAGGTTCCCTTATAAGCCCCTTTAGCCCAAAAAGGGCACCCCTTTTTATTCCTAGGCTACTCTTGGGTCTAGTTGTTGCGGGGCCTTACAGGTTCAAGCAGTTCATGCAGATGCTTGCGACGGTTCAGATCCCACAGCTGAAGTGCTAGGAAGCCCCACACCCTACTTGGAGGGTCGGGGGACTTAGTAACTGGTTAGTTTAGGGACTTATAAGTACCATAACCCCAATTAGGGTCCCTTCTAGGGTACTTATAAGTCTACTTACTACCTACTTACTAAGGCCCCCGACCCTCCAAGTAATCCTTACGGTTGATGGTATAAATCCTGCATTACTCATATTAAGGAATAGACCATAATTCCCATAGTATAGGGTCCATGAGGTAATGCAGGATTTGTATCATCAACTGTATTAACCCTAAACCGCAAACTTTAAACTCACTCACTCCAAACCCTTAACCCTAAACCCCAACCCTAAACCCTATGAACCCTGAACCCTAAACCCTACCAACTCTAACCCCGGAAGTTTTAAATCTTTCGGGTGGCTGGGCTTTGTGGAACCATGGCTTGGGCGTACTTGGAAATAATTTCTAATTTTTGGTCATTATAATCCCTAAGAAACAGCTAGAATTATAGTTTTTGCTAGGGTTCAAAGTTCAGTTTAGATGGGAGGTTGCCCAAAGAGATCGGCACCACGGTCCAGCAGGGCTTCTTCACCGAAGCTTAGACGTCCTAGAGGGAGGGGAGGGAGGGGGGCTTGGGGTTTAGGGTTGAGGGTTTATAATGTAGGGTTTAGGGTGTACTTGAAGGATCATGCGACTTAGTAACTAGGGTTACAATAGTAACTATACCTATAACTACTTATAACCCCCATGATCCTCCAAGTAGACCCTAAACCCTTAGAGATCCCATTATAGGAGCCCTTATAGATCCTTTCTAAAGGAACCCTAGACCCTAAACCGTCCCATGATCCTCCAAGTAGGGTGTAGGAGGGGGTGTACTTCCAGGATCCGGGGCCCTGGAACGCTTGCATTGTATGCCCTAAACCCTAACATGGGTGGTTGAGGGGTTTAGGGTTTTAGGGTTTAGGGTTCTGGAATGGTTTCTGAGCGTTGTCAAAATGATCTATAAGAGGATTTGCTTTGGAGGATCGGCTTTGAATTCGCGTGCAGAAATGGGCGTTTGGAGGCTTACGGCTATTAAAACGTCTATGAGAGTCGACAGTTGCGGGCTTGGGGTCCTAGTTGAGGTACGTATAACCACACTTCGGAGTAAGTTATCACACCGAGTAAGCTATCACACTCCAGGTATCCGGGCGTGATTTCTTGCACCGGCACAGTCGTGTCCGATACCAGTACCTCACCCCCCCACGTTTGTTGCAGAATGCACCTGCCACCACAGTCTCCACAATTCCGAATTATGTTGTGTATGTTTATTTAGGTCACGCTCAATTCCGGAACTACCCAATATGCTCCCGGTATCATGGGTTGTTGGGCTCAGTGTTCATGGTGTCGGGCTGGGGGTAGGTACAGGGATTCTTTAGGCATGAACGAGTGTAAGTGTTACAGCGTCCGGTCGGTGTTATTCCGAATGCCTTACCTGGACCCTAAATATCCTACCTTTTGTGAGATTCTCAAATAAAGAAATCATAATGAGGATGAGGAGACTTAAAAAGGTCAGTTTTAACTGTAGGATTTACGGTGATACGATTGATGATGCAAATCCTGCATGTCCTTAATGACCCTAAACTATGGGGATTATTATGGTATTTTCCTTATCCTTGGTAAGGCAGGATTTATACCATCAGCCGTATCAGTAAGAGAAGATGAAACCACCCAACCCCGAAACCCCAAACCCCCGAGACCCGAAATCCCATAACTCATCCCAAGTCCGTCCACGACGTGGCATATTCCTGGCCTAACCCTAAGGGTCCATGTATCCATATGAGTATACTTTGACCCCGAAGTACCTATATAGGGACTACATTGGGGCCTATGTATATACTATAGGAGAACATGGACCCTCAGGGTAAGGTGTAGTCTCAGCTAAGGGCTTGGCATTCCCGACAGACCCGCAGCCCGAAACCGGAATGGCCCTGAATCCTCCGAATCCTACCTAGAGGCTCATACCCTACCCCTCTTTTAGGGCGCCTACTTTTTAAGATAACAGATCCTAACCATAACACTAGGTATCCTAAAAAGGGTGGTAGGGTATGAGCCTCTAGGTAAATACCGTCTTCAGGAAGGAATCATGCGGGTTCGCAGCGATGCGTTTGGTGTCGTTGCACCAGTTCTGGCCGTGTCCTCCTGCTGTAGCCTGGCTACGAGGATGCTGGTGTTCACTTCAGTACTGGGGCGCGCCGCAATCGTTTGAATAGAGATTTGGGAGGTTTGGTCCGGACTATGCCATAATTTCTATGTTCTATATGTGGGCTTCATCATACTGGGGTCCCATTGGAATGCCCAGGTCCTCTTTCTCAGGATCCTAATATTGAGGTCGCAGATGCTGTGTAGATTAAGGACCACCGTTTTTTTGAAACTCCAATGCGAAGAACTTGATTCAGAACCAGATACGTCGTAATTGGACTGCTGTAGAGGTCGGGATTATTGGTTGCTGATGCGTATTCGTAGTTCCCTTATGTATATACGATTAGAATATAGTCCAAACCCCTATTCTATACTTAATTATGAGGCACTGGTCCTGTCCGGCATCCGATAGTCTGTGGAGCTGCGGGCTTTGGGGTTGAGGTTTCGGATTTAGGGTTTAAGGTCCAGGGTTTAGGGTTTAGGGATTTACGGCCCCTGCAGCGGTGTGGCACTTGTGGGTTGTGCCAAAACAGCGGGTGTGAACGGAAGACCATAGCTGCAGGAATGTTCAAAAGCGAAGTTCCTTCAATGCTAGTGCAGGATCCTCAAGACAATGCTCTGCATACGCGATTTAAGCAGGCCCGGAGGGACCAAATCGGTCAGATATCGCAGGACAGATTCCATGACGTGGTGAGTATGTGCCATCCTCCGTCACGTTGAGCCATGTGCCACCTAAACCCTAAACCCCTAAACCCGAGCCATGTGCCACCGACAGGAAGCTTGAAATCCAACCCCTGCTGGTCCCGAATGAGGCGTCAGAGCTCCAGCATGGTTTAGAATCCCTGTGCCCCATCGTTGTGGAAATGCCCTCTGGCCCCAAACCCAGAACTCTTAAAGCACTAACTCTAAGGGTCCAAGTACCCAAATATCATATACACTCAAATATAGTAACCTACATAACTTCTATCCCAAACCCGAGTACCTAATTATTGGGTCGTTTGGACCCTTAGGAGGGTAATTGCCCCAACCTCGAAAGCTTGTCACCAAGTTGAGGGTTGCTTTCGGTATAGCACCAAGGCGTCGCAGCCATGAGCAAGCCCGACTCAATTGCCGCATACGTCATTCTGCGTCTCTTCTGAATGTCGGTTTTATAACTTAGAAGCCAATTTGTTGATATCATATCTTATTTGCCACGCTTGTTTCGCAATGAATCGTTACAGCAGCCTGTTAACACGCACACATGCACGCATATGTCTATATATCTGTATACAGGTATAGACATATTGAATAACAAATCTAACATAATGTGTATATGTATTATTCTGTGTTTGTCAGTGTATTTCGTCGGTTTCGAAGACATGCCTAGTAGTAGAGAATAGTATAGTCGAGTATAGCACGCACCACGCCTTCAGAGGAAGCCCCGTTCCGGGTAACCTGTTCCGTGCGTGTGACTGCCGCAGCCAACTGTCTTTAAAAGCTCCTATCTTTGAACCGCAGGTTGACTATACCAAACTAGGATATGCTACACCCTAGTATACGAAAATGCTTAATGACTGTATCTAAGTATACTACAAAATTATATCATATACTGTAGCCGTAGATTAAATAAAAATGTAGCAGACGTTTTGTTTGGGAAACTCCGAGGTTTGCAGCCCTTGTTCCCATCGCTATCACTGCCTGGCAGCTGCGAATCCAAGATCGCCGGGCCGGTTTCATCTAGAGGAGCCTCTTCGGAAGCAATATTTGGGGGTTAGGGTTCAGGGATTCCTAGCTTCTTCGGAAAAGACTACGGGGGGTTTAAGGACTCTTCTGAAAAGAGTATAAGCATAGGAAGCCGTTGAATTAGTTACAAGGGTCCTCAAAAGGGGTCTATAAGAGTTTCTCAAAAGGTTTCTGTATCAGTTACTTTAAGGGATTAGAGTTTCACGACAATCAGGAGCCGGGTGCTTTAGCATTGTTGCAGCTTTCAACCGTTTGCATCAAAGCTTTCAATCTTTTTTCGACATATACTTTGATGTATGTGTACAATGTATGCATGTATGTCCGTATGTATGTACGTATACCTGTGCATACACATGTATGTGTGTACACAAGCTGGTTGCTGTAGGGTGGCTTTCGGCTGTAGCTTTTCTTGTCTGAAGTTTCGAGGTTGCGGAGTTGTGTAGGGTTTCATGGCTTCACTAGTATAGTATTTTTCTATATATATATATATATATATATATTTGTAGATATCAATGTACTAGCAATTAGCGTGCCATATGTTGGCATCCGAAGGTCTTCGTTCGTCTTTGGGGCTTCGATGTTTTCGCGCAGGCTTAAAGGGTTCATGGGTAGATCTGGTTGATGGGACTCGGCAGTTCGAGTCTATACGTCGAGGTTGTCTGAAAATCACGGTCTTCTTTACGGCAGCCTACGGTAAGGACCCTACTGATTTGGGGCTCCATCAGCTACTGAAACTCCGTGCGTGGGAGCGTTAGTCATTAGTATTTGGAGTGTCGGTGGACTTAGTAAGTAGGTAGTAAGTCGACTTATAAGCACCCTAAAAGGACCCTAATTGGGGTTATGGTACTTATAAGTCCCTAAAATGACCAGTTACTAAGTCCCCCGACCCTCCAAGTAGCAGGAGTTTGGTGTGTGACGCTTTGCACTGCTTCAGCCTGGGTCTTGCTGTAGTCGTCACTGGGGTTTACTATCTCTATACTCATAACTACTTATAACCCCAATTACGGTACTGACAACCTTACTTACTAAGTCCCATGGTCCTCCATCTATGAAGAGCGCAGGAACACACCAAGAGCTGTCATATTTCCATGAGACAGGGACGGGCATATAGAGAATCGAGAAGCTGTACACGTCAAACGCTTTTAAGTCCACGCAGCCTCCAAGCACCTGCTCCCCAAGCCCTTTGCGACACCATGTGTTTGTCGATTTCCGAGGACGGCGCAGTGTCGTTTCTCACGTCTTCTATGCCGCCGTCTGTGCCAGAAACGCTCAATCCTCTAATCGCGACATCCATAGCTTAGTTCTAATTTTAAATCTTACATCCGAAAGCCACCGTCGTATATCTAAGTGACATGATTGGCAGCATCATTACGAAAGCCACCAAAACCACAAATCTGCATCCCGAGGTTCTGTGTTCACCTGTCTTGAACTTACAGGGAAAGTCCATGTGCCCATGTAGTATATACTTTGGCCTCACTGTATGTAGGTATATAGGTACTTCAGGGCAAGAGTATAAAGTATATTTGCTATATGGTTACATGGACCTTCGGGTTACTCATTGAGATGCAGCCTATCCTGCGGTCACGAGAAAAAGCATCGTTGCTCAAGGGGATCACTCGGGAGTTCAGGTGGTTCTCAATCCTGAGAAAAGCATGTAGCCTGTGGCACAGGTAGAGAAGTTTGTTCGTGGCCCAAGTTTTAGAAACGCACTCAGAAGTCGGTTTTGCTTTTCCCTGGACCGCGAACCCTAACCCTGAACCCTACAACCCTAACCCAAACTTGAAGTCTTCGTCCTCAAGGGCAGTTTTATACTTTGGCGGTAAAGCGGGTCCTACTTGGGCACTATTGGGAAAAGTACACACTGTATGAGTACTTCGACTGTTAGGACTTGTTTGCTGGCATTGATTTGGGGACCATGCAAGACGACTCACAGTTCGCATCACAGGCCAGCTACACTCCTGGTTTTTTGCGATCTTCAACTTACCTGCCTGTCTCATGAACCTTCCAGTAGGCCAAGCCCCTAATCTTCAACCGTCCTCAACCTCTACATATACATATACATATACAAATACAAATACATATACTTATACATATACATATACATATACATATACATATGCATATACATATACATATACATATACATATTACTCACATACACATACACATACATACGCACACACATACATACATGCATACAGGCATGCAAGCATACATACATATGTGTGTATGCATAGCTATATCTATGTATATACACACACACATATATATATATATATATATGTGTATACTCATATATCAGTATGGTTATGAACGTGTGTATGCATGTGTTCATATGTTAAGACCTAAATATATGACACATGTTTTGAGATGCATGTACATTGGATAATATATTCGCACATTGAACGTTGTATTTCGCCCGTGGCTTTACACTTACATTAGATGAGGGCTCCATGATGTGTGCATATTTATATGTATATCTATCTATCTATCTATATACATATATATATATATACATACATGTATTTATCTATATATGTATGTATGTATGTACATACCGGTCTAAAGATAACGTATGTATATGCGTGTATACTAGAAATGTCGTATATTTACTGTGTATGGTTTAGCTGACAATACCAACATGCATAACGATGACTAGTTTGCTGTTTTTGTTCACATATTAGTAGCATAGTTATGAGTTGTATTTAGTACTATTATTCAATGGGTTTTGCGAATATGTTGTCGTTGCTGTCGTTTTTCTCGGTCATCATATCGAGGTTTACCTCTTGCAAGTTTTTGCCTCAGGTTCGAACCTCAGCCTTCGCTTCATCCTCCTGGAGAAGCGCGGCTACCACAACTGGATTGCAGCTCCTCGATGCCTTCCCTTGTCAAGTTTACTTATTGGCTGTAAACTCAACTTTTCAACTTCGGGGGTTCTTATAAGGTAGTCGATTCTGAAAGTTTCAACTTTATTTCCTTGGGCCAGTGAGTCTAGGAATCTAGGAAGGTTTAAAGGTTTAGGCTTTGGGGTTGGGGGTTTTAGTAGGAGGCAGGGCTCCGATTTCATGGGCTCATAAGCCAGGGCCAGGATCTTAGCTTTAGGACTTTGGGGGTTTAGGCGATATGCCGAGCCCTAAACCCCACAAGAAGCCTCCCGAATTCCTAAACCCCAAACCCTACACTCAGAAAAACAATCCTAAACCCTAAACCACAAAAGAAACCTCAACAAGAACTCCTGGACCCGAAGCCTTAAACCCTACAAGAAACCTCCTAACCCCCAGCGAACCTCCGCAAATTCTTAAAGCTCATCAAAAAAAGGGAACTCTTCCTATAACCTCCAAAGAAGCCTTCTTCATTTCCTAAGCCTCAAAGAACCGTCTGCTTAGGGTCTAGGCTTTAGGTTATAGGGTTTGGGCTTAGGGTTTAGGGTTTAGGAATTAGAGGGGCCTTCATAGCTGGACAGTGAGCTTTAGAAGCCCCTAAACCCTAAACCCTGAACCCTAAACCCCAAGGACGAGACAGCCTCTGCAGCCTTCGTCCTCCGGGGCTCTGGGGCGCCCGCCGAAGCCGACTTGGAGGAAGGCGCTGACCTCTTTTGGGTTTGGGGTTTTTAGGGTTCAGGGTTTAGGGTTCAGGGTTTAGGGTTTAGGGTTTTTAGGGTTTAGGGTTTAGGGTTTTTAGGGTTCAGGATTTAGGGTTTAGGGTGCTGCTTTTAGGGTTCAAGGGTTCAGGGTTGAACCCCAAGGGTCCAAGTACCTAATAATCATACACTCGCCAAAATCCTAACCTACATAACTACTATCCTGAAACCGAGTACCTACTTATCGGGTCCTTTGGACCCTTGGGTTTTTTTGGAGGGCTACAGGGGTGGTTAGAAAGGGTTTGTTGTGAGGGTTCTCTGGGTTTTGTTGAGGCTTGGTTTGGTTTTTTATGAGATTTTGAAGGGCTTCAATGTGGGGGATTTGAGGTTTTCGGGGTTTTCGGGGTGGCTTCGGTGATTCAGACGTTGGGAAATCGGGTGGTGATTGACGGGTCGGGCTCCTATATCTTGGCTTTCGGTTGTAGTTGCCGGGTTGGTATGGCATTCCGCTGCAGGGGTTTAGGATTTAGGTTCCAGGGTACAAGAACCCTAAACCATACAGCCCTATCATAGGGCCTTTTCTATAGCACATGGCTTTAAGACCTAGCGGCCTTGGGGCACATTGGTTATCGGGCTTCAGATGTTAGGAATTGGGGGGGGAGGACTTAGGATATGAATTGTGCTCATCGGTTACTGATGATTGAGATCATAATTAAGCAATTCGCGGCGTAGGTCCGACATGCAACAGTCACTCGCGGTTTTTTTTTGCATTATTGATTGCTTGGTCGGTCTGGTTCCAGGGGCTAGTATCGGAATATCGACGCGACTTCGCCTGGTATGCACGCATGCATACATACATACGTACGTGCGTACATACCTACGTACATACATACGTGAGTACATCCGTACGTACACACATATAGGTGCACATATAGTTCTTGGACACGAAGACTGTTGTAGCAGCCTGATCAAGACACCCTGGGCCTATAATCCCAACATAGTAGGGTTCGTTTACGGAATCCTGAAAAAGGCCCAAGGTTTCTGAAACAGGTTTCTGTATGAAGAGTTTTCGATCAGGCACCACATGGTGATTTCAAGTTAGGGTTGAGGGCTTGAGAAATCTTAGGTTCTGGTGGATACTATGGTGGCATGATAGAACAACTACACGGGAACATTCTTGCAAGTGCTAATTAGCACTCCTCTGCCGCAACTTGGGCTTAGAGGGCAAGATTTGAAGCAGTATGGATAGATTTCGGGTTTGGAATGTCTTTTGCAGGCAGCTCCTTAGAACAAAACGGCTGCAGGTGAGATCTATCTTCTCCAACATGGCGAGGCTGTCCTGGACCAACATGGCCGCATCCAGTTCCAGACAGGCTAGGCTTCGCCATCTTGTGTATCTATGCACGCCCTGCAAATTAGGACATATTGGGGGCTTAGGGCTTACAGGGTGTAAAGGGTTTAAGGCTTGTAGGTCTTGGGGTTTAGGGTTTACAGGGTTCATTTTTGTGGGCTTATGGGGTTTACAGTAGGCCTTACAGTCTTTACAGAGCGTGTCGGGCTTAGGCTTAAGGGATTATGTGAGGAAGTACCTGACGATGCCGAGGACTTGACAAACGAGCCCAACTTCTGTCGCGTCCTGTGGTTGGCATGTTTTTTGGAGCTTAAACCTTAAAGCTCCGATCATGGGGATCCCGCATTGCAGCTTGTGTGTCACATGCAAATCCCATCAAAAACACGTTCTGATCTTTGAGACTTGTACTATAGAGCCTTAATAAGTAGAATAGGTTTTGGGGCCCCTTGATACTATATTGATAAGAAGGAACCCTCCGAATTAGTAATTTTTAAGGCCCCTACATTACTATGATGGGTTCAGGTTTAGGAACTTAGTTACATGTACCAGAAGAGGGATCTGATCTACAAAACACCCAAATACCATGGTTGCCGTAATATAGTAACGTCTACTAAATTATCATTAAATTATTAACAAGAGCCCAGATCTTCGGTTCGGCAGTGTACACCGATCTTGGACAAGTATTCTAGCCCTAAGGGTCCATGTATGTAAATAGTTTGTACATTTGCCTCGATGTAGTCCCTATATAGGTACATTGGGCACGAAGTAACTACTAGTTGGGCTCATGGACCCTTCGGGTAGATCCCTGAGTAATGAACGCTCCCTTTTCTTTGATAGTACGATCCCACATTACTCCTCATGGTAGGGAGGGTCACCGGTTGGGTGTCTACGTAGCAATGAGTCTGATGCTGGTTTTAAGCACATAAAGCCCTGAGACTCAAAATCCCTTCAGAGGCTTTAAAGCTTAAACTCTAAGGCTTTTGAACCTTACCTTGTCCCCAAGAGCATGTAGACAAATTGCCTTGTATAGGGGCTGGGCCAACATTTTACCAACTTTTTAGGGTGTAGGTAAACCCTAACCCCTACATAGTTTGGTCTTTGAGTCCAAGAGCTTCAAGCTAAGGGAGTCCACAGGCTTCTTTTGGGGATGAGGGTGTGGATATCGGCTCTTTAACTTTAGGGTTTAGGGGTTTACGGTTTTAGGGTTTAGGGTTTGGGATTCAGAATTCAGAACCCTCCCTTTCTGGAATCACACTTCGTCATACGCTGGAGCTCGAAGGGTTTCCGGCTTCGTATTCAGGTTTCGGGATTAGGGTTTATGGGTTACGGTTTAGGATGTAGGGTTCAGCGGCTAGAGGGGGATTTCTTCGAATCCCACAGCTGAAAGGCCGAAATGGGCGACTGCTCCGCGATGGCTTCTTGACGCTCTCCTTCAAGGAAGGAATGTTTTGGTCAACATGTTGGGCTTAGGGCCTCTGGTTTTGAGTTTGAAGCTTGGTTGCGAGGCGAGGACGCGGATCCGCTTACCTTTTTGTTATTTGGACAGTGCATTGTTTTTGAACGCCAGCCCATAGAAAAGATCCTTTCTTTAAGAAACTGTCCAGTCTATATAACAAAGGAACCAGATGTTTTTTCATACGTTACTTTGGTTTCAGGCTGAGGGCTGTTAAAAGTGCAAAAAAGACGCTGCGAGGTCTTCTGGGTTTCGAGTCTTACGACATCAAAGCTTCGGACTTTCAAAATCTTTTCCCTCCTCCGGGGCTTGGGGGAGCTCGTGGTAGGGTTTCGGGCTTGGGGTTAAGATCCTGTTCGAATTAGAAAGTTCCCGATACCCAACGCTAGACATGTACCCTAAGCCTACCTGGGCCTGAAGCAACTTACTTTTTCAAATACTTATGCAGAGACATCAAAATAGGGAATCTTAAAAATATTTCGAAAAGGCAGGCTTTACCGGGTCCCCCAAGCCTAAATCCTAAACCCCCTTAGGGCTCCAGTCACCTGAATAGTAGGTTACCAGCCATATGTAGCCCAGCAGCCTATTACTGGGGTAACTGGAGCCCCTTGGGAAACCCTACAATCAAAGGGGAAAAGGCTATGTAATGGCTATATGAAGGGTATATACCTAGGGGTCCTTATTAAGGGTCCCTCCTGTTACCCTGGTAACTGAAGTCCCCTAAACCCTAAACCCTACTTAAAGGATCATGGGGCTTAGTAACTGGGGTTATAATTAGGGTAACCATACTTCTAACTACCTATAAGCCCAATTAAGGTACTTATAACCTTACTTACAAAGCCCCATGATCCCCATTATAGAGCCCCTATAGACCCCTTAAAGGAACCTTATTATAGAACCCTATAGTACCCTTATATTAAAAGGAACCCTAAGCCTTACTTACTAAGCCCCATGACTAAAGTGCTCCGTCTCCAGGAGTGCCCGGACCTCACGAGCGAGCCCTGGGAGCCCCGGGGGAAGGCTCCGGAAGAGGAGAAAGGCCGGGATCGGGGAGTTGCAACCCTAAGCCCCACAGCAGACCCCATAGTTGGAAACCGGATTAAGGCCAAATAGTGCTGGGATGCCCCATGTATTACTCTTAAGGATTGAGGCTATTGGGTTTCCAAGTTTTGGGCTTCTACTGTAAACCCGAGGTTCCCCGTTTGCCCTTTCTGTTTTGGGGTTCCAGGAAAAAGGGTAATGTAGGAACCTGATTAAGACACCCTGGCCCTATAACCCCAAAATAGGATTCGTAAAAGGAACCCTAATAAAGCCCCAAGGTTTCTAAATCAAGTTCCTACATTACCCCAATCTTTGAGGGAGTTGCAGCGAAGAGTTCTAGGGTTCCATGATAAGAGGAGCCGGCCAGCCAAAAAAGACACTGGAATTCAGGGTCTGGGCAGGGTTTGGGGGCTGCCGGGTGCAGGGATGATTGAGGTTTTAGCAGGCTTGGAAATCTGAGGATGGTGGATCGACCCTAAACCCTAAACTCCGGCTTAGGGTGCGGGCTTCTTCGGGCTCCAGCTTTTGCAGAGTTATGTTGAACAATGGGGTTCAGGATTCAGGCCCTGAGCCCGAAACTAAACATTCAAATCAGTTTCGGATGTCGGGTTTTTGGGGTGGGATTCTGATTCAGGGTTTAGGGGTTGAGGGCGAAGAAGAAGCTGGTGGCTCAAACTTAGTTGATACTGGTCGATTCTTGGTATCTTGCTTGCTGGAACCCTAAACCCTAAGCCCTGAACCTTTTTGTCATGCCCCTGCCAGTTGGCCACAAGTGCTTCCTCTGCGGCGAGGAGGAGCGGCCGAGGGGCAATGCCTAGTGTAGTGTGAAGACCCATGAATCCCTAAGGGCCCATGATCCTTACAGGCTATAAAATGTGATTTCATATCATGTATCTATATATATACACATTGTTATGATTATGATTACTGTTTACTGTTGTTACTGTCATGACTATGATTACAGGTATTACTATACATTTTCATTTCTATATGTGCAAGCGTCCATCTCAGAAAGACACACTCACCAAAAACGAGAGACATGCTGCCAGCACCTCAGACCTCAATAACTTCATTACTCTGAGATCTTCCCCTCCCAGCGGTGTTGCGCAAAGGTGATGGACTTCGGATGAACATGATGCTCAGAACATAGCTATAGGGTGCTGAGCATGCACAAGCCCGCTAATCCAAGTAAGCCATTAAAAACCCAAAACAACCCAGAGCCTTGCATCACACACTGGACGGATACATGTGTCGAAATTCGGTTCTGGGATGGTGGGGTTGAGGTTTGGGATGTAATGTTCAGGAATTTCAGGTCGTGGACATTTGGTTTCACATCTACAATGATATGTCGGTATGTAATTGCACGGTTTGCAGGTTTGTTGATTAGGGCTCATAACGGTTCTTGGGTGTTGGGGTTTCCGAATTAGAAGTCAGGGTTCTACAGGTTTCTTCGGCTCTCTGTATGTCACGCAGGATCATAGCGTCTTCAACTGCAAGTTCTTGGAGCAAGGCGTCGTCATCAAGTCTCCTCACATGGAGACCGTTGAGAGGCGCGCTCGCACTTCGGAGTGTCCGGTCTAGGGTTTAGGGTTAGTGCGGAGGTTCATTTCCGTATAGAGCCTTCCTAGAAGTGCACTATGCGCAAGTCTCTCTCTCGCTGTCTCTGTCTCTGTCTCTGTCTCTGTCTCTGTCTCTCTCTCTCTTTCTCTCTCTCTCTCTCTCTCTCTCTCTCTCTCTCTCTCTCTCTCTCTCTCTCTCTCCCTCTCTCCATCGCTCTGCGTAGCGTTCTGCATGTATGTGCATGGATTCTTGTGTTCGTGTGCATGTACGCGTGTGTGTGTGTGTGTGCGCGCATGTATGTATATATACATACATAGCGAGAGAGGCCTGTAAAGGTATACATGCTAAGTACATACATACGTGCATGCATGCATACATGCCTGCAGACAGACAGAAATGCGTACCTGCACACATACATCCACCATCCGTCCAGCCTTCCATCCATCCATCCATCCATCCATCCATCCACCCATGCTTACAAACGTACATAGGTACATGGATAGATGGAAGTGTTTGTCTTTTCTAATGTGTACATACTATACATACACTTGAGCATAGACATGGCCGTGCAATGGCTCGTGTAGAGGATAAAGAACACAAGCATTGACGCCGACCAGGAGAAGCAACATACCTACACATCACATACCTTTACCATATAAACATCTCAGAAATTACAAGGCTCTTAAATCAAGCATGGACAGAGCCACAACGGCAGAATCGTGCTGTTCCTCGCTCGGCCGGAGGACGGAGCGGAGGTATCTCTTGCAAACGGCCTTGGAGGAGCGCAGATTTTGGGTAGGGTTCAGGGTTAAGGGTTTGGGGGTTAGGGTTATATAAGGGTTTAGGGGTATAGGGTTTAGGATATTCCTGCCACCAGCTGCCCTGTAGAGATCGTGATGTTTTGTTTTCGGGTCGAGGCTTTCGAAGCCTCTGAGCTGGTGTGTTTAGGCTTGGGTCTGAGTCTGAACACGACATGGGTGTTGCATCAAGACCTCTCAGGCCCAAATATGTAGACCTAAACCCTAAACCCTGTGGGGGCCACATGGCTACCCTACCGGGCCCCATTAGGGCCCCATATACACACACACACATCTGCGTGTGTAAGTATGTATGTATGTATTTATGTATGTATGTATGTATGTATACATATATATATATATATATATATATATATATATATATAGGATGTAGTTGGGGCCTCACATCTACATGCAATTACACGCTTGCCGTTTATAGGTGTCGGGCCATTATTTTACCTACGTTTGAGGGTCTAGGCGGTTTGGAGGGCGGTTCCGGTTTCTCGCGGGCCCGGAAGGATTGGCACTATTATCTACTATGGTCTACTCGTATCTGTTTGCAGATATGATGATGATGATGACAGGTAGCATGACATCATTATTGTTACTGCTTCGAAGACTCCAGGTCCACTTTAACCCACCATTGCAGGTTGTTTTGCGGTACCTTCTACCAAGTTCATAGCTATACAGTCCCTAAGCCTTAAGTCCTAAACCCTGAACCCTACCGAAACCGGAAACCCTATGATACACTTGTGACCCCAGAAAAGATGCTGCAACCGACTTTGTTGGTAGAGATGTGTGGCATGGACTTTGCACTAAGAAACCCTTAGGGTTTAGGGTTTATGGAAGTTAAGCCAAAATGCCACTGCACTTCAGGCGCAGGGTCTTCAGTGTGAAGCCTGTCGGTGGTACAAGAAGGACCCAAGCCGAGCGACTGTTAGAGGAGACTATCATGCAGGGGCCTTCACAACTATAACCCGGGTCCCGTCGAGACTCCTTGAAGAGATCTCAACCCAGAGAGCCCAATACCCCTAATTAAGGAATATACCTCAAACTATTTGGGGCTTCATATCATGATTTGAGCTATACTCCTTAATTAGGGGATATTGGGCTCTCTGGGAAGGGTTGCATCGGGCACGGAGCGTCTGCTGGTTTAAGGTGTTAGCTCCAAGAATTCTACGATGTTGATCGGGTTCAGGTCTTGGTTCGTACCTTTTTCGCTACATCCTAAGAGAGGAAGCCTAAACCCTGAACTCTTAGACCCTACCTGGTCCCCAAAAGTATGTAGAATAATAGCCTTTGATAGGTTTTGGGCCATTATTTTACTTACTTTTGGGGGTCTAGGTACATGCTAACTCCAAACCCTGTTGTGAGGGTCTAGGGTTCAAGCTTTCATGGGTTTGGGATGGTTCTGGTTTTGTCCAGGATAATGTAGAAGCCTGATTGCCAGACGCCGCTCACTGAATGAGAGTTCACTGTTTAGGGCTTAACCCTGCGTGCTGCCGAAGTAAGGGTCATACTGGGGATCCTACTATGAGGGCCGGCAAAGAAAGGTAGTTTACGAGTCAGGGCTCTACATTCGTGTCAAACGCCCAAAACCATAAGCAAAGACATCAAGCAAAGCATTTGTCAGAAGGTCTTGGTCCAAAGTGGCTGTCTACCATGAGAGAGTTTAAGTGGACAGTTGTTCAGACAGAGGAAAGCCCAAGGCTGTCCATATCACTTCTTCTCTGGGGACATCTACTGCAGAGCAACATCAGGAATAGGAGACGCTATATGGGTGGTTTTCAAAATGATGGTCCCTTCTCGGGTCCTTATTACAATACGGCACTTAATATTTAGGGTACCAAAAAGGGGCCATAATTTTGACAGCCACCCATATAGGTTACGACATTCTCAAGGGAGGGGGGTTCCAGGAGAGGGGGTGTTTGACTGAACAGTCGCAGTTTTCTCAAGTACTCCCTAAGGTTCCCTAAACATCCCTGTCCTAGCGCCCCGGCTCCTTAGGATTAGACTTAACTCACCTACTTGCTAAGGTTTCCCTAAGCACCCCTGTACCCCTCTCCCCCGCTCCTTGGGATCCAAAATCTGCGAATGATTACAGCAAATTAGGATGTCCTCAAGGGGGGGTGGTCCAAGGGGGGTAGGTAACCCATTATTCCCCAATACTCCCTAAGCTTCCCTAAGGTTCCCCAAAGCTCCCTAGTACCCTCCCCCCTTGAACCACCCCCCCTTCAGGATCCTATAAGCAAAGGGAGACATGATGATCAATGCTGGCGTTTGTGCATAGTGTGCGCTGGGGAAATGGGGACGATGAGTTTGCAACTGGTCTGGATGGTAGCTAATGTGCGCGTAGATGAAGAGCAGCCCTCAGAAACGACCCGCGTCACTAAGAGATCGCCCCCATGTGCAGACCGAAGTCTAAAAGATCATCCGTGCCATGTCTGTCCTCTTGGCTCTTGGCCCACAGTCCCAGACTACACCGAGGATTGTCCCAGTTAGCGTCCGGGTATTTTGGATTTTTTAGGGGTTCAGAGTTTTTGGGGATGGGACTAGCGACTAGGGTCTATTTGGAAGAGTCTCTTTGGCGGACCTGTTTGCTCTCGAGGAGAACACTCCCGGCATGCTCTATGCTCGGCTTGGATCCAAGGAGCTCAGACACAGCGAGAATTGATTGGATACATGTGGGTGTTTCCAAGGCTCTTCCATGCCTTGCCAAAACAGCCAGCACAAATCAAGAGACGCTCCGCCCCCACCGCCACGTGGGAATTCGGTGGAGTGGGTTTGGTCTTCTGCCTTCTGCCTTGTTGGGGAGGGCTTATTCTCGAACCTCACAGGCCTGCACCAGCCGCTAAGATGATGCCTCAAGCCTCAAACACTACTAGTTGCTCTCTTGTTGCAGGCATACTCTCTGGTTGGCTTTCCTGAGGGTCTCCCACAGACGATGATAACGATAGTAGTCATTTTTGAGCAATGTCTCAGGACACCCTACCTGCAGCAGCAACCACAACGACGACAGCAGCAGCAACAACAACAACAACAATAACGACAAAAGCGACAACTACACTGGTCGTGATCACAACAGAAAAATTCGGCACTCAGGGTGTGGGATTCGGGGATCAGGGTTTCGAGATTACTGTTTCAGTCCAGTAATGTCCAGTATGCATGCCTCAGGCTGAGAATTTAGGTGGCGCTGCATGGTAGTAGAGTAGACTGGAGTGGAGTACAGTTTAGTATTGTGTAGAGTAAATCCTAAACCCTAAACCGTATTCCCCCCAAACACGGGCCAGGAGGAGGCAGACGAGCTTCTCGCAGCCAAGGCACATGGCAGAGTGCGTAAACACGTGCATGGTTCCCGGTAGGTTTCAGGGTTTAGGGTTTTCACAGGTGCAGTGTTTTTTGGTGTTTTAAGACTTTGGTGTTGTGTTGTGGGTGTAGGGGTTTGGGATTGGGTCGAGGGGTAACTAGTTTTTAGCCGGGCATGCATGTGCAGCTCAAGGTCAAGCATCTCGGCAAAGCCAGTGCGTGGACGGTTGGTTGCTTCCGGTGTTCGCTGGCCTAGGGTTGAGGGAAAGGCGGTAGCTTGCACTCATAGCGTGCCACACTTGCACGGCTTCCCTTCGGTCCTAAACCCTCCTTGCGATGGGCTAACCCTAAACCCTAAACCCTAATGTTCCAAACCCTCAACTGAAAACCATGAAGTTCGTTGTAATTATACATGTACACATATACATATGTACCTAGGTACATAATTACATATGGTCCACATATATATATATATATATATGTATATATATATATATATGTATGTTTGTATGTATGCATGTATGTACGTACGCATGTATGTATGCATGTATGTATGTATGTATGTATATATGTATATACGTATGCATGTGTGTACATGGATGTGTATATATATAGATATAGAACACACACACACACGCACACACATTTATGTATATACAAACACGCATAACACATACATACATACATACATACATACATACATACATACATACATATATATATATATATATGTATATGTATAATACATACATATAGATTTGTTTATGTTTTCATATTTTCGACTCCCTTTATCCGATTCAGGAGCTCTTGATCGGGGGCGAGACTGCGCAAGTCTTCGCCATCAGCCAGAAGGTTCGGAGGGTCTATTCTAGAAGCCTAAACAACTCTAGAACCCCAGACAATCACCAAAAATATTCCTTAGGGTTCCTGATCATGGTCAGACGATACTTTACCCCAAAAGCCTGTTCTAATTGTTAAGGCTCCTCTAGTACGGGCTTGAGGGATGTATGGTTTTGAGCTCTTTCGTTTTTTTTACAGGGCTCTTCAGAGACATTGGGCTTTCAAGGTTTTGGAATCAGGGCATGGTCTGGGAATTCGGTGCGTCAGTCCGTGTATATAGGTTTATAAACTTCCTCAGCATTGCGGGGGCTTGAATAGTGATTTGTATCCTCCATATGTTGCCCTCTCAATGCCCTCATTCTACGTACTAGTGATTCGGCCTCCACATTTGGGTTCTCATTTAGTTGTAGTGTAGAACCCTGAGTCACGAAGAACACCTGTTTTACGGGCGCTGGCAGTAGGAAGCCCTAAGTCCTACATCTCTTAAGCAGGGGTGTACGCTGCCTCTGCACAAACTATCGGTTCATTTTCGGGCACCGCCGCAGAGTCGAACATAGAAGTAAAGAGGTTTGGGGAGGAAGGTTCAGGGTTTGCGGTGTAATTAGCGTTTAGGGTGCCTAGGGTGTAGGATTCAGGGTGGGGTGCAGGGTTCAGGGTGGAGGGAGGAAGTCGCAGCTGCAAGTTGAATTCCATGTGGGGGCTGTTGCGTCGCGTCAGGGAGCACTTGCAGTATCTTGGTTTCGCGTTATAAGGAGCTTGCATAATGCTACCATGGCAGTCTCTCCGAATAGTTCGTCTGGTACATGTGCATGTCTATATATATATATATGTATGTATATATATATATATATATATATACATACATACATATATGTATTCTTCTATACATACACACAGGCATACACG
This sequence comes from Symbiodinium sp. CCMP2592, assembly GCA_905221615.1. NCBI lineage: Eukaryota > Dinophyceae > Suessiales > Symbiodiniaceae > Symbiodinium > Symbiodinium sp. CCMP2592. The sequence goes on from CAJNDT010006213.1 coordinate 1,323,441, forward strand.
CACATATATGTATCTAGGTATGTAGACACACATACTTATAGGTAGTGTGTGTATTTCTACATATATATATATATATGCTCACCCCCCCCCATGACAGACCGTCGTGGGGAAGGGGAAGGGTGGCGTGCGTCCCCAGGCAGGATCTGTCAACGGATAGGCGACAGACACTTCTCCCAAACTCAATTCCAAAATGTTCTTTTAGATGGTTTGCAATTTTTGGAAATTTCTTCACATGCATGCAGCGCTCCTAGTCCCAATCTTAATCTCAATTCTGCTCTTCGTACCACTATTACTGTTTGTAGATCTTAATTCTTGTATCAGTGTTAGCATTAGTATTAGTTTTGTGGTAGTATTGATATTACGATGTTTAGTATTAGTAGTAGTATTCGAATTAGTATTACTCTTAGTATTAGCATTAAGTATGTGTATTGATGTTAATAGTAGTAGTCGTCGTACTAGCAATAGTTGTCGCACAGTAGTAGTAGTGGTAGCATTAGTATTGGTATTAGTATTAGTATGAGTATTAGTATTAGTATTAGTGACTAGTATGAGTATCAGTATTAGTTTTAGTATTAAGTATGTGTACTAGTAGTAGTAGTAGTAGTAGTAGTAGTAGTAGTAGTAGTAGTAGTCGTAGTAGTAGCAGTAGTAGTAGCAGCAGTAGTGGTGACATTAGTATTGGTATGAGTATGAGTCTTAGAACTAGTAGCTAGTATTAGTACTAGTTAGTATTAGTGTTAGGATTAATATGTATTGTTCTTGGTTCTATTCTTAGTACTGCTGTCATTGTTCGTAGTAGTCCTAATCCTGGTATCAGTGTTCATATGAGTAATAGTTTTGTGGTAGTATTGATATTAGGATGGGTATTGCTTTAGTACTAGTATTGGTATTGGTATTTAGTATTAGTATTAGCATCAGTATTAGTATTAGTATTGAATAAAAGTATACATATCAATAATAGTAAATATGAACTCGTGATTATGTTCGTGCTGGTGTTAGTGCCAGTGTCGATGTCAATGTCAGTAATAGTACTCGTGTTAGTATTAGTATCAGT
>CAJNDT010006213.1:1329494-1396283 GCA_905221615.1 Symbiodinium sp. CCMP2592
CTTCTAAAAAAAGGATCTAGCAAGGTTATATGATAAGGATCTATAGGGTTTAGGGATTTACGGCTTTAGGGCTCTTTGCATGGAGATGGTGCTGCTGCGTGATGTTTGACTCGGGATGGTGCTGCTGGCTCCGCATCATGTTTGCATCGTTTGCATGCTGCTGCAGCTGCTGCTGCATGCGGATGGTGGTGCTGGATGATGAGGATGTTGTACATGGCGAGTGCCCTTCACCCGCTTGCATGGGTACCATTGCTACAAGAAAACCCTGTCTTAAACCCACAATCCTAAGGCAGAGTATGATCCACATAGGAACATCACCATCACGTTCATCATCGTCATCATGTTCTTCTTCGGGAAATCGCGGATATACAAAGCTGCTTTCCTTCTGAGTTTTGTTCAAGAGTCAGTTGCAGCACAAAGTCCGCGCGCGGTAACACGGGATGGTGGAGATCGTCGCATCCTCATCGTTTGTCTGGATGTGTGCAGTCGACATGCACAGGATCCTGCACACAACCTTGCTGAGTGCAGCCAGCGTAGAGTGTGCTTTGGCATCAGAGAGTGGGGCGACGTGCTCTCCGTGATTTTGGCCAGTTATGGAGTTCTTCGCTTTGGGCTCACACGAACACTGTGCCACACTGGCATGCATGGCCGACATCCTGTGCACCCTGCGGCAACATAACTTTAGATCAGGAGGTTTGGTTGACATATTCACATTTGTTTTGATCCATAGAGAGGTTTTTCTCGTCGCGAGAAGGGTGAATGTCTTCCACTTGAACTCTGCAACATTCATGCTTCCTTGGCAGGGATACTATGGTGTCATACCATATGACCATGGCATGTGATTTCTATCCATCTCCACATTAGTACTCATGCACACCACTATTTGAATCCTTGTGAAGGCATAGGCAAACTCCTATGGGTTGACAACAACTCTTCCCTAATCCTGTCCAAAACCGCATCGGATCAACTTCGTCAGATGTGCCTATCTCAATTAGCTGCATCGGATCAACTTGCTCAGATGAGAAAAACTCATCCCAGCTGACTGGAATGTATCACTCTTCGAATCCAGGTACAAATTTGGGCAACTTTTCTATTGGTTGACAACGACTCTTCCATAATCCTGCCCAAAAGCGCATCGGATCAACTTCGTCGGATGTGCCTGTCGCAGTTAACTGCCGTCCCATGTTGAACCCTTTTTCGTGTGACAGGCGTGGTACTTTGTGTATGTTTCCTGCTGATACTTGCACTTTACTACTTACCGCATCCAAGCCTCGAAAGGCCGATAGAGCGACTAGCGTTGCCAAAACTGGAGTTTTAAGCACTTCCCAACTGTAAAAAGAAAACATGGGGTTAACTTTTGCAAACCGAATGCTTGCTTCATGTGGCAGGCGCGATAGATTCCAACTTCATGCGTCCTTATAAGGGCGCAATATTCCCCCCCATGGGGAAGTTTTAGGGTCTAGGGCCTAGGGTTTATGATTTGGAGTTGAGTTTCTGGGCTTCTCGGTTTAGAGTTTCAGCAATAAGCTGGGTGTCTGCCAAAAGCGGTGCTCAACGATTAGGTCCTGCAGATACTTAATTAGTTATTATGGCTTGGGCTAGGAGTCATCTTAGAGCTGCAAAGACCGACACCCTGCACGGAGTTGGTGTCAGTTGCTGTCCACTCTTCAACCACATTCTCCCCACGAGAAGAAAACGAGCGAGCAAGAGACAGAGAGAGAGAGAGAGAGAGAAGGAAGGAAGGAAGGAAGGAAGGAAGGAAGGAAGGAAGGAAGGAAGGAGAGACATACCGGCAAGCTGCAAGCCCAAATGGATAATGGATATGAGTCATACCACTCCATAGTTTCTGATGACCCTAAACCCCAAGCCCCAAGAACCCTAAACCTAAGCCAAAGAGAACAAATTAAACCCTAAACCCACAACCCTACCCCCCCCCCCCCCGCCCCTCCTTTCCTTACCAACCCCCCTCTGCTGGACAGGTGGCGTCTTGTCCATACTGGCGGCAGCCGGGTGCTCGGCTTTTGATTGACAGAAGGCGTACTAATGTAGGAACCTGATTAAGAAACCCGGGGCGTTGAACCCCCAAATAGGAGGGGCTCATATAAAGAATCTAATGAAGGCCCAAGGTTTCTTATTCAGGTTGCTACATTCATTTTCTGTTTTTCTCCGGGCTTGACAAACGTAGACTGGAGAACTTGGTAGTGGAGTAGCTACTATTTAACCTTGTTGGGGTACTTTGATCCCTATATCCCTATATAATCCCAGAGGTTAGCCCGAGTTCCCCTAGCATACTGGACAAGCGAGAGAAGTATCATAAACCCTAAATCCTAGAGCCTAAACCCTACAGAGAGCAAACTCAAGCAAGTTCAGCCTCCGCCTCCTGTTACGGAAGCCCTGCAGCCGAATATATATGTGTATATATATATATATGTACATGTATATGTATATATTAGATGGGGCCCCGGCCCACTAATAGTTCAAAAATAGGTTTATTATCAAACAGACAGGCCAAAAGTAGCACAAGGAAATCTGATCTCATTCGGTTTTCCAGGGCCAGGCAGTGTTTTGAATCCAAATATGTTTGGCATAGTTTGGCGATTAGGGCTGTGAGATGGGGTCGGACCGGCGAAGAGGTTGGGAGGAGCTATTTGCACCTTACCAGCGAAGAGGTTTGGAACCACGGTTTCGTTACCATCGCAACCTGGGCCCGGAGACCTTCTTTCAGACGGCCTGGACGCGGGGACTGGACTGGCCCGGCCGCCAGAGAGACAGAGCAAAACTAGCACCAGAAAAGCACAAAAAAAAAAGCACAATCGGACCGCGTCGAGCACAAGAAAAGCACAACAGACAGAGACAATTTTGCACCAGAACTGCCGCGCGCCAATGTGTTTTGAAATCATGGAGCACAAAAAAAAAGCACAAACATACAAACACGTTTGGTTTTTGGAGCACAAGAAAAGCACAAAAAAAAAGCACAATCGGATCGTTTCGAGCACAAGAAAAGCACAACAGCCGGAGCGTTTCGAGCACAAGAAAAGCACAAAAAAAAAACACAAACATACAAACACGTTTGGTTTTTGGAGCACAAGAAAAGCACAAAAAAAAAGCACAATCGGAGCGTTTCGAGCACAAGAAAAGCACAACAGCCGGAGCGTTTCGAGCACAAGAAAAGCACAAACAAAAAGCACAAACATACAAACACGTTTGGTTTTTGGAGCACAAGAAAAGCACAAAAAAAAGCACAATCGGAGCGTTTCGAGCACAAGAAATGCACAACAGCCGGAGCGTTTCGAGCACAAGAAAAGCACAAAAAAAAAGCACAAACATACAAACACGTTTGGTTTTCGGAGCACAAGAAAAGCACAAAAAAAAAGCACAATCGGAGCGTTTCGAGCACAAGAAAAGCACAAAAAAAAGCACAAACATGCAAACACGTTTGCGGAAACGAGCCCGGAGGCCTGCCTAGATTGCAGAAAGAGTACAGACAGAGCACAAGAAAAGCACAACAGCCGGAGCGTTTCGAGCACAAGAAAAGCACAAAAAAAAAGCACAAACATACAAACACGTTTGGTTTTTGGAGCACAAGAAAAGCACAAAAAAAAAGCACAATCGGATCGTTTCGAGCACAAGAAAAGCACAACAGAAAAGAGGTTTCTGTGATCGAAATGTCGCGCCCGGGTACGCCTCTCAGTACTAAACTTGGTCGAAGAGGCCAGACCCCGGCCCGGCCTCAGCCCGCCCCCCACCCCCCCGTCCGTTCAGCTTTCCAGCCCAGCCCCCTCAGCCCCCCCCAGCACCCCCAGCCCCCCCGCCCCGCCCCCCCTAGTCGCGCAGAGGCATTGCAGCTCCTGATGTTTGCTCAAGATCGAATCCGAGAAAAGAACAGGGGTGTGACTGTGTTTGCAACTCATGGGGTGGCAGTTTACTTGTTGTCTCAGTCTTGCGTTTTCCATTCATGCGAGCATGATCACAAACGAGTCAACATTTCAGCATTTCCCTGGTGCTTCATCTTGTGCTTCTGTTTCTGCCCACTATTAGTGAGGCGGGGCCGCACACAATGTATATATATATATATATATATTTTTGTGTGGGGGGGAATTCGTATCTAGTAAGTCTCCCTTGAAGTATAGTTTGTGAAGAGTATCCCGTATCCCTAATGGTCCCTATTTGTAGGTCTGGAAGGTTATATTCCGAAAGTTTATTCCAGCTAGTAGGCCTTTATGCTAAATCACTGCTCCCAAGACGCCTGGACTCGCATAACCCTTGCCTTATAGAACCCTTTGAAGAAGCCTTGTTCTCATATTCATAAGCCCCAAGAAATAGAGATTAAACCCCAGTCCCCGCGCCCCTTTGAGATCCTAAGTTTCATGACGAGTAGCCAGAGTTGGTGCCGTGTTCCGGGTACCTTCACTAAAGCGGTATAGGGCACATGGTGGTGCGGGTTCAGGGTTTAGGGTGTATACTCTTGTAAGGTTTGGTGTTTTGCGGGTCGTTCGCGGCGTGCGAGAAGGTGCGGCGGCTCTGCAGTGAACATTCTGTTTTTTTCCAGAAGTTTCATGCTAGGTGTGCCAATTCGGGGCGGCTGGGTCATATCAGAACCAATGTAAAGCACTTATGAAACCAACCCCTGCAATAGCCTGATGAACCGCATTTGAACTCTGAAACCCTTGTGAAACTCGCTGTGTCCTAAGGGTCCATGTGCCCGTATGGTAATATGCTTTGGCCTGACAGGAGGATCCTATCAAAGTAGCTTAAGGCCAAAGTATATAATCGTACATGGCCCTAGCACAGCCTGATTATGAACCCCTCTTATGCAAAGAATATGTTGCTACAAGAATTTAGGCACGTTGACACATAAAAGACTACCAGACTCTGATCAGAGCCCAATACCCTTGGTCAAAGAACATATTTCAGTCCTAGTATTGCGGCCTCTGCGATAACCCCTTAATGAAGGAATTTAAGTCCATATCTGTACATCTGTTTACATATCATATAGCATTGAGGCCCCTTATAATGTTTTGCCTGAGTTAGACCTGGACCCTAAGGGACCTACTTTTTTAGGGTTTCCTAGTATGATTTCTTTATATAAGTCCTTAAAAAGGTAGGTTACGTGGGCTTAAGGGAAGCACTGGCCTCTCTCTTTCTCTGGGACCCAGGGGCGTGCAGATCGTGGGTGCGACGGCCTCTGAAGAAAAAGACCTCGAAGAGTGGGATCCTCGGGCTCCAGGGATTTAGGGTTTAGGGTTTCGGGTTTAGGGTTTAGGGTTTTTCTGGGTTTGAGTTTAGGGGTTTTGGGGGTTTTGGGGTTTAGGAATTTGGGGTTTGATGTTTAGGGCTTTAGGGCTACAGGGTTCCGTTCAGTGCAGTAGCGCTATCCTGATGATCCAATACCTTAATAACTTACTAAGTACTGCTGCCAAGTATTTGATCAGGACTGTTGTAGGCATTGGCGTTCCAGAAGGGGAAGTTTTAGAACCAAAGAAAAAGAAAACAGATCGCTGTACCCGTGTGGCACACCCAGCAGGTGTGCACGACCGTTCTGCGTGAATTCACGGTCTCGCTCGTACCCGTCTGCACGCGGCACTCCGAACGAATTCATCGTAATCGTACTCCCGCCACAGTGCCGTGCCTGGGAATCGTGCTCCCATCCACATTCCCGTGCTCATTTTCGTCTTCCACATTGGCCCGAAGCCGCCATGCGAGAACTAGCGGTGTGTACAAAACCGTCGTCTTCACATGATTCATCAATACAGACGCAAGCCCTACGGCTACAGTTATGGTTGCGGGTGCAACCGTGTAGGCTCCACAGTGCAATCTGGATCAGAAGTACACGAGCGGTCTCTCTAAAGACGGATGAGAAGCACAGAGCCATAAAGAGCCCTTCAAGGATGCACTTGCTTGCCCCCGCATGCAATGTACAGTAACGGAGGGTGCGCGGGATTCGTTTGGGATCCTTCAATGGCTCTGGGTGCTGCGGCCCCTGATGCCTAAACCCTAAACCCGAGTATTCTCCAAAAGCTCATCATCAACTGAGGCCAGAACGAAGGGCTCACAGGTTTAGTGCTTGGGTCTCTTGGTGGGATGTTTCAGGTTTACAGTTTGGGGGCTTAAGGCCGTGGCCTCATACCCTACACATCATACGAATCATAAGGGCGGGGTCCCCGAGCATGCTGAGGTCGAAATGCAGACCCCAAATCCTTTGGGCTTTCGAGGTAAAGACGGAGTGTTTAGGTGGTTTGAGGGTTTTGATACTTAAGTTTTCAAACGTTTACGCAAGTGTCGTTCGCATGTTGCACACTCTGTGCTGTGGAAGTCTTTGTGCCAAGACAGTTCTCAACAAGAAGTGTAGAGATCACGTCTAAACTCTTAGCCCGGGAACCCTAACCTCCGAGCCCCAGAACTCCCCTAAACCATGATCGGCAAATTACAATCTACAGTAGCGAGTACTCTCCAGGTGCCTACGGAACCTCAAGGTGGAGCCAGTAAGCCTTCGTTGTTCCGAGGCCTCTTCGAGTTTAGGGCATTGGGTTTAGGACCAGGGTTAGCTGCGAAGTTGCTGTTGGCCTTACAGCTGCTGCCTCTGTTCCACGCGCTGTTGTTATGAAGTTGTCATTCTCGATACCCCCTGTAGTACCCTTCTCCTCATTAGCGTGACCCTTAGACTGAAGCGACTACTGAGAAACAAGTTTGGGACTGTAGAGTGCTTGCGATTGGACCATGCTTTGTTGGTACGTGTTGGCACGACATCCCTCGGCAAAGGCTGCATCAATCGTGAAGAGCACTGTTGTCACACGACGCAGACCACTGAATAGTTACCTGTGTCATTCCTAAAGGTTCCTTATTGTGTTGGAACAATGCTATACGAGAACATGCTGATTAGTATCCCACCATTTTGCAAGCCTTCAGCAAATGCTTGGAAATAGCAACGAAGGCATATTGTCCGAAACCCTACTGAGGCCTCACAGCTTGCAGCCCAAAGGTTAAAGGTTCAACCCTACTTGAAGGATCATGGGACTTAGTAACTAGGGTTATAATTTGGGTAGCTATACTTATAACTACTTATAACCCCACTTAAGGTACTTATAATCCTAGTTACTAAGTCCCATGATCCTCCAAGTAGACCCTAAACCCTAAACCTCTATAGATCCCTTTAAGGAACCCTATAATGAGATCCCTTTAAGGAGCCCTTTACTTACTAAGTCCCCCTGATCCTCCAAGTAGAAGGGTTAGAGGCAATGCTAGTTGTAAGGGTCCCAGGTACCGTTACTTGGAGGGTCGGGGGACTTAGTAAGTAGGAAGTAAGTAGACTTATAAGTACTCTAAAAGGGGGCCCTAATTGGGGTTATGGTACTTATAAGTCCCCAAAATAACCAGCTACTAAGTTAGACTTATAAGTACTCTAAAAGGGGGCCCTAATTGGGGTTATGGTACTTATAAGTCCCTAAAATAACCAGCTACTAAGTCCCCCCCCGACCCTCCAAGTACTGGGTGTTACTTTCCCAAACCATAGTCATGATTTATATTTATGATTATAGAAACCCTACATTCTCTTGGACCCCTTGGGTACACAAACTAAACCCTCCCAAAGGGTCCAAAGTATCTATGTAGTGGAATGTTGGGTTTCTATATTCGGAATCACTAGTATGATTTGGGGAAGTATTCCCCATACCTGAAACCCTAAACCCCTAAACCCCTAAACCCTAAACCCTAAACCCCTCAAAACCCCTAAACCCTAACCCCTAAACCCTAAACCCTAAACCCTGAACTGAATCCGAATTCCTTCAAGACCCCTTCGAAGCGGCCGTCGCCAAAGAGGCGAACCCAAGCTCTCCCAACTCCCTACCGGGAGGATATTAAGAACGCTGGCCCTATAACCCCAAAATCTTAGGACTCATACAAAGACTCACAGCAACTTAGGATTTACATATTATGTATAAAGAACTAAAAAAAACCCATGTTTCTTAGCCAGGTTCCTCAACCCAGACCCCCAGGAGGATCCAAAAAGTAGATCCCTTAATGGGGGTTCCTATAAGTAGCCTTAGTAGTATAGGGCCCCAAATTGGGGGATCTACTTTCTAAGCTGTAATGTAGGAACCTGCTCAAGAAACCCTGGGCCTAGAACCCCCAAACTAGTAGCATTCATGTAAGGAACCCTAAGAAAGGCCCAAGGTTTCATAATCAGGTTCCTATAGTAGGCTCTAGGGTTTAGGGGTTTGGGGTTTAGGGTTTAGGGGTTTATGGGGTTTAGGGTTTAGGGGTTTAGGATTAATAAAGGTTTAGGGGCCCGTTTTGTGGGTGGTATATCCTATCCATATAAACGAGGTATCCCGAAAAAGGCGTAGGGCATGCGCCTCCAGGTATGTCCTAAACCCCCAGACCTTCAGGCCCAGAGACTAGGGTTTTGGGTATCATAACACCTCATAAACCCCTAAGCCCTAAACCCTAAACCCCTGAACCCCTAAACCCCTTAACCCTAAGCCCTAAACCCCTAAACCCGCAACCCTAAACCCCTAAACCCCATGCTCCCCGTAGTTGTGAGCCGACTGCGATCGGGCGGATCAAACGAGAGCCGACAGAGCCCTAGGGCTCCAGCTGCCGAAATAGAAGGGTCAGTGACCTCAGCCATCGAAATTTCAGTCCCTCGTCTTGCCCTTTTGGGGCCAGACCAGCTATGCAAGGTTTCTACCGGGTGGCGGCCGCCATATGGTATCTGGCAATCTTTTTCTTCGATCTGCACTGGACACAATTTTACGACGACTACTTTCTCGTCGCCGGTGAGGCTGAAGGACCCCATGTTGACCTCGTCCAGACCTCCTTCTTCGCCGCGTTCAGCTCACTTGCTGTGCGTCCGACTTTCATCTGTTGCTGAGGCTACTTGGAGGGTCGGGGGACTTAGTAACTGGTTATTTTGGGGACTTATAAGTACCATAACCCCAATTAGGGCCCCCTTTTAGAGCACTTATAAGTCTACTTACTTCCTACTTACTAAGTCCCCCGACCCTCCAAGTACATCAAGACCATGCCGGAGCTGGAGCCGTGCCTTCTGGGATGGGAGACGGCTTCAGAGAGAGATTCGGGGTTTGGGTTTGTCACCCGCGCCCTGGGGGTTCAGATTGACTTGTCGGACTGCCATCTGGGTCTGTGAAGGTATGCAACACGCTGTCTCGGTGCAGAGAATTGGAACAAAGCTCCTCAGTTTCGGGCCCGTCGTACTGGGGTGCATGATATATGGTTAAAAACCTACTGCTGAAGTAACTGGAGCCCTAGGGCAATTGTAATAAATAACAAGCAAACACTGAAAGCCCTAAACCCAAACTAAACCCTAAACCCTAACGAAACCCTACACCCGAAAGCGAAGGTCGGAAAGCCACAATTCGCAGTCCGCCTGGGAAGTGCAAGGCTCCCACCCCGTGGTTTTCATTCGCACTTTGAAATTTTTGTGTGTTAGGGTTTAGTGTTTAGGGTTCTCGCATATTTGGGTCTGCTGTTTTCTTCCGGTTGGCTCTTAGGACATTAACTTATTGGGTGTCTATATGAACTATTACAAGAAGGCGAAAAGTTTCACTTTTTGTAATCAGAGGTTCAGAGGTCAGCCAAGTTAGCATATTTAGGGCTTACCTGGACCCCAACAGTATGTAGAATAATAGCCTTTTCTAGGTTTTGGGCCATTATTTTACCTACTGTTGAGGGTCTAGGTAGGGTCTTACGGTTTTCAAGTCGAGGGGTTCAGGGCCTCGAAGTCCAGGGTTTAGGAACTGTTAGGGGTTGACGGTCGTTACGTCCGGGGTTTAGGGTCGTTTACTCTGGATTTTTGGGTTTTTTCAGTCCGGGCTTTGGGGTCGTTATATCATGGGTTTAGGGTTTAGGGTACAAGTTTGAGCTTTGACGGTCTAGGGCCTAGGGTTGAGGAGTGATAGGATGCGCGTACGACGAGGTCTCAGGTTTCGGGGCTGGTAGGGCTTATCCTGAACCCTAGACCGTATACTAGGACCTAGAGTAGGCCCTTATTCCCTTTTTTAGGGTTCAGGTTCCCTTATAAGCCCCTTTAAACCAAAAAGGGCACCCTTTTTATTCCTAGGTTACTCTTGGGTCTAGTATAAGGGTATCTAATTAGAGTTCAGGGTTCAGGATTTGGGGTTGGGGACGTGTCTTCCAGGGGTTCACTGGCTAGTTCCATTTTTTGTCAGGCGAGTGTGCTAAGGGTCTGGGTCCAGGGACCGCTTGCCTTCAAGGGTTTAGGACTTAGGGTGTTTATGGGGTTTGATGGGGGGACTCTATGGGTTAATGTAGGAGCCAGATTAAGAAACCTTGGGCCTTTTTTAGGGTTCCTTTCCTAATATGAATCGTACTATTCTGGGGTTAAAGGCCCAGGGTTTCTTAGTCAGGTTCCTACATTAGGGTGTTGTGTTCTTGTTATAGTTCTCCAAACACCCAACCTTAAACTTCTTGCATTCGTTCGGCTAGGCTCAGTAGCTCTTATAGATTGTTTTGCGCTTTGCCGGACTTCGGGGAAGTATAGATTGGGGTGTGTGTGTGTGTAGGGTATTATGAAAGATTATAGTCTATAGTGTGTGCTGTCAGGAATGAAGGTTTAGCGCTGAGGATAAGGGTGCAACCACGGTTTTTTGAAAGTTCAGGGACTTGCAAAGCGAATTTTGGGCAAGCTGTGATTCTTAATTTTAATGGATTCTACTGAGTTTTTCTGTGGCTTACGGTGTAGGCTTGTGTACGGCTTGGGGCTGCGGGGTCTTCTTTCGGGCTGAGAGATAAACATGCTTTACATGGGTCTGTTACGGGAAACGCGGGAGAGCTCCGAAACAGACGCCGGTACACAAAGAAGGTTTCGATTTTCTTTCCCTAACGGACGTCTAGTGAAGAAACCACCGCCTTTGTCCCAATTCATCCTTATTGTGTATGTCACAGACTGTCATGCAAACCAGTATGTCCAGGCTGTCCAGGGCATCTAGCTGAATCTAGCTATGAAGACAATATCTTCTGTATGGAAAAGTAGGCACTGGAAACTGCTGCTGAGTTCTGAAACCTTAATCAGTCTGGGATGGCACCTCAATGAGCTAAAAAATCAAGCCCCTTTTGGATTATGCGGGAAACTAAGCAAAAGAAGTTCCATCCTCAACCCTAGCCTCTAACCCTACAGACCCCTAAACTTTGAAACCTGCGCCCGAACCCTGACCTGACATGCTGAACCATAGACCCCAACACCTGAAACTTAAAACGTAAAGTCCCCTAGACACTGGGGCCTTGTCTGCATCTCAATCCCTAGACTCTCCATGCATAGAAATACTGCCCAAACGTACGCCCTAACGCCGACACTCTAGACGCCTGGACCCCTAACCCCGGTAAGCCCTCAAGCTTTATGCCCTAAAGCTCTACACTCCTAAGCTCCAAACCATGCAGCTCTACTTTGATTACGTTTCCAAAGGCCGACGGGCTCTTTGAGAGAGCCCCCCTCAGTTTTATTGGATCCTTACCGGGATCCTGAACAAGGGATCTTTAAGGGGCCTATAGGGAGGATCACGGGGCTTTGTAAGCAATGTTACGAGAGTGATTTCCAGTACAGTTACCTTATTTAAAGCCGTAGCGACGAAGTCGCATCTCCGTTAAGGAACTCGTAAGTTGTAAGTCTTTAAGTATATGCAGTAATATTAGAAGGGTTTGGGGTTCATTTGAAGGGTTGGTGCTTGAAGGGTTGGTGCTTAGGGGCTTGAGGGGTTAAGATTGTGGGGTCCAAGGGGCAGGGTTTGGTTTTGCGCCACGCCATGAACACCTCAGCACTGTTGCCTAACCCCACTTGCTACACGCAGCCTCTGTTGCTTGAGCTCCGCAGCCGAAACCCAGATCCCGACCCTCACCTACTTTTGCGTACGTATCATCTAAAGAACCAGGAAGCAGGGTTTACATACGGTGTCTAGGGACAGAGAAGTGGTGAGCACTGGTGGTGCCACGCCAGAAGGCGTACATGCACAAAATCTCAAAAGAGAAAATGGGCATATGTTAGTGCGGCTCTGCTTCAATCTTCACAAAGTAATGCCGCGTGACTGCTGACCTTCAGTCATGATGGTGCCCCACGAAGCTTGCCACGGGCATTACTGTTTTCAACATGTGCTCGTGGACCCTGAACTCCCGAGGCGCGAGGCGGCAGTGGCAGCTAAACAGCTAAACTTTATTGATTTTCTTATGCTGAGATGTTTCCAGCATGTCCTGCAAACTTGTTATGCGGCGCATGCCTCGCACAGACGCAAACTGCCTCCTCGTCGTGTGCTCCTGCTGCTACGACCCCTGCCACGACTGCTTCATTGATTACGGCGAAGACGACAACTAATAGTACCACCACTGCCGCACCACTACCGGCACTACACCCACCTACTGCATCTACCACTTGTTGCCACGACCAGTGCCCGTACCACTACCACGGCCACTGCCATTGCCGTTAACGCTACATGTCACTTCTGCTGATGGTGTGAGTACAGATACTGCTAGTACGAGCAATATTACGAGCACCACCAACACAGACTGCTAGGACCAGTACTACTGTTGATGGAGGAAATCTTGCACCAGTTTAAGTGGCCAAGCCAAGCAGACACCCCACGCCCCCTTTTTAACATTGACCGGTGATCCTCGGAAGTGCCGTGGGTTCCAATGACAAAAATCTTGCACCACCTCCGTATCCATCATCTTCAATGTTAAAAAGGGGGCGCGGGATTATGCTCAAGTGTCGTGTCACCTGTTATTAGGCAGATGGTGCAAGATTTCCTCCATCAACCGACAGGATCCTTCTTGCTGAGTTGACCAAAGTAGCCTGTGTCTTCACTCGACTGCACCACGCTTCCTGTGACGGGTACCATCCACATGCAGACTAAGCCCGATACATGTCCAAGAATGCGATACGGCAAGCTTGTTGGCACGGCTGGTTGCTATAGGTACGGCCCAAGACCACACAAGCCGACTTTTCGGCAGAGTAATAAGTGTTAACTGCACAGTGTGCCTTTTCTACACTTAACACTCAGTTAACACTCAGTTAACACTACAGTTAACACTACAGTTAACACTGCCGAAATGCCGCAAAAACCAGCATTTTGCAGAATACACGCACTTTAAAAAGAAAAACTGCTAGTTTTAGTATCTTTTATACACATTTGAAGAAAATGCTGGTTTTCCCAGCATTTCGGCAGTGTTAACTGTAGTGTTAACTGTAGTGTTAACTGAGTGTTAACTGAGCGTTAAGTGTAGAAAAGGCACACTGTGCAGTTAACACTTATTACTCTGCCGAAATGCAAGGAAATCCTGCCTTTCCTCAAATCTGTCTTACAAGTACCTCGGTCCTTGACACACAGTGACACACCGACACACATGGTAAGATGGTGAGGAATCGATATTGTGGCTTGCCATCACTTGCATATTGCTTACTGTGACAACAGTTTAAGGTACTGACAGGATCCTTCTTGCTGAGTTGACCAAAGTAGCCTGTGTCTTCACTCGACTGCACCACGCTTCCTGTGACGGGTACCATCCACATGCAGACTAAGCCCGATACATGTCCAAGAATGCGATACGGCAAGCTTGTTGGCACGGCTGGTTGCTATAGGTACGGCCCAAGACCACACAAGCCGACTGTGGTTGCAGGCTTCCAGGATGCGACTTTTTTTGCACCCTGACCCGGGTGCTCCACTTCGACCCAAGTCTGCTCCATGCAGCTCCGCGGCACTCCAGTGGGACTTCCACTGGCGAGCTCCTCGTGTATTCTGGCTTAGTGTAAATTCCTTACATTTCCCACAGTTAACGCTCAGTTAACACTCAGTTAACACTACAGTTAACACTACAGTTAACACTGCCGAAATGCTGGGAAAACCAGCATTTTCGTCAAATGTGTATAAAAGACACTAAAACTAGCAGTTTTTCTTTTCAAAACGCGTGTATTCTGCAAAATGCTGGTTTTTGCGGCATTTCGGCAGTGTTAACTGTAGTGTTAACTGTAGTGTTAACTGAGTGTTAACTGAGTGTTAACTGTAGAAAAGGCACACTGTGCAGTTAACACTTATTACTCTGCCGAAATGCAAGGAAATCCTGCCTTTCCTCAAATCTGTCTTACAAGTACCTCGGTCCTTGACACACAGTGACACACCGACACACATGGTGAGATGGTGAGGGATCGATATTGTGGCTTGCCATCACTTGCATATTGCTTACTGTGACAACAGTTTAAGGTACTGTTGATGGAGGAAATCTTGCACCAGTTTAAGTGGCCAAGCCAAGCAGACACCCCACGCCCCCTTTTTAACATTGACCGGTGATCCTCGGAAGTGCCGTGGGTTCCAATGACAAAAATCTTGCACCACCTCCGTATCCATCATCTTCAATGTTAAAAAGGGGGTGCGGGGTTATGCTCAAGTGTCGTGTCACCTGTTATTAGGCAGATGGTGCAAGATTTCCTCCATCAACCGACAGGATCCTTCTTGCTGAGATGACCAAAGTAGCCTGTGTCTTCACTCGACTGCACCACGCTTCCTGTGACGGGTACCATCCACATGCAGACTAAGCCCGATACATGTCCAAGAATGCGATACGGCAAGCTTGTTGGCACGGCTGGTTGCTATAGGTACGGCCCAAGACCACACAAGCCGACTGTGGTTGCAGGCTTCCAGGATGCGACTTTTTTTGCACCCTGACCCGGGTGCTCCACTTCGACCCAAGTCTGCTCCATGCAGCTCCGCGGCACTCCAGTGGGACTTCCACTGGCGAGCTCCTCGTGTATTCTGGCTTAGTGTAAATTCCTTACATTTCCCACAGTTAACGCTCAGTTAACACTCAGTTAACACTACAGTTAACACTACAGTTAACACTGCCGAAATGCTGGGAAAACCAGCATTTTCGTCAAATGTGTATAAAAGACACTAAAACTAGCAGTTTTTCTTTTTAAAATGCGTGTATTCTGCAAAATGCTGGTTTTTGCGGCATTTCGGCAGTGTTAACTGTAGTGTTAACTGAGTGTTAACTGAGTGTTAACTGTAGAAAAGGCACACTATGCAGTTAACACTTATTACTCTGCCGAAATGCAAGGAAAACCTGCTTTCCTCAAATCTGTCTTACAAGTACCTCGGTCCTTGACACACAGTGACACACCGACACACATGGTGAGATGGTGAGGGATCGATATTGTGGCTTGTCATCACTTGCATATTGCTTACTGTGACAACAGTTTAAGGTACCGACAGGATCCTTCTTGCTGAGATCACCCAAGTAGCCTGTGTCGTCACTCGACTGTACCACGCTTCCTGTGACGGGTACCATCCACATGCAGACCAAGCCCGATACATGTCCAAGAATGCGATACGGCAAGCTTGTTGGCACGGCTGGTTGCTATAGGTACGACCCAAGACCACGCAAGCCGACTGTGGTAGCAGGCTTCCAGGATGCGACTTTTTTTGCACCCTGACCCGGGTGCTCCACCTCGATCCAAGTCTGCTCCATGCAGCTCCGCGGCACTCCGGTGGGACTCCCACTGGCGAGCTCCTCGTGTATTCTGGCTTAGTGTAAATTCCTTACATTTCCCACAGTTAACGCTCAGTTAACACTCAGTTAACACTCAGTTAACACTACAGTTAACACTACAGTTAACACTGCCGAAATGCTGGGAAAACCAGCATTTTCTTCAAATGTGTATAAAAGACACTAAAACTAGCAGTTTTTCTTTTTTAAAATGCGTGTATTCTGCAAAATGCTGGTTTTTGCGGCATTTCGGCAGTGTTAACTGTAGTGTTAACTGTAGTGTTAACTGAGTGTTAACTGAGTGTTAACTGTAGAAAAGGCACACTATGCAGTTAACACTTATTACTCTGCCGAAATGCAAGGAAAACCTGCCTTTCCTCAAATCTGTCTTACAAGTACCTCGGTCCTTGACACACAGTGACACACCGACACACATGGTGAGATGGTGAGGGATCGATATTGTGGCTTGTCATCACTTGCATATTGCTTACTGTGACAACAGTTTAAGGTACCGACAGGATCCTTCTTGCTGAGATGACCAAAGTAGCCTGTGTCTTCACTCGACTGTACCACGCTTCCTGTGACGGGTACCATCCACATGCAGACCAAGCCCGATACATGTCCAAGAATGCGATACGGCAAGCTTGTTGGCACGGCTGGTTGCTATAGGTACGACCCAAGACCACGCAAGCCGACTGTGGTTGCAGGCTTCCAGGATGCGACTTTTTTTGCACCCTGACCCGGGTGCTCCACTTCGATCCAAGTCTGCTCCATGCAGCTCCGCGGCACTCCGGTGGGACTCCCACTGGCGAGCTCCTCGTGTATTCTGGCTTAGTGTAAATTCCTTACATTTCCCACAGTTAACGCTCAGTTAACACTCAGTTAACACTCAGTTAACACTACAGTTAACACTACAGTTAACACTGCCGAAATGCTGGGAAAACCAGCATTTTCGTCAAATGTGTATAAAAGACACTAAAACTAGCAGTTTTTCTTTTCAAAACGCGTGTATTCTGCAAAATGCTGGTTTTTGCGGCATTTCGGCAGTGTTAACTGTAGTGTTAACTGTAGTGTTAACTGAGTGTTAACTGAGTGTTAACTGTAGAAAAGGCACACTATGCAGTTAACACTTATTACTCTGCCGAAATGCAAGGAAAACCTGCCTTTCCTCAAATCTGTCTTACAAGTACCTCGGTCCTTGACACACAGTGACACACCGACACACATGGTGAGATGGTGAGGGATCGATATTGTGGCTTGTCATCACTTGCATATTGCTTACTGTGACAACAGTTTAAGGTACCGACAGGATCCTTCTTGCTGAGATGACCAAGTAGCCTGTGTCTTCACTCGACTGTACCACGCTTCCTGTGACGGGTACCATCCACATGCAGACCAAGCCCGATACATGTCCAAGAATGCGATACGGCAAGCTTGTTGGCACGGCTGGTTGCTATAGGTACGGCCCAAGACCACACAAGCCGACTGTGGTTGCAGGCTTCCAGGATGCGACTTTTTTTGCACCCTGACCCGGGTGCTCCACTTCGATCCAAGTCTGCTCCATGCAGCTCCGCGGCACTCCAGTGGGACTCCCACTGGCGAGCTCCTCGTGTATTCTGGCTTAGTGTAAATTCCTTACATTTCCCACAGTTAACGCTCAGTTAACACTCAGTTAACACTACAGTTAACACTACAGTTAACACTGCCGAAATGCTGGGAAAACCAGCATTTTCTTCAAATGTGTATAAAAGATACTAAAACTAGTAGTTTTTCTTTTTAAAGTGCGTGTATTCTGCAAAATGCTGGTTTTTGCGGCATTTCGGCAGTGTTAACTGTAGTGTTAACTGTAGTGTTAACTGAGTGTTAACTGAGTGTTAACTGTAGAAAAGGCACACTGTGCAGTTAACACTTATTACTCTGCCGAAATGCAAGGAAATCCTGCCTTTCCTCAAATCTGTCTTACAAGTACCTCGGTCCTTGACACACAGTGACACACCGACACACATGGTAAGATGGTGAGGAATCGATATTGTGGCTTGCCATCACTTGCATATTGCTTACTGTGACAACAGTTTAAGGTACTGTTGATGGAGGAAATCTTGCACCAGTTTAAGTGGCCAAGCCAAGCAGACACCCCACGCCCCCTTTTTAACATTGACCGGTGATCCTCGGAAGTGCCGTGGGTTCCAATGACAAAAATCTTGCACCACCTCCGTATCCATCATCTTCAATGTTAAAAAGGGGGCGCGGGATTATGCTCAAGTGTCGTGTCACCTGTTATTAGGCAGATGGTGCAAGATTTCCTCCATCAACCGACAGGATCCTTCTTGCTGAGTTGACCAAAGTAGCCTGTGTCTTCACTCGACTGCACCACGCTTCCTGTGACGGGTACCATCCACATGCAGACTAAGCCCGTTACATGTCCAAGAATGCGATACGGCAAGCTTGTTGGCACGGCTGGTTGCTATAGGTACGGCCCAAGACCACACAAGCCGACTGTGGTTGCAGGCTTCCAGGATGCGACTTTTTTTTGCACCCTGACCCGGGTGCTCCACTTCGACCCAAGTCTGCTCCATGCAGCTCCGCGGCACTCCAGTGGGACTTCCACTGGCGAGCTCCTCGTGTATTCTGGCTTAGTGTAAATTCCTTACATTTCCCACAGTTAACGCTCAGTTAACACTCAGTTAACACTACAGTTAACACTACAGTTAACACTGCCGAAATGCTGGGAAAACCAGCATTTTCGTCAAATGTGTATAAAAGACACTAGAACTAGCAGTTTTTCTTTTCAAAACGCGTGTATTCTGCAAAATGCTGGTTTTTGCGGCATTTCGGCAGTGTTAACTGTAGTGTTAACTGAGTGTTAACTGAGTGTTAACTGTAGAGGGTTAACTGTAGAAAAGGCACACTATGCAGTTAACACTTATTACTCTGCCGAAATGCAAGGAAAACCTGCGTTTCCTAAAATCTGTCTTACAAGTACCTCGGTCCTTGACACACAGTGACACACCGACACACATGGTGAGATGGTGAGGGATCGATATTGTGGCTTGTCATCACTTGCATATTGCTTACTGTGACAACAGTTTAAGGTACCGACAGGATCCTTCTTGCTGAGATCACCCAAAGTAGCCTGTGTCGTCACTCGACTGTACCACGCTTCCTGTGACGGGTACCATCCACATGCAGACCAAGCCCGATACATGTCCAAGAATGCGATACGGCAAGCTTGTTGGCACGGCTGGTTGCTATAGGTACGACCCAAGACCACGCAAGCCGACTGTGGTAGCAGGCTTCCAGGATGCGACTTTTTTTGCACCCTGACCCGGGTGCTCCACCTCGATCCAAGTCTGCTCCATGCAGCTCCGCGGCACTCCGGTGGGACTCCCACTGGCGAGCTCCTCGTGTATTCTGGCTTAGTGTAAATTCCTTACATTTCCCACAGTTAACGCTCAGTTAACACTCAGTTAACACTCAGTTAACACTACAGTTAACACTGCCGAAATGCTGGGAAAACCAGCATTTTCTTCAAATGTGTATAAAAGACACTAAAACTAGCAGTTTTTCTTTTCAAAATGCGTGTATTCTGCAAAATGCTGGTTTTTGCGGCATTTCGGCAGTGTTAACTGTAGTGTTAACTGTAGTGTTAACTGAGTGTTAACTGAGTGTTAACTGTAGAAAAGGCACACTATGCAGTTAACACTTATTACTCTGCCGAAATGCAAGGAAAACCTGCCTTTCCTAAAATCTGTCTTACAAGTACCTCGGTCCTTGACACACAGTGACACACCGACACACATGGTGAGATGGTGAGGGATCGATATTGTGGCTTGCCATCACTTGCATATTGCTTACTGTGACAACAGTTTAAGGTACTGTTGATGGAGGAAATCTTGCACCAGTTTAAGTGGCCAAGCCAAGCAGACACCCCACGCCCCCTTTTTAACATTGACCGGTGATCCTCGGAAGTGCCGTGGGTTCCAATGACAAAAATCTTGCACCACCTCCGTATCCATCATCTTCAATGTTAAAAAGGGGGCGCGGGATTATGCTCAAGTGTCGTGTCACCTGTTATTAGGCAGATGGTGCAAGATTTCCTCCATCAACCGTAGTACCAGGACATGCTAGTGCGAGTTCTGGTTAATTTTTGCCAAGCAATGGTGGAGACGAGTTGCAAGCTACCAATTACTTAACATGTTTCACAGTAAAAGCCTTATATAGTTTACGTAATTTAGTAATATTACAACTGCCACTATAACACACACACAAGCATGACCACTAAGACCACCACCACCACTAACCCTTAGCACTACTGCTACTGTTGCTGATCTGCCACCACTAATTACCACCACTAACAGCACCAATGCTACTACGACCACTAAGACCACCAACAACACTTACACAGTTGCTGCTGCTGCCAATGCTGCTGCTGCAGCTATGACTTTTTTCTTTTGCTTGCATGGCGATGGCGACGAGGGTGATTACGATCATCACGATGACAAGGCGTCGTTTGGACACGTATATCGTCAGCCTCCGTGCAAAAAAGTAGCGCGACCAACCCCAATCACCAACAAAGTCCAAGATATCGCGGCAGCCAATCTGTTCAGTCAGATGCGCAAAACGGCCCGCCAATTGAACCTGATGCGTTCAGTTGGTTGCAAACCATTCACCAGAGAGTATTTCAATTTTAACCGGATGTTGTGTGCAGTCCTACCGAACTTGAAGACCGACGAGGCATGATTATAAGGCTTCGCCATGGTGTGCATGTGTACAAACACAAGTTGCTCGAATCGTTTCACTGGTTGGTTTGCAGTGTTTTAGCCACTGTTTCTTGTGTAAGCACACAACTTCATGCTAACATGCGTCATACAAAGCAGCCGATGAAGGTCATGCTTGGTGTGGAACAGGTGCAAGCTGACAAACTGATGACATGCCGGTGTTATTGAAAGTTCTTGAACAACGCGCGGTACTAATCAGGCCATGTTGAGAAACCTCTTCTAGACCGAAGCCTTTCGCAGGCAAGTCCGGGATTTGGCGAAGAAAAGCATCAATGGCCAGCTGAGGCCTGGATTGGAGAGCTTGTACGGTGTTGTAAAGGTCGTATAGGTAAATAAGCGTTAACTTCGGCCCCCAGCGCATCCCCGACCCCCAAACATGAAAACCTCAGAACTTCTACACTGCACTTCTACGGCCTCGGCAACTAGTAAACAAATGCAAACCCTTGGCAAGTAGTTTTCCTAGGATTATGCTGAGCCGTACAAGTGGCCTAGCTGCGCTGCATCTTCGAAATGCAATCTGCGTGCTTTGTCTGATATCCCGTATTATGACCATGATCCCTAGAATATGTTCTAATCGTAAACTGACCCCAAATGTTTCCAGAAAACGCATCGGCCTCAACAAACCATCGGTCCTTCTCTACCAATTTTACTAACCACTCCTCAGCGTTCATATTCCCGGTAATCCCTAAACCTGAAACCTTCGCCCTCAAATCATAGACTTCCCAAACCCTGCTCGTAAGCACTTCGCCCTAACTTACCTTTGGTTAGTAGGGAAAGGAGGAATGGGGCACAACTTTGACTACTATTACTAACGGGCAGCCAAGACCGGCTATGCCCATACATAGCCCACGCTAAGCCCGAAGCCGTAAACCTTAAAACCAAACCCGATGCCAGGCTCCTCGGCCGTGTCCTTCGCGCATATCCCTTCCGTGGCGATGAGTCGAAGCCTCAACCGAGCTTTCGGGCTTAGGGGATCCCCTGGCCTGCTGGGTTTAGGGTTTGTAGTGTCTACCAAAATGCCCCAAAGTAGTTTTTTTTTGGGGTTCATGTGTAGAATCCTCTCAGGTCATCCCAAAAAGGAACTACCATGGGGCTTATGCTTATGGGTAAGGAAAAGGGTTTAGGGGGTCGACTTTTGGGTTTAGGATTGGTCATTGCTTGAAGGGAGTTTTTGGTATCGGTTTTGGGTTTTATAGAGTTTACTACGGATACTGGGACTTGTGCCTCTGAGAGGGCCTTCAAGGTATCTGCTTCAGAGCCTTCTCAGATGCTTGTAGAACCCGTATAGACGTTTAGAGCCCCGACAGAGTCACCATTCCTGAAGCCATACGAAGCCCGTTTAGATGGCTCATAAACCGTTTTGTTTACGTACATAGCAAGATAATTGAAACAGTCTGTTCAAAGCATCAGAGCCCTTAGACAAGCCGTGAAGAAGATTGCAAAATTGGAGCACAATCTTTATGGAACGCCTCTATATACCCTTACAAATCATTGTCACCGAAGGAGGGTCTTTCTGCCCTGAGCCCAAAAGCCACTGAACGAGCCCTTCCTGTCATAGCCCTAAATCCCAAAGCCACTGAACGAGTTCTTTTTTGCACGAAGCTTCAGAAGTTCATTTTACAACTTCTAAACTTTAAACCTACACCCTAAATGCGAAATCTTAAAAGAAAATAAAACCGTGCAATGTACCAGGAGCCCCCAATGGCCCTTTAATAGAGCCCTTATGGTCCTTAATGTTGGGTATTTGGGGTATAAGAGAGGGTACTTGGGGGGTCTAGGTACTGTACGCACTAAACTGAGGTCCATCTCAGGTGCCGAGCCGGCTGCACCCCGAGAGGGACCTGGGCTCTGAGGTTAGCAAGCCGTAATGGGTCCAGGGATTTAGGGTTTAGGGCGTAGGGTTTAGGGATTTAGGTTTGGGGCTCTGGGTTTAGGGATTTAGGGCTTCGGGTGTAGGGGTCTGGATGACTGAAATGTGGATATTTTGTTGTTTTCGGGCATTGGGAAGTAAGTGTGCAGCAGTTTGTGACGGAGCAACTCTGGAGATGGGTTTGCTACGTGTGTCTCCAAGCCATGTAGGCCCGTATATATGGCTCGCAGATTTGACACGCCGACGCCTAATGTAGGGCTCGGAATACACAGTAGTAATATCATTCCCTTCTAGTCCCGGAAGATCTATGGCAAAATATCGCCCAAGACCCTATTCCGTTATTGAAGGCCCGTACCAGATACCATTTCTATCCATGCAAGCTACACCCTTCCCCCAAATGCGTAGCCTTTCATCCCAAGTGAGGAAAGGCTTTGAAGATGGCAGGTTTGAAGAATACCTTAAGTTGATTGAAGGCCATGCCAAGGGCATCAACAACGGCACCACCGACCGAGACGTAACGAACTTCATCAACAACGCCATTCCCCCCCCGCCAACCCCTCGAAGCGAATCTGCAAGCTTGCTGCAAGCTTTGCCTGGAGACCGGAGGTAGAGCTTGCAGTTCTTTCCGAAGCCGATGAAGAGCCGCTCGAAGCCAAAGGCTATGAAGATGTTGAGGCAGCCATCGGCAGCCGAGAGGAAGCTGGCGTTCGCTTAACTTGGGGGCCTAAATAATTACCAATTCAATTATGGGAGCTCCTTATTATATGTTTATACAAATGTCTAGTATAATGGCCCCAAAAACCCTATTCTAAGTAGTAAGGCCCCTTTCGTTTCACAGCAAGAGAGGCGATCTCAACCAGGGAACTCGTCGCCGACACCGACATGACTCAGAAACGGCTGTTTCGAGTTCTTTGTAAGAGTGAACTTTTGGCACAATCCTTTGCTACCATTTTTAAACCTCGTGACCTCTGTAAGCTACAACCCGGAAGTTTTTCAAGTGAGGGAGTTTCTGAGGTCTGCTGATCGCCACGCTTGGCCCGGGCCTCCAGGGACCAACCCTACTGCAACCCGAAGCTCTCAAGCCGTGCACCGTAAACCCTAAACGTTTAAAAGCTTCCCCAAACACCTAAATCCTATAAGCCTCGCGATCTCCCAGGTTGCGCCGGCTGCTCCGCCAGCGCGTGCTGCGAAGCGCGACAGGGCGGCCGAGGCGTGTTGTTTTGAGGTTTAGGCCTGAGGGTCCCTTACTGAAGATCTTTACTGCAATTGTCAGAAGTAAGGAACTATCGTGGGACGTAGGCTTGTCATTCGTAGCATATTTCAGTCAAGTGTTAGGAGAAATCTAATCAAGGATAATAGAGTTTAGGAACATGGCAGTTCATTCTCTGAGTATTTATTCACGATATTTCGCAATCAAGGGTGTTCGGGGTTCAGGCTAACGGCTTGGCGTTCAGAAGTTACAAGGTTATAGGCTTCCGGTTTGGGTAATGGGCGCAGATGCAATTGGCTGGCATAGAGCGTCGCAACTCGGCCCCGCCGGCGGCAAAAACCGGCGAGGACGGCCAGACGTTCCTCCCATTCGCCACCTGGCAGCAGCCCAGAGACGGCTTGGTTCACCGACCATAGTCGAGGAGTGTAGCAACAGGTACGACACCTCCGTGCTCTACGAAGCCTTCTCAGATCTTTGCGTGCTGATGGCAGTCCAGAACTTGTGCCCGACTGTGCTGGGGTGCATGGGCGTGCGGCAGCGCATGTGGGCATTGCTCTTGTGCCCTCAGCAGATCCTGCTGATTTGGCCCTCTCTTAAGGGCGTTGTGCAGCTCTTCGGCCGCAAATGAGCCGGCAACATCTCTGACTCCTTTTCAGATCGTGTCCCACAAGGACCTTGACCAAGAGTTGCACGCCGGGTCGCACATAACAACTCAAGACCCAAGCCCGAACGTTGCAGTAATGTCCGTGTCCGTGGCCCACTCTTCGCCATTCATCTCCACCGCTGGGGTTTGAAAAAACCCAGGCCAGTTAGCCCGAAGCCTTGAGCTGCAAACTGTTAAGTCATGTTTTATAAATCCGAGGCATACGTCCTCAACACTGTAACAACCCCTGAGCCTGACGCTTCAGCCCAATCTCCTACACCCTAGGACCTCTGCCCTGCATTCACAAGTTTAGTGCTGAGGGTCTAAACTCTAAACCATACTATCACCCTAAAACCATGAAGCCTCAAACCCTCAACCCGAGCATGTTGGGGTCACGGCGGTTTTTTGCAGGAGGGCGATGCGGGAGGCGCCGGAAGTAGCTGCTGCCCTGGGAAAGTCGGCCTTTGCCGGTGCGTCATGCTTATGCCCCTGAGATGTTCAAGTATTCCCCTGTTTGAAGCTAAGTCTCTACACCCTACAAAAGCCTTGTATAGTTCAGAGAGGTTGATTGCCCAACTGACTTTCAGAGTGCATGGGCGTTCGAAGCATTTCGGCTTTGAAGCAAAAGCCAGAAAGTTGGAATATCATTATCGTAACCCCTTTAAGGTAAAATATAGGGGATCCTACCATTAATCCATATTCCAACTTTCTGGAGTTCCCTTTAAAGGTATTCCGGGACGCAGAGGAGAAGGGG
Source organism: Symbiodinium sp. CCMP2592 (assembly GCA_905221615.1). NCBI lineage: Eukaryota > Dinophyceae > Suessiales > Symbiodiniaceae > Symbiodinium > Symbiodinium sp. CCMP2592. The sequence goes on from CAJNDT010006213.1 coordinate 1,354,254, forward strand.
CTTCGGAGGGCCAGGGAGAGTTGCGGAGTCAGTTGTTGCTGCTTATCAAACTCCCTATAGTCTCCATTGTAGTTCCTTTTTTTGGTTAAGCAGTTTTATGGCTAGGATCCTATATTAGAGATTTTGGTTAACCAAAAAAGGAACTACAATGGAGGCTATAGGTCGAAATAGAATATGATTCCGATCAACAGGGCACCACCACACTCAGCAGCCTCATCTTGCTCCTTGAAGACTGCGCCTCAAGGTCCCCTCGCCGATGCGACTCCTACTTAAAGGATCATGGGACTTAGTAACTATAGGGTTAACATTAGGGTAACTGTACTTATAACCACTTTTTACCCCAATTAAGGTACTTATAACCTTACTTACTAAGTCCCCCTGATCCTCCAAGTAGGAGCTGTAGGAGCTCCTATACCAACGCACGTTAGCAGGAGGTCGCAATTGCATCCTTGGGTTTCGATGGTCACTTGGACACTACCGGCCTAGGGTTTAGGGTTGACATTACTAGCAAATTACTGCCCCTCTTTGAATATTGCATGCGTACATCGTCAGCAGCTCCCTGAACCCACTGTTAGCGCCACCGAAGCTAGAGCCACTGCCGATCGAAACCCGTGCCGAGGGTCGCCTCAGGCGGCAGGGCTCGGTGGGGACTGCGCCGACGGCGGGGCCTTTCGTGCGGGCATATCCGGCTTCGCCTTTGCCGGTGTCCTGGCTCCGCCATATGATCAAGGTTCAGGGACGCAGCCCGCGGGCGTCGACGAGGACGACGCCACCGCCGGCAGCCGTCAACATGGACAGGCCCGACTGGATGTTTCCGCCGGGAGCTCGCCCCACCGATCCACAGATGCCTTCGTCGAGCTCGACGGCAGAGCGGAGCGAGACCCCGGGCACGAGGGAGTCCTCGACGGTCCGACGACCGCATTCGCCAGATCGAAGCCAACATGAGCGACGAGTACCGTCGGCACAAAAAGGACATGCATAAGGTCGGCGCAAGGGCGACCGACGAAGCGCCGGGAGCAGTCCGGCACCTTAAGCAGACGTCGCTCCTGTAAGGAGGAACCCTAAGAATCCTAAAAGAACCCTCAATCCCAAAGCCCGAAACCGCAAGCCGCAAACTCCGCAAAGCCCGCGCCCTTCTAGGGAAACCCTTATGCCCAACTTGAACACAAAAGGGGGGGCGTACCACGCTAATAACAGAGACCTCTAAACCCCCTAAACTCTGAACCTCTTCATAGTGTGAGGTTCTTGTATGACCTTTTAGAAAACCCCCAAGGAGACAGAGTCCTTGCACAAGAGAACCATTACGCTGTGGCCTGTTCCACTGTGTGTACCTAAACTTCCTAAACACTGAAGCCCCCTTAACCCCTTCAGCGCAAACCTGGAACTGTACAACAGCCAGGATCCCTCACAAGGGCCCCGTGTAGTACCCCTTAGAGATCCCTCATGCTACCCCTTATTGTAACCCTTATAGATCCCTTATACTACCCCTTATAGATCTCTTGCAGCCCCCTCAGATCCCATTGTCATAACCGCACAATATAGGGGCCTAAACAATTGCCAATGCTACATATTCGGGGTTCCTTATTATATTTATAGCATAATGTGCCCCAAAACCTATTACAATTAATAAGGCCCCCATATTTGAAGCCCCCATTATACCCCTTATAGTAATCCTTATAGACCCCTTTAAAGGAGCCCTTTAAAGCAACCCTCCCCATATTCAAAGCCCCAAAGAGCGTGACGACCCTCTCTCTGGCAGGCCACCGGCCGAAGGCGCCCAGGACTGGAGACGTAGGTTTCGGGTTTACTGCTTTAAGGTTTGGGGTTTAGGGGTTTAAGGTTTAGGGGTATAAGTTTAGGGTTTGAGGTTTAGGGGTTTATAGGGTTGGGGGTTTAGGGCTTAAGGCTTATAGTTATAGGGTTTAGGAGTTAGGGTTTGGGGTTTAGGTTTGGAGGTTGTGGGGGTTTAGGGTTTAGGGTTCTGGCTAGGAGTTATAAGGATCTAGAACACATACGGGATCACCTGTGTCTCTTGCTTTGCCTCTCGGTGTCTATCTGTTTTCCGGGGCAGGGGCCGATCGGTTTTGAGTTGACGGCTGTGGTTTTTTGAAGCTTTCGTCCTTGACTGACCCCAAGGGTCCAAATACTCAATAATCATATATTCTCCCAAATCCTAACCTACATAATTCCTAAAACCGAGTACCTGATAATTATTTGGTTCTTTGGACCCTTGGGGTGATTGCCGCTGTGCGTCTTGCGGTCGGAGTCTAGGCTCCTGCATGCCTCAAATGCAACAGAGACGGACACGTGGGGGGGCTTACCTCCCGCTTGGGCTCATTCTGGATGTTCAGCATAAGTATGGGGTGCAATACTTACAAAGATAGAACCTTAAGTTTGCGACACATAGTTCAGGATGAAGGCGCGAGAGGATCTGGTCGTCGTACAATTTGGTGCCGGTGTGCCAATGAAGCCCCATAAGCATACACAAGGCATCGGCATCGTACATTGTTGTAGCTGTTTCCAGTGTGTTTTCGAGATCAAAGTGTTCTACTGTTCTTCTGGGTTTAGGGTCTTCGGGCGATCGGGGCAAAAACGTGGTTCGGGGTTTAAGCCCTTTAGGATAACAGAAGAGGAATCTGTGCACTGTGCACCGCGCCGCCTGATGGATCAAGAGGGCACATGCAGGGCATTTTACCATAGGGGCCTTAAAATTATTACCTATACTGTTTTGGGGGTTCCTTATTATAAATATAGTAAAATATTTCCCAAAACCCTAATTATTCTAATTATTAAGACCCCTATACTAAGTTTTCATTGTACCCCTTATAGTAATCCTTGTAGACCCCTTGAAAGGAACCCTTTAAAGGAACCCCCTTCTAGTTATAAAGGTCCCTATACTAAGCCCCCATGATACCCCTTATATATATATATATATATATAGATAGACCTTTTTTCAAGGAACCTTTTAAAGGAACCCTATTCTAATCAATCATTAAGGCCCCTTTGTGTCAGGCCCCATAGGAGAACTGTCAACCCCAAGTCCTCAGCCCCTCAGCCCTTTAAGCCCTAAGGCCCGTAGCCCTTAAATTCTAAAGCCCCAGAGTCTAGAGCCTCAGCCGTAAAGACGTAAGAACTATAAATCAAACCAGACACTGAGGCTCAAAGTGTCCAAAATCCTCATGTAGCATGGTCTTTGAGGCCAAGAGCCGTAACCCTATCGGATGTCGGCCCCTCATTTGTTCTCTCAGCTCTCGGGTACACGATAGACCTTTGACTCGAAGCATTCAAACCTGCACTCTCACAAATGCGGCCGATCATGAGATCTGCCGAACTCTAGACCCCGTGGTGCTATGGAGAATCAGCCCGCTGGACCCTGCCATTTTTTTGATTGGGGGGAGGGAAGCCGGGGGGGTGGGGGGAGGGGGGTAGTTTTGGTGCTAGGGTGTGGGGTTTAGGGTTTGGAGATGAGGACTTTCGGGTGTAGGGCGCAAGACCGGTGTATGATGAGCCTTGTACTTGAAGCTTAAGACTTGGCTTTGAAGGTTGACCGGGTCTTGCAAGCCGAAACCCCTAAACCCAAAACTCCAAACCCGCCGCCCTGAAAGCGAACCCAAGAAACTAAACCCAAAGCCCCTGAACCCTGAAACCTCCAGGTAGGTGAGTTGCATCAGCCGCTTATTTCTTTTGTAGCTCAACTGCCCACACCTGGTTCCTGTTCCTATAGACCCCCCCCCAACTACCCTCGAGTTTACCCTAAACAAAGGGCTCTATGGGCCATTGCGGGGTCCTGGTTTAGAGCAAACTAATGAAGCAATGCCCTTATGCAGAAGGCCAATGCAGTGAGCAACGTCGGACTTTACGGTGAAGGGAGTATACAGTTTAGGATTTGGTGAGTGTATCGAACACCGACGGAGCTATGTCAAAACTTAGCTACCGGTTCCATTGGCTTTGCAGCTCCCTGAGTACGTTTTTTTGTCACGACCTACGTCGGACCTCGTGGCTGCTTCAAGTCCAGCAATCTTTGACGAACCTTCACACAGACAAACCCTTAAAAGTGAGAGTTTCCGAAAATAGGGAAGGAACCCTAATATAAATACCCGAAATAGTAGGATCCCTATTATAAGCGCCCCAAAACAAAGTACCCCTCATTTTCGTAAACCCTCGAAGCTCGAGCCTGCAGCACCGTTTATCTTACCTTTGGTTAGTAGGGAATGGAGGAATGGGGTACAATTATAACTAGTATTGCTACCATTCTTCCATTCCCTACTAACCAAAGGCAAGTTATTGCAACTGAAATTTAAGTAATACTTGTTTTTCCTGTAACGGTTTGGGGGGTGGGGTCCGTGTTACCCTAAACCTGAACCCTGAATGCTGCACTTCGTACACTCCAAATTCCCGAACTCTCCCTAAGGCTCCGTGTACCCTTCTAGCATATACTTAAGCCTTAAAGTACCTATATAGGGACCCCTTTAAGGCCTAAGTATCTACTATAAAGGTACATGGAGCCTTTGGGTCTAAACCCCGCAGAGGACTGCGCCTTTTGGGGATTGTTCTCTTCGCACCTCAATCGTGCCTGTCGCAGCTACTGCGGAGCTTTCCAGAAGAAGAGGCGTTATCTGGAGAATCCGAGTTCTAGACTTTCGAGAATATGTTTTTAGCCCTGGGGGTCCAAGTACCTCATAGTCATAAAGTTGCCCAAAGCACTCACCTACGTACTATTAATAACTTCAGTCTTGGGTCCTTTGGAACCTCTGGGTAGTGTTCCAAGTTCAGGTCATCTGGACTATTCTTAGTTCAACAAGTCCTCTCGAAGAGCCTACCGCCCTTCAAACCCTGATATACGGTTGGGGTTATGCTAAGATCCTGTGATACATCAAAGTAGCCAAACAAGGGAATTACGACGGAGACTCTTGGCACAGCCTCAAGCACCATAAGTCCCTTCCCTCCCTCCTTCTGTCTTCGTCACTGTCTCTCTCTCTCTCTCTCTTTTTCTCTCTCTCTTTTTCTCGCGCTCTCTCTCTCTCTCTCTCTCTCTCTCTCTCTCTCTCTCTCTCTCTCTCTCTCTCTCTCGTCGGAACAACCTGTTATCATGCGTATACACGGCGGCTGCATCATGCATCACATGCTTATCTTGTCGGTCTTACTGGTCTTGCCAACCCCCGAGTAGTGTTTTGCCTCCCAAACTTTCCCGCAAACCTGAAGCCTAAACGCTTCAACTGCTAACCATGAAAACTCCACACCCTCAGAGGTGAAAACTGTCAGAAAGAACCCAAGCTTTCCTCAGCAGGCTGCGGAGGTGGCGAAGGAGTTCCGATTATGATTTCGGGATGTTGGACAGATGTCCAAAATAGTTTCCAGGAGTTGAGTAGTAGGCAACGCCTCACCATTTTCGTGGTACGATCATCACATACATACCAGTGAAAGTGCTCGTCTGCCGGCCAGTGAACTACGCAACTAGGATAGCCTTGGGATATGAACCAGGGATCTGCAGAGCTTTGCAGACTAAGAGCACCCTAAACCCTAAACCAAACAGCGTCTACGGTGACGTAGGAGGAAGCTGATGTGTTTTTGGGGTTCAGGGCGAGTGGAGGGCTGATTTCGGGGGAATATGCGGCCACCATGCTTTACTTGCTGCTGGCCGGTGGCAGTGGAGCGTTAGGGTTTATAGGGTTTAGGGTTTAGGGAGCGACTCATGAGGTTTTGCCGGCCGTTCTACTGCGGCTGGGATGTAGCCTGGCGATCCGGGAGTTGTACCCGACATATTGGCTCTTGTTATTCATTCCTGACTTAGGCCTAATGGGGTCAACTGGATGACTTTCGCGAACACCCTCCAAACATCCACATGCATCGAGTGCTACATAGCAACATGCAAGGTGCTGTGTGTAGTGGAAACCAACCATACAGACGAGAACCCTCAAACAGTTTCCTCGGACAACAAAATGGGAGTTTCCAGAAATAGGGGACCCTAATATAGTACCCTAAATAGTAGGATCCTTACTATAAGGACCCCAAATAAGGTACCCCCTATTTTCGGAAACTCCCAAATGCAGCCGGAAAGCAATCAACATCACAAAATCGCTCAACGTCTGATTGCCGTGTAATCAGACCTCAAGCCTTATCTAGACCCCCAACTACCCTCTACCATAAGGACTCCATTTAAGGGCCATTGGGGGTCCTGGTAAACTGCAAACAAACATTCGCGGCTCGAGCACCAACTCCTTTTCGGGATGACCAGAACTGCCCGAAAACCCTGGCTAGTGCAACACTGCTGGGAATCCCGCCCATGTTGTTTTTCTTTCATGTCGTTGCCACAGGACTCGACGACAACCGAAGTGCAAAAGTGACACCCCAAGTGACTGCAATCCTGATTGTTATTCCTACGTCTTCAAAGTTCCGAGCTGAAGCCAGATTCCCACCTTGACGACTTCATTATAGCCCCTTATTATCTCTTCATCAGGAATATGAGACATCTGTCAGCGGAGTTGGGGAGGGCGGGGGTTCCTGTTGAACTCTATCCTTGCACTACAAAGCTACATGTGACAGCCCCGGGTGTCCACGAACTTGTGCAGGACCCGGCGCTGGGATTCAAGCTCTTCCGCCAGGCGGAGCCCTTTCCAGGGTGTTGGGTTCCACGGCAGGGTAGGAACATGAGCAATACTATTCCCCAAAGGGTCCTATGTATCGATATAGTAGAATGTAGGGTTTCCATATTAGGTATTACTATTATGATTTAGGGAAGTATCCCCCCCATAACAGCACAAAGGACCCTTTGGGTTCGTAAAGCCCATACACTCTCATCACAATCCTAGAGGCTCCACATATAGTACCATTATGGAATTAAGTCCCCAAAGCCATGATATGGATGGTCTTTTGGGACCTAATTCCATAGTGGCACTATATGTGGAGCCTCTGGGAATGTAATGTAAAGTGACACTCGTCGGTGGAGCTCCGGGTTCGGGTCTGGGGTTGCATCAAGGGGCAGCCTTACTTACAGATGCTTGCATTTCCTGCATGTCCTTAAATCCTGACCCCTACTTGAAGGATCATGGGACTTAGTAACTAGGGTTATAATTAGGGTAGCTATACTTATAACTACTTATAACCCCACTTAAGGTACTTATAATCCTAGTTACTAAGTCCCATGATCCTCCAAGTAGCCCCTCCCCCGCGATGCTACGAGCAATGACTGCTTGCTTCGATTTGTCCGGGCTCTGCGACTCGAAGCTTTAAAGAGTCTTGCGAGGAGTGTTTGGGGTTGGGGGGTCTACCCCAAACTCTCAACCCGCTAGGTTTCCCCAAAAACCTAAATAGTTTCTTTGAATTCCCCCAGAGACTGTAATCTCTGAACCTTAAACACCCCGGTAGACTAGTCTGCAATCATACACCCTTCATAATCTAAATGGCTTTAAATGACTCTACGGCTCCAGTTATCTAAATAGTAGGTTACTGACCATATTATGTACCCCAGTAACCTACTATTTAGGTAACCTAAATGTTTTAGAATAGTTTGTGGTGTTGAGCTAAGGCTCTCCAGCCTCTAAAACGTCATACCTTGTAATTTTAGGGTTTGGGGTTCAAGTATCCCCAAACCCTAAGCCTTCACACCCTATATATATATATATATATATATATCTATATGGGTTCCTCATAAGGACTTGTTGACGGGTCTTCAAAAAGGCAGGGCCGCTTGTCTGGAGGGGGGGGTAAGGTAACATTTCAACCCTACGCCCAGACTAAAACCCTCGAACGCCGAGTCACAGGCCCTCCGTCGCTTCCGGCTGGCAGGATCCAAGGCTCTGCTGTATTTGCTTTGTCACAGTTGGGTAACGTGTCATGTCTTTATGCATACCTAAACGGAATAAGGAACCAAAATGTAAGTTTGGCCGAGAGTTTGGTCTGGCTTGGCTGGGGGTGGTTTTTGGTTGAGTGAGGTGAGGGTTTGCGTTCCAGATGTCATGGATGGAGAAATCTACTATTTGCTTAAGAAACCCCCAAAAAATAAAAATAATAATCCCTAGTACCCCCATAAGGAATATATTTTTTATTTTTTTGGGGCTCTTAAGCAAATAGTAGAAATGTTTGTTATTCCGCTTGGGAGTCCCTGGACCGGAGGGTTTCGGGTTTACGGGGCTTAGAAAACCTAAACTTCCCCGGGTCAGAGATGCCCTGGGCCGATCAGTCTCGTAATGGGTGCGGTAGTTAAGGTGCGCAAAAGAATCAATTCACAACCCCCCGAATGTCTGAATCCTAGTCCATTAAATCGTAGGTCCAGTAAGAAAATTACACTCTAAAGTCCTCAGCCTAAAACCCGAACTGTCAAGAGCAGCAGGTAAATAAGCCGGAGCAAACCTCAACAACGAACGTAGAGACGACTTTCGGGTTGCAACGGCACGTTTTGGCCACGTCAGTAGGACCCTGCTTGCCCTTTTTATTTTAAGGTTCCCTTCTAAAAAACTGAACACCAGGAACTACCCTAAACCCAAAACCCCAAAACCGCCCAAAATAGGGTACCCTTGGGTGCCCTTAGGTTTAAGGGGTAGCCGGGGACCTCATCGACCAGACCTGCGTCTGAGAATCGCTCGAAGGGTGCCGACTCCAAAGCAGGTAACGTAGGGGCCTAAATGATTACACACATTCTTTTGCTTAGGGTTCCCTTTGGTAGGTGTGCTTTTAAATGTAGGGGCCCAAATGATTGCTAAGATTATTTAGCTTAGGGTTCCTCTTTGTAAGTGTACTTTTAAAGGAGCCCCACAAACTTCTAGTTATTAAGGGGCCCTACATTACCGCTTCTGGAGCACCTCTGCCCGCCGCCACATGTATGTCACGGAGCTTTTTGCAGAACTGTACTTAGCGATCATCAGCACAAGTGCCCCGTCATGGCCGCAACATTGAGCAAGGTTCTCAAAATCATGCCGAAAACCTCACACTCTGTACGTACATTAACCCTTCAGCAGTAAATAATCACTCGTTTCCCTGAAGCCCTATACCTAAGAGTCCATATACACTACTATTATGGAATTAGGCCCCCCGAAGCCATAATGTGGATGGTCTTTTGGTGCCTAATTCCATAATGGTAGTGTATGTGGACCCTCTGGGATACCCAGCGAATCCAGACTCCCGGCCTTCAAACCCCGAAGAAGCCTGATTGCAGAAACCCTATCATATCTTTGAGGAAGTCGTAGTATACAGTTCCCTATACTCGAACACGACTCTACGGGTATCAAGAGATGTGCGAGTCAAGCTGCAAAAATACGAGTAGTTTCTTAGGGTGGGAAGAAGTGGTAGCCGAAACCCGAACCCCAAACCCTAAACTGGTATCCCGGGTAGTCCAGGGTGTGCCGAAGACGACGACTTTTCTGGGCAAGGCCCTGCCGCCAGCAGATGACGAGGCCGTGAGCCTGCATGAGTCCTATTAAGATGATGAGTATGGTTGTGCTTATGCGCATGCCGTAGTTGAAGCTGAAGATGGAGTTGGATGTGGTTGCAAGTTCATGGTGCTGACAGTTATCATGGTCATGACAATGACAGAGGTGATGCTGATGGAGAGTAGGAAGGAGCCACGCTTCCGTACTGCTCAAGAAGCTCAGTATGGTTTACGTTCGCGTTAAGCAAGATCCATCAGTGAAGGGCATTTAGGGTTGTCTGGGTGCCCTCTTTGCAAAAGCCATGTTCCTCGACATCCCCGAATCCACCCATTGTGTGGTTCTTAGAGAACCGACCCTGAATTCGAGAAACCTAGGCTCCCAACCCTCATATCTAGATTTAGGGATTTAGCGCGGTGTCCGTAATGTAGGAACCTGATTAAGAAACCCTGGCCCTATACTATAACTTTTAACCCCCAATATATGAGGATGCATATAAGGAGCCCCAATAAAGACCCGAGGTTTCTTAATCAGGTTCCTGCGTTAACCCTGAGTCCTTTAAGCCACATACGCTCTACCAAAGCCATGGCAGACACGACTTTGACCGTACCCAAACGCTTCAGCCGCCCAAGCCGATGCTTTTTAGCAGGAGACCTGAACCCCACTCCCTGAACCCTTAGTTACGGTTTGTAACCATAAACCCTTAACCCTCAACCCCTAAACACTAACGCCATGGCAGGATCCCGCCATTCTTATTCAGAAGGCGCACGCGCAGAGCTGTGCTTTGGGAGGGTTTAGCGTGCGAATCCAGGGTTCAAAGTCGAGTGTGTTTAGGAGTTACGGCTCGGGGACATTGCTGCATCCGAAACCCCTCAACTCGAGACGGCAAGCCCCAAGCCAAGGCTAGACCGCTTTTTTAGCAGCTTGTCGTGATTACTGCCGGTTTGAGGTTGGGTTTAGCGTTCAGGTTGATGGCGAAAGGTCATGGTTAAGCTTAGTTAGGGTTTACGGTATCTGTCGTTTGGACGACACTTCGCCCGAACTTAGCAGAGTTTTGTTGTTTGGGGTTTAGGGTCAAGGGTTTTTGAGGTGTTACAAAGAACAGCCAGGTGGCCAGAGCGACTGCGAGGTGGAAGGCTGTCCACGGCGCCAAACCGGTGCCAGACGCCTCCACGAAGCCAAGAGGCTGGCCGGGCTGCTACAGAGCAGCGGCGCTCCACAAAGCCCCGGCAGCCACCAGGTGGTACCACCACCTCCCCCCGCAGGCGTCTCCAACCCGCCGGCCGTAGTGGAGCTGGTGCAGCTCCCCAACATGGTCACACGTTTCAAGGCCTTAAAGCCCCTGCGCACTGTGGATCTTCAGGCGAACACGGTGATCATTCCATGGATTCTCGGACTCACACTCCGGCACGAGTATGGCAACGGTACTGTCTCCTCTTGTCTTAGGCTGGAAAACCAAAACATAACAACAGTTTAAAAAAGGTCCTCCAAGAAGAGTCCAGTGTTGGGAGGCCTACAAGACTGACCCGGAGGAAGCCCTGGAGCAGGCGGGGATGGACCGGCAGAGCCGAATACGGTTTGATTTAAAGAAGACGGTTCAGGGTTTAGGCCTGGGCATTCCCTACGCTGCAGAAGGTGTATGAGTATTGCGCCTTCCGATGATCTGAACATGTGATTTAAGTGGTAACAGTATCCAATTATACTCCGTAAATAGTGCGAGTGCAACATACCCCTAAACCCTAAACCCTGAACCCCAAAACCCTATTGTTTTGTGTTATGAATGCCCTTGTCTGCAAGGGTTTAGAGGCTAGGAGGTGCCCCACCCCAGGAGCTGCAGCGGTTTGGGGTTTAGCGATGTTTAGGAGTTATAGAGTTTCGGCTTGAGGGTTTTAGGGTTTTTAAGTTTAGTAGCAATTCAGGGATTCCTGGGTGAGAGTCTTTTTGCATTCTTGACGCTTGATGGTGAAGGATTTCAACCTGGGGGTGTTAGACAGACTTTTCCGGCTTTGCCCACCGTGCAAGCGTGCTTGGAGGTTCCGTTGCTAAGGTCTGGCGGGTTTGGTTTGGCAGTTCTGGGTTTGTTCATGAAGGGGCCCTCGGCCGTCTGCTTGGATGCTCCACATGTCATCCTACTTAGAGGATCATGGGACTTAGTAAGTATGGTTATAAGTAGGTTATAATTAGGATAACCCCACTTAGGGGACTTATAACCCTAATTATAACCTAGTTACTAAGTCCCATGATCCTCTAAGTAGGCAGCTTTCTATCCACGGCCGAAGAACTAAGAGATGGGCTTTGTCACACGGTCCAAACCCCCGACAGGAACCCCCCGACATTCCTGCAACAGTTTGAAAACTGAAGGGAAACCTACGTACGATGATCCGACCAACTTGGTACAAATCTTGGAGATTAAGTAGTAGAGGAGGTATCCAGTGACCTTTTTTGGGGTACTATAACCTATAGTCCGCATATTATAGTCCCAAAGGTTGACCTTCATTTCCCTAGGATACGGGGCAAGTAAGGAATCCTGGGCTATTGGGGTTTCAGGTGTAGCGAAGCTTTTCATCGACGTTGAGCCATGAAGGTGTGAAGTTCACGGATGTCGGCTTAGAGCTTAGGGTGGGGGCGCCTAGACCGTACTGTTGGTGATATAAATCCTGCATTACCTTCAGGACCCTAAACTATGGGAATTATGGTAAATTCCTTATTGTGGGGAATGCAGGATTTATATCATCAACCCTATTTTCCACGCCCAACCCCACAAACTCCACAGGTCCTGCGCTTCTATCAGAGAACGGGCCTCGAGGACTTGCTGCAGAGCTGGAAAGTTCTATTTCGGGTTTCCTGAGCCTCCAATATCCCTCAGCTAAGGAATATACCTTAAATCATAGTAGGGATCCTTCAGATCATATGATTTAAGGTATCTTCCTTAGCTGAGGGATATTGGAGTCTCTGGGATTTCGGGTTTCCTGAGCCTCCAGCCCCGACTATACCGTTCTGAAGAGTCGCTTTGGTCTACTTATGGCACAGTATACGCCCAAAAACGAAGACAACACTGAACGACGAGACCCCCAATCCCGACTCTACATACCCTCCCTTCAGAGTTACTATACTAGGTATCAATTTGGGATAACTTTCAATTTCCCTTATTGTCGAGTATGGAGCTCAAGAAGGAGATCCTTTTGGGGCCTGTTGAAATCGACACACCGAAAGAGCCGCTACAAAGTCAAAAGGTGCTGCTACTGTTGATGATATAAATCCTGCATGACCTTATTTAAGGACCCTAGACTATGTGAATTATGGTATATTCCTTATTATGGGCCATGCAGGATTTATATCATCAACCGTATCAGTGGACAGGAGGAGTCGACCAAGATCTGCGAGGCCGTGGCTTTGTTCCTCGGGCCGTTTCTTGCCGAAAAGATCCGGTGGTTTTGAGTTTAGGGTTTGGGGTTTAAGGTTTAGGGTTTAAGTTTTAAGGTTTAGGGTTTAAGGTTTAGGGTTTAGGGTTTAAAGTTTAGGGTTTAGGGTTTAAGTTTGAGGTGAGGGGGGGAGGGCAGGTCTAGGGTTTTGTATGGGGCTAACAAGATCCGGTGTTTGTTGTTTTCTTTGTTTGAGGGCGGAGGGAGTTTAGGGTGTCAGCTTCAGGGTTCAAGGGGTGGTGTTTAAGATTTGCGCTCTAGAGTTTAGGGTTTACGCTGCAGGATAGAGTACTATAGAGCTTAATGAGGGGATGTTCATCCCAGGGCCGCAAGGTACAACCATCCCAGCAACGAGGTGTCAAGTGCAACCCTGTTGAGAAGCCATATGTTTGGGATTAATTACTTTGTGCCGTGGAGCTGGCTAAACCGCAAACCCCAAACGGGCTGTGCGGCTGAAGACTTTGGTTCCGGGCAAAGTCTCTGTCGCTAGCTTTTGCGGCGCCGCACCCAGAGAGCCCAATACACCAATTGTGAACTTACCTGTCAAATCATGATACTAAGCCCCCGTCTCCCACATGTTTTAGGTATCTTCCATACTTCCGGTGCTCTTTTGGCTCTCTGGGTAGCTTCAAGAGTCCCCAAACCCTAAATCCTAAGCCCCAAATCCTAAAGCATAGAATCAAAACCCGAAAAGCCGGATCCTCAACCCTAAACCCCAAACCCTGGGCCCTAAACCGCGTCCACACACGTCACTCGGTCTCAGGAGCAGAATCTTAGGAACAACCCCAACCCCATAAAGCCTTTGAAAGCGGCACAAAACCCGATGGAAACTCCAAACTCATTGTCTAATCTTTCAAGGTTAGAAGAGCACGAAAGCTTTCTGTCAAAGCTGATGCGAAACCGTGCAACATCGTCGTGATGACAGCTGTCAATGTTGGCCAAGCGCAAGATCTAAAGGCTTGGGGCTTTTAGAAGTTGGCGTTTCTACAATGGGCCTGCAAGGGGATCACGGTTCTGGGTCTTGCTTTTAGGGACTTCCACAGAGGAAAATAATGTCACAGTTACAACAGGGAACCCCAAGCCCCAACTCCTGAACCCTAAACCCCCAGCCCCAAACCCCTGAGTTCCACACCTTACATTTCTTACACCCTAAGCCCTAAACCCTCAAATCAAAAGCCTCAATTAAATCCCAAGCCGGCCCCAAGCCCTAAACCCTTGAATTCTGAACCTTCAGCCGTACCTAGACCTTCAGTAGGTAAAATAATGGTCCAAAACCTCCAAAGGGCTATTATTCTACAGACTTTTGGGGTCCAGGTAAGCCTTAAACTTCATGCGACGAATCCCAGGAAACGCCTGGACGACCGCTTCGGTTGCCAGGGCCTCACGGCGATGCACCTTGCGGCTCAAAAAGGCCAAGGGGAGCACTCCGGTTGGCGTTTAGGATTTAGGGTTTGGGGTTCCTCGTTTAGGGTTTATAGGTATGGTTATCACCAAGTTACTACGATATAATAAAGCATTTTGGGCTAGAATAATAGTATGCATGGTTAGCATAGTCTCGTGTAGTATGGTTATTACTATATCATTACGGTACATTGAAGTCTCTTTTTGGCCTAGTATATTATGGGTAGTACAATGTTCTACTATTGTGAGTTATGATGGTGTTGGTGTGGGCACGGTGCTGGTGCTGAAAATGGTCTTGGCTTTGGTACTGGTGTCGGGGTGTCGGCGTAGGGGTGCTTGCAGCGGTGTTGGTGTTGAAATGATGGTATTGATGTTGATGTTGTTGCTACTGGTGTGACTGCTTATATAGTTGTTAGTGTTGGGTTTGGTCTTGCTGCTGCGGCTGCCGCCACATACATATTATATATGTATATGTATATATATATATATATATATATATATATATATGTGTGTATATATATATATGTATATATATATATATATATATGTATATATACATATTTATTTACTTATTTACTTATTTATTTACTCACGAAGTTGCTTAATTCGTTATGCACGCCTAAATCATAGTATCTAATTACCATCACTGCCACCAATTCTCTCAGCTATGTGGCCATGCTAGTAGCGATCGGTTTATGTACCAGTGCCGTAAGCCGCTGCCACCTCCGCATCCAAGCACCTTTTGTCGCTGCATATACCGAAACCGCTTGGTCCCAAGCCCCTACTTAAAGGATCATGGGATTCAGTAACTAGGGTTATAATCAGGGTAACTATACTTATAACTACTTATAACCCCCATTATGGTACTTATAACCTGACTTATTAAGTCCCCTGATCCTTTAAGTACATCTTGATGTAAAGGCCTTCAGACCCCCGTACCTTAATTCCGAAGGCCCTTTATGTGAACCCTCGGCGCCAGGCGCGGTGCACATCATCAAAGTCCTCCTGAACCATCGCGCGTCAATGGAAAAGGCAGACATGGACCAGAGGACTGTAGCGTTTAGAGCTCAGGGTTCAGGGTCTACGTTGACCCTAAGAACCCTACTAGCCTCTACACACTGAACACTTAAACCCACACGCACACCCACAAAATCCTCAACTTTGAGACCCTAAATCCTATAAAGCCCTTATAGAACCCTTTTAGTATCCCTTAAAGGAGCCCCTTAAAGGATCCCTATTTGAGACGTTCGACCGCTGAAGCTCAGAGGACACCCCTTCATGCAGCGGCAATGGCCGGGCAACTGAAAAGTGTTCAGTGCCTTCTGGAGGCAGGGTTTAGGGGTTCAGGGTTTATAGGGTTTAGGGTTTAGGGTTTATAGGGACAAAATAGAAGGGTATGGGGCATGCGGTACAGTTATGTGGTTTACATGTTGCTGAAGGTTTAGGCCGGCGACACCCAGAGGGTTTTGGGCGTTGCCTTTGATGAATGAAAGCCTTCGGGTCCGGGGTTTTGGTTGTAGCTTTAGGTGGTGTGCAAGGGTAATTTTCGCAGTCTTTTTTGTCTAAGGCTTCACAAGTATGGCCCTGCAAGGTTAGAACATGGATTTGTAGTTTACCGTTCACCAGTTTGCTATAAGGGGCGTAGGGTTTGTGATGTAGAATTTCTGGGGGAGCATCAACATAGTTCTCTCAGGTTGTGTTGTTGACAGGGGATGGTGAAAGTCCGGGGCTGGGTAAACACACCATCATGGATGCAAACACCTTTTTGTATAACTCTAGACCTGTGTAGGAGTCAATCAGCACTTAAAGGGTCATGGGACTTAGTAACTAGGGTTTATAATCAGGGCAACTATACTTATAACTACTTACAACCCCAATTAAGGTACTTATAACCTTACTATTACTAAGTCCCATGATCCTCCAAGTAGACCCTAAACCCTTATAGATCCCATTATAGGAGCCCTTATAGATCCCTTTTAAAGGAACCCTAAACCCTAATTATAGCCTTACTTACTAAGTCCATGATCCTCCAAGCAAGCCCCCACCTGAACCAGGCAAAGGCGAGCGCTGCAGCTTGCGACAAGGCGGTGATTCAGATTTCTCCGAGATTCCTCAAACCCTAAGGCCCAAAATAGCCCAAAAGCCTTACATAGTATGGTCTTCGGGCCTTAAAGCCTTAAAATATGAGTCCTTAGAGCCTAAGGGAAAGGGTTCTACAGGAGCTCTTTGATAAGCCAGAAAACCCTACGCCGCACACAAGCCCTTAGTAGCTGAGTAGGTCACCTTTAGCCTTTTGGATCCTTTCATGATCCTACCGTAGTGGAAAAGGTTAACCTTTCCCTAAACCCTAAACCCAAGCCTGAAAGCCCTGAACCTCAAAACCCCGCCGAAGAAGACCTCGACCTTCGGCCCTCGCCCTCATCAAACCCTCGGTCTTTAGGTTTACGAGCATTGTCTAGGTATACCAACAGCCCCCCCCCACCCCAACTGCTTTCTATGATGTGGTGTAGGGTTTAGGGTTGATACCCTAAATAAGTACCCAGTATATTGCAGACCAGAAGGGCTCCATTCAAGGGTAATTACTTGGCTGGTGCTGGGGAGGGTTTGGGTTTTTTGTAGGGTTTTCAGCCCATACGCCGAACCTCCCCAAATCCGAACCCCTGAATTCCCAAGCCTTCTTGACCTGTAGAAGCCGAAACGATCCTCGGCGCAGGCATGCAAGCCCCAAGCCCTAAACCCTACTTCAACGATCATTGGACTTAGTAACTAGGGTTATAACTAAGGTAACTGTACTTAGATCTACTTATAACCCCCATTGTGGTACTTATAACCTTACTTGCTAAGTCCCATGATCCTCCAAGTACCAGTCCCAAATCACCAAGCTTTGAACCGAAGCTCTGCAGCCCTTGTATAATTAGACTATAATGCGCCCCAAATCCTTGTTTTAATGCCCTACACCCCAACGAGCCGAGCCTAAATCTCTGATAGAACCCTTAAAGAACACTTATAGAACCTGTAAAGAACCCTATAATAGAACCTTAGAGATCCCTTCACGATCCATTATAGAACCCTTACAGACCTCCAGATCACTGCCCGCGAGGCCGGGAGAAGACCGCTGTACTACGCTCGAGGCGTTTTCCGGGTATCCTTAGCTAAATTTTGCTAACCATTACTAACCCTATAAGGCTCTGAGGATTCATATCTCAACGCATTTTTGCCTAAAGGTCATACTATGTGATGCTTTTGGTTTTGAGCCTTAGGGTTAGGAGTTGTGATAGCTTTCTATCGCTTTATCGGGGTGCAAGTACTGTCTAAGAACTCCTTGTTTAAGGGGCCTGTTGCAGAGGCCTTTTAAGCCACGGACCCCGCGGTATACACTTCCTCATAGTATGCACATCCCGACCGACAAGGTACCTTACTCCATGGCCGTTGTGAGGTCACGTATCTTGGACGGTTACCATACATGTCAGGTAAACTTTGTGCCCGGCATCTGTTCTGATCCCATAAAGCAGTTCATGTCTGTTACTAGTTATTCTCACATCACCAACAGGAATCCCAAATATACACCCACCAGCAGTCCGAAGGATAGTTATGTACACTCACCGACACCCTGATACTGTAGAAAGTCTAGTTCATACAGGTCCCCTGAGTACCCTTGGGGTAAACATGTGTGTGTTCGGAAAGAAAGGGGCTCCGTTTAAATAGATGGTTCAATCCCGAGCAAAAGGGCCCGTAGCTTGGAACCCCTTAACTTTCAGAATGTCCAGCGACACAGACTCTCAGATCAAAGCTCTCTATACATGGTTATGATCGGGCACCTCGAAAACCCACATATGGGAGTTTCCGAAAATCAGGGGTACCTTATTTTCGGGTCCTTATAACAAGGATCCTATTACTTAGGGTACTATATTAGGGTCCCCCATCTTCGGAAACTCCCATATCTGTTCCGGGCAACCCCAGTGGCTAGCTGAGCTGCCAGGCGAGGAAAACTCTGCCACATGCGTCTCTGCGCTCCTGTCCATCACAGGTTTGCAGGCGCGTGATCTTTTTCCTTACCTTTGGTTAGTAGGGAGTGGAGGAATGGGGTACAAGAATAACAAATTAGAATTACTCTTGCTACCATTCTTCCAGTCCCTACTAACCAAAGGTAAGTTTCTGGCCGGGTGGAACTTGGGCAGTTGGTAGGTGATCGGTGTCAAACCCTATCCCTCCAAGGACCTCATAATTAGGGCCCTAGACCCCTTAAGGACCCCATAGTAAGGTCCCTGGAGGCATAGGGAAAGAGTCCAGGGAATTCAGCTTGGGAGTTTGGGCCGCCTGGGAGCAGTGGAGTTATGGTTTTGGCCTTACCGGCTGGGAAGCATGATGGTCAGAAAAGTATAATTTACCACATAGGCCGACAGTGGTAATTTCAGTACCTATGCAACTACTTTCCACAACAAGAATCCCGAAAAAACACTAAATCCTAAACCTGAAGCCTTTAATTCTCAAACCCTATTATGAACCAAAGCCCTAAGCCCAAAGCCTAAACCTGAGTTTCGTGCAGACGTCAAAGGGTGCATTGCATTAAAGAAACCTTATTGCATAACGTTTATCCGTCTTCTGAGCGCCTCCATGCATGAGGTGCCCAGTGTGGAGATCCCCGCAGACTGTCTAAAGACTAAGTAAGTATCCTGGAAGCTTTTCTTGAAAGATCAACTTCTATAGGCGTCATGTATGGGCGTGGATCGTCAAAGAAGCCTGCGCACAATCAGCAGCAAAACTAGTACCTAGACCACCAAATGTAGGTAAAACAATGGCCCAAAACCTATAAACGGTTGTTATCCTGCATACTTTGGGGTCTAGGGACAAGCCTTCCTTCTCGAATCTTGTACCCTGTGGCGACTCCTTCAGTCAAAACATCCCGTCAGCTACGCTCTAAAGGTTCGGGTATCAGCCCTAAACCCTAAACCCCAAACTCCAAACCTGACGCATTGATTGTTCAGGGCCCATCATTGATCAAATCCTAAAGTCGGACCGATACCTGCAAGCCGTAAACGCGACATAACCTCCGAACCCTAAAGCGCCAAAGCCCAAACTCCCAAGCGCCAACGTGTAACTTGGCGGTTCAGGGTTTATAGTGTTTTTAAACTCAACCCCTACTATAAATCCTAAACATCCTATAGATCCTGAACCGTAAGCCCTATAAATCCTAAACCCTGAACCCTGAGCCCCCTTCCTTAACCCTAAACCCTACAAACCCTAAAACAGCCAGAGGCCGATGCGCCGGAC
This sequence comes from Symbiodinium sp. CCMP2592, assembly GCA_905221615.1. Lineage (NCBI taxonomy): Eukaryota > Dinophyceae > Suessiales > Symbiodiniaceae > Symbiodinium > Symbiodinium sp. CCMP2592. The sequence continues at coordinate 1,373,710 of CAJNDT010006213.1, forward strand.
CGCTTCGGCCAGACAGCTCTTTTCGAGGTCGGGAGCACACAATTCTGCATGCTTTAAAATCAATCCCTGAGGCTCTGAGGACTCATATTGTCAGGTTTTAGGGCCTAAAGACCTTACTGTCTGAGGCTTTTGGCTTATTTTGAGCCTCAGGGTTCAAGTACCCAAATACACCCCACGAGGATCGCCCAATTCTTAGAAGACCTACAAGCCCTAGCCTAAAGCCCACAGCCGCCAAATTCTATGCCCTCAAAGCCATAAAGCCCCAAAGCACGAACTCCGACGCTGCAGTCCTAGACTCCTAAACCCTAAACACCACAACCAAACCCACCAAACCCTCCTAAACCCCAGACACCATCCTCATAATACCCCTTCACAGCAATCCTTATAGACCCCTTTAAAGGATCCCTATTCCTAATTATCCCTCAAGCCCAATACTCACTTAGCGAGAGGCTGCCATCCGCGGCGATGCCAACAAAGCTCTTGCACTGCTGGCTGCGGATGCAGAGGTGAAGCCTGCAATCTGATACAGTAGGGTTTAGGGTTTGGAAGGGTGCCTGTATATCCAGAGGGCTCCAGTTCGCTGAATATGGTAGGTTGCTGGGGACATTATATATGGTTAGTAGCCTACCAGCTGGGCAACTGGAGCCCTAGGGTATATTCAGAAAAGGGTTTGGGGTTCCAAAGTTTGCAGCCGTTTGTCGGGGGGACTTAGTTCGACCAAAAAATTCTCGCCCAATTCTCAAACACGAAGTACGAATCCCCTGAAACTCAGTGTCCCAGATAGCTATCGAAAAAAATCGCTGCGTGGCCAGGTAGATGCACAGGACAAGATCGGACAGACACCGTTGTGCCTCGGACAGATTGAAGGGTTTAGGGTTTACGTGTGTGTTTCCCGGATTTCCTTATGCTCGGGAGCAGCCCCATACTTTTGAAAATCCCTTACCATCGCTGTTCGGTCGCGTAGTATCTCACCTTTTTTCTGCACAACCACCTTGCCAAGCCTAGATCCACACCTTAAACTCGGTATAACCCTGAACCCTAAACCCAGTAACCCTAAACCCTCAGCCCCGAATCCTAACCCCAAACCGTAAGTAGTGGAGGACCTGAAGTTCATTGACTTAGGGCTCACATAGGTTGTTGTGCTCTCGGGTAGGGTTTAGGTTTTAGGGTAAGCGCATGGCTATTCTTGGGGCAGCGTTTGGCAACAACTCTCATAGCAGAATCCTTATGACTTTATGAAACCTTGTGTGAACCATCGAAGCCCTCTTTCCGAACAGCCATCATGACAGAACCCTTTTTATAGAATCCGCATGAGAAGCCCTCCCAACGAAACTCCCGTCTTCTAAAAATTACCACCGATTTAGATGGCAACACCCGACAGGTAGGGACTTTCTGGGCTTATGTTAGGGGCTTGAGGGTGTAGTAGGCTCTAGAACGGAGGCTTTCGGCGACGACGGCTTAGGGTTTTAGGGTGTGGGGCGTAGGGTTCGGCGTTTAGGGTTACGGGGTTTCAGAAGGGTTCAAGGTCTAGCATCTGGGGCTGACGCTCTGAGGTTTTCATCTGGACAGTTTCATGTTTGTGTGGTTCTCTGATTGCGATTTTGTGCTGTGCGGTTTTGTGCTTGGTGGTTTAGGACTTGTCGGATTATTGGTTTCGAGTTTGGTAGGTCTAGAGTTGTGGGTAGCAAATTGTTGGCTTAGGTGTTCGCTGTGTTCAAAAAATGATCTGATTTTGCTGTTGTTGTCTGTTTGTCGTCTCGCATGTCTGCCTTTCTTGATGCTGCCTCAGGGCATATTCCACATGTTCTATCAACTCGAGCAAAGACACTTCTAATTAATTGTCACTGGCCTCTCGTTAGTGAATGATTGCAGTCCTGAGAAGCGTGCGGTTGAGATGCGTCGCTACTTGAAGGCAGTCTTCACGACGTCCTCCCTTGCGTTTGCCAACGATCAGAAGACCGGCACACTTCAGCACACTCGCTTCTACAATGAAGTTCGCGACCGTGTGAGTTCCTCTAGGGTAAAAGCCAGAAAGTTGGAATATGATAATCCTAACCCTTCTATGGTAAATTATAGGGTATCCTACCATGAAACCCTATTCCAACTTTCTGGAGTTCCCTGTACCATCAAGAGGGAGATCGTGCCATGAAGGCTGACTGAGAAAGAATGCGTGTGAAAGCATCAAACCTGCTTCACGAACTCGCCCTTTTCTGAGTGTTTGATGGACTGTCTCTTAGAAGAGAGGCCCTATAACCTTAAACCCTAAACCGATGAGGCAGAGTCTCTGGACCGCCGTCCAGTGCTGTTATGTGCTTCTGAAGTGCGCAACCCTGCATCAAAACCCTAAGGGTTTCGAAGCTTTGCTGGATCTTGCACGGGACCCGATAGCTCTACTGTAAAGGACAGTAGTCTGGAATGCTCACCGTGTTATTGATGTGTTAGATGGAATGTCACTTTTAGGGAGGAGCAAGTGGATTGCCGCAACCAGGTTCGTTAATCATACAATCCGTGCAGTGATGTTTCTAATCAAGGTCCGATACTTGGGGTTCCATGCGAAAAAATCCACGGGGGCTCCCTGTTGAAGGCCTTGGAGAGCAAGGGTCTTGCTCGAAGGACACCAGGATTTCATGTAGGTCTTGCCAGCATGCCTTCATTCCAAACCTCAGTCCAGAACCTTCAGCCCCAAACCTTAAGCCCTAAGTAAGCCCTAAACCCTAAACCCTAAACTTAAAGTAAACCTGATATCCTCCGCCTACTTATAACCTACTCATTGCGACCCTTGAGCCGCCAACCTCTTAGTAACTTAAGGCCCCAGACCTTCCAATACCTTGTCATTAAGGAATATGCCGCAAATCATATCAGGGATCCTGCTTTGGTTTAATGTGTATTCATTCATCAAGGGATACTGCTGATGGACAAAATCCTGCATCACCCATTATAAGGAATATACCATAGTTCCCATAGTTTAGAGTCCTTAGGGTCATGCAGGATTTTGTCCATCAACAGTATTGGAGGTCTGGGGCCCACGCAACTCTGTAACGCTAATCGGAGGTTCGCTGCAGTCGAGCACAGACGGCCAGAAATATGCCAGCTGCTGCTAGAGGACGATTCGGGTTTGGAGTGTTCTAGACGGGTTCCGATAAGGGCTAATTACCAGAAGGCCTCTAGATGAAAAGCTTCTGATAAGGTTTCTGTATGGGTTACCATCAGGGTTCCGATAAGGCTTGTAAAGATATTGGGCTCGCGGTTTACAGCGGAAAAGTATTGCAAGCTTTTTTCTAGCACTCGGGCCTTACATGAGAACCCTGGTTTTCTAAAGGGTACAAGTACCACCATGATCTTGTACTGCTACCTAACCCTACCTAAGAATTATTGAACTACGCACACCTAAACTAAACCCTAAACCGAAATTTGTGGCGTCGGCTTATCGAGAATGACCACACCCTAACCCTATAAGGTTCTATGGACTGCTATGTTTAGGTTTTCCGTCTGTTTCGAGCCTTCGGGTAACATCCACAAACCAAGTCAACCCAAGACCCTGAACCCGAAATGCGGAATTCTACACCACCTCCAACTCCGTGCGGAGCTGGTTCAGAACTACCCTAGAGGCTCCACATATAGTACCATTATGGAAATAAGTCCCCAAAGCCATGATATGGATGGTCTTTTGGGACCTAATAATTCCATAATGGCACCATATATGGAGCCTCTGGGTACCTCAAGCACATGGAGACGTACAGTGGCCTTTGGGATCACGAGCTCCCCGACGGCAACCACAGCGACTCTTTTGAGGACTATGTCCCAGAGGGTCCATATACACTACTATTATGGAATAGGTCCCCAAAACCATAATGGGCATGGTTTTTTAGGGCCTAATTCCATACTGGTAGTGTATATGGACCCTCTGGGTGTGGAAGCAATCGCCAAACCGAGAACATGGGGCGGGCTGCTTGAGCTGCGGGCCCTGGCCCGCATGTACGATGTCAGGATTACCGTGGTGCCCCGTGCTCCCACGGAATCTGTCTTCACCATCAAGCCGGCACAGAAGCAGCGAATCGTGGTGTTGCTGTTCACCGGCATTCACTTCGACACCTTCTCCCCGAGAAGGGCAAGCAATGGCCTCTCCTGGCCTTAACGGGAACTCCAGAAAGTTGGAATATGGTTTCAGGGTAGGATACCTTATAATTTACCATAAAGGGCTTAGGAGAATCATATTCCAACTTTCTGGCTTTTACTTTAAGCCCAAACACCCCTGCACGGCCCTACACCATATCCAAAGACCTCGGTACATCCTCATCCCAAAATCTCAGGGGCTCCCAGGCTTAGGGTTGATTCGGATTTGGGGTTCAGAGTTTGGGAGCTTAGTTAAGGGTTTAGGGTTTAGGGTTGATTCGGGTTTGGGGTTCAGAGCTTGCGAGCTTAATTAAGGGTTTCGGGTTTGGGGTTCAAAGTTTGGGAGCATAATGCTTCGCAAGGACAACTATTAGATTCATTATCATCACAACCCTCGACTTGCATAAACCCTCCATTCGTAATCCCCGATGAAGCCCTGGGCTATAGGTTCTCCTGGACGCTGATAAAGCTCCGCGCGGCGCGTAAGCCTAATACATCTATCCGAAGACATTTGCTCGCTTTGGTTCTTGTGGCCCCGCTCTATTCCCTAAGGCCCTGAAGCGTTTTGTGCAAGCGGCACTTTTTCGGAGGCGTTAGTGCATGCGGAGTTTAACGGAATGGGGGTTGAGGGCACGCTTAGGGCTTACGAACGCTCAGGGTTTGGGGACGCATCATTATAACAGCTTGGAGTGGGATGCTTTGAGCCTGGAAGCTTAGGGAAGGTGCCCGCAATCGAAGGGTCCGCGTTCGGCTCTTGTCAGTATGATACGGGTTAATAAGGAGACGTTAGTTTCGAGCAATATGCCCTTTAATTCAACCTTTCTTCGCGAAAAATATGCTGATGACATCGAGCAAAACCTATAGGGTCTAGTTGAAGAGGTGATCGACATCTTTGCTAGGGTCACACTTCGGCGGGGATCATTCCAACGATGCAGGTTGAGGGGTTTGTGTGCCATGGCTTATTGCGCAGGAGTTCAGGCTCTGATCATGAAGGTTTAGGCAGTGTAGACTAACTGGGCTCGTCTGACCTAGTTCGCGTCTGCCCCTGGAGTTCTGAATTGCAGCAAGATCTGCTAAGTGTGCCAACCATCTCAAAACCTTCAACACTACAGCATACAACAGCCACAACCAGCGGGGTGTGTCTGCCACTTGCCTGAAATACTTTTATGCTTCCCAACTTCCATATCTGCTGCTTAGAGATGTGGAGCCGGTTAAAATTGCACGTGGAGTTTGGATACAAACCTTGTCTCGCAGGCCAATGCGGACGTCCAGAAGCCTGACCAGCAAAAAAGGCCTCGAAATGTTTCTGCACATCGGCTCTTTCAACAAAGGTAGCAATATCATAATGTAGCATACCCCAGGGCTCCAGTTTCCTAAATAGCAGGTTACTTATCCTAGTAACCTACTGTTTAGGTACCTGGAGCCGCTACTAGAGATAAGTCCGAATATGGGAGTTTCCGAAAATGGGGGGACTCTAATATTATTGTACCCTAAATAGTAGGATCCTTATTATAAGGACCCCAAAATACGGTACCCCTAATTTTCGGAAACTCCCATAATTAGTGCCGAGAGCCTCGACACCGTCGGGGGGAGGCCCTAGGCTAATTGGAAGCTCGGAAAGTCTACAAGGCCCAATACCCTAAGACTCCATCTGCCCACATAGTACCTGTAGTCTCCATTGTAGTTCCTTTTTTGGCTTAACCAGCTATATATTAAGGAACCCCAAAACGGAACTACAATGGAGACTAAGGGGTCCCTATATAGGTACTTGAAGGCCTAAGTACCTACTATATGGGTACAATGGAGCTTTTGGGATAAGAGCAGGCTCCCCGGTTCGACCAAGGTTCCAAGAGGGTTCAGGAAGGGGTTCTATAGAGGGCCTATAAGAGGCTGACAAGGGACCTAAAGTGTGTTTGAGGGGTTTTCAGGTGTCCGCAGGATTCAGGAAGTATCGGAGTTTAGGATGGAGCTGTAGGTTCTTATCTTGGAAAGCATATGGTGAGCAGGCACTTGAAACTCGAAAATGAATGTACCGAAGACAGACAGGGTTTGTGTGGATTTGGGCCGAAACCCTGTAAGCCCCCTTGTATATATATATATATATATATACGGGGGTGAGCAATGTGGTAAGCTAGAAGAAGCACAAAATCCAATTAAAGGAAGGCCTGGCTTTATAGTATCTATGTAACACAATATGCATACATATTTAATGGCTTCCGCCAAAGCCGCCGACCGCCAAGAGAACAACAAGCTCTGGTGCCAGCAGCCGGCCACGGCCGGGACCTGAGAGTTAGAGTTTGGATTTAAGGTTTTAGGGTTTTTGTTATTGATGTTGGGTTTGGAGGGGGGGGGCAGGGCGTGCTTAAAAATACCCTTGGTTTCGATTTTTGGTTTAGGCTTTGGAGTTTAGGGCTTCGGGCTTTTAAGGTGCAGGGTTTAGGCTTTGGGGTTTTCAAACCATATGCCTTAACGACCCAAACCTTACACCCTAAACCCCTAGCCCCAAACTTTTATAACTTAAAACCCATACTAAAGTTATTAATTTTACTAATTACTTACTAGACCTTAATCCAAACCCTGAACCCCTAAAGCCGAAACCCACTGGCCCTACACCCTAAGCCCTAAACCTTGACCCCTAAACTGTTATGACCCATAAACCTTAGCCCAATCCCTGAACCCTTAAGCCTTAAACCCCCTGCCTTCAGGTCTTCCGACTTCGTCTTCGCTTTCGCTGTTGAGGCCCGGCCCTGAACCCCTAAACCCAGTGCCTTGAGCTTGTTTTGGAGGGGTTTTTTCAGGTAATTTCAGGTTGGGGTTTACTGGGCGAGCCTGATTAGAGGCCCCAGTCAAACGGATTGGGTGAGCTCTGCGGGGCCCCAATCTTACTGGGTGTGCCCTTTGGGCCCCAGTCCGGGCGAGCTCTGTTGGGCCCCGTACCACTGGGTGAGCTCCATTGTGGGCCCCAGTTTCAACCTGCTGGGCGAGCTCCTTGTGGGCCCCAGCAACCAGGCGAGCTCAATTGGGCCCTGGTCAACCCTGCTGGGTGAGCTCCGCTCGGGGCCCCAGTACCCTGCTGGGTGAGCTCCTTGTGGGCCCCAGCAACCAGGTGAGCTCAATTGGGCCCTGGTCAACCCTGCTGGGTGAGCTCCTTGTGGGCCCCAGCAACCAGGTGAGCTCAATCGGCCCTGGTCAACCCTGCTGGCTGAGCTCACTGCGGGCCCCAGTAACCAGGTGAGCCTATGGCCCTGGTTAACATTGCTGGGTGAGCCCCACCCACGCCCGGGCCCCAGTATTCTGCTGGGGTGAGCCCCATTATGGGCCCCCAGGAACCAGGCGCGCTGAAATGGGCCCTTTTTAACATCACACGTTGTGCTTGAACCTGCCAGGTCTATGATGGTGGACGATTTCTGATCTCGATGGTCTCGGAGGCAAGTTGTTTGGTAGTAGTATTGCTCTTGATGTCGAGTGTAACTGTAACAGACTGTAAGTATTCCCCCATTATTTCATCTGCAGGTCATCGATTTCGTCTTCGAGGCAGGTCACTGGCATCGCTAAATCGATACAATTGCAGCCGCAGCCTTTGCAGTTGCAGCATTTCCTTGCCAGGTCCAGGTTGCATCCTTCGGCTTCGACTTGGAAGGTGGCGCCAGGAGCTGAGACTTACAGTTCGTTCATTTACTCTTCATGAGTAAGGCCAATAGTCTCAATTTCATCGCGGAGTTCAGCCATGTTCACACCTTATCGGGCCGGCTTCTCAGATGCTTGACAGTGAATGAGATGATCATCCCGTCCCGATGGAGTTCGTGCACGGCCAGGTCCGCAACTTATCGTTCGGGTTTCTCAGATTCTTGAGAGCGATTAGATGATCGTCAGGTCCACAAATTGCACATCTCGATTTCGTCTTCGTCTTCGTAGGAGATGCCACGAGCATTGCTTGTCATTATAAAGTCAGTGAGTGAGAAATGCATGACAGGCTGGCTAGCAGAACCGCTCGGATGGCTTCGAGGCAGCTGCGCTAGCTTAGCATGCTCCAAATTGGTGTGGAACCATGTTCTGCAAATGCCAGGTCCAGCATTTCTTCTTCATGATCATTGTCTTGGTTCAGGGTGGCTGCCGGAAGAGGTCCCTTCAGCTTCTTTTTAAGCCGAGAGTGTTGTTGCATGCATGCACATTGCCGACTTGCAGCGTTGCATAATTGCATTCACCTTGCTTTGATTGTGGCCGGCTCAAGTGCACATGTCATAAAGTTCCGAAGATCATGTGCAGCGTCACGTCATCAATCGTAAACCAGGAACTCAATGATACAGGGCTTTAGAATCTAGGCTAGGCCTTAGGCACTTCACTTCCATACATATCGATGTGTAGGTACATAGGCCCTTCCATCTTCCATGACTTCCGCTTTACGTATCTGGGCTTGGATTTAGTTTAGCCTGGGTGGCGTATTGATGTGATAACCTGGCTCCTGTACTGTAGACTGTAGACTGTAGACTGTAGACCCTAGGCCCTAGACTCTAGACACATAGGTCCTTTCAGGACTTCCGCTGGCTTAGATTTAGTTTAGCCTGGGTGGCATATTGATGTGATAACCTGGCTCTTGTACTGTAGATACACAGGTCCTTTCAGGACTGCCGCTCCCGCTCTTCATGTGTCTGGGTTATGGCCTGGATCCTGTCCGGAGTCAATAAATAATTTAGCCTGGCTGGCACATAGAGTCATTGAAGGCTGTGCACTAAGTTTCGCAAGTTTTCCTGCGCCTCCTGCGGTCGCCATAGCAGCACTGGCAGCCCGTCAGCACTACATCCTCCCTCGGCTTCGATTTTCGCCTTGGTCTTCGTCTTCGTGTTGCTCGGATGAATTCATTGATTGAGTGGTTTCGGCAGCAGGAAAGAGTTTTGCACGTTGCGCTCAAAAATTCTGAGGATGGCGAACATGGAACGCTACCAATGCATCGACCTCGAGGGCGTGGTCGTTGCATATGGTGCGGAGTTCGATTATGGGAGGATGAGCACTTGGACTGCAACTGTCTTGTAGGCTTCATGTTTTTGGCCTTTCACTGTCTCACAGTCTCACACCTGCATCATGCATCACTCAGGTGCCAAAGGGCCTGCGGGTAAAGGACGAGACGTTATGGGAGGCTACGTCCGTCACTTTTACCCGGGGTACTGCCACACGTCCTACGATGTGCGAGGAATGTGGCCTCGCAACATCCGAGACGACAATGGCAGATCGCTTTCGCCTTCGCGTGTCTTGCCTTTACGTATTTACTGAAGTTAGTTGTACACATTAGGAGGCAACTTCCTGTGCTCGAGTCTGCCGTATGCCTCGTCAGGTTCGGCTTCGGTTGGGACTTGGAACCCTCTGGAGAATGAGGATTTTTTTATCCGCATGCTGGAAGAGGGCTGGTACACCGTGATCGCAGTCATCGGCTTGGTTTCTTGGATTATGATGATATGATATAAAAATATAATCAGTTATGAGTTATGGGACTTCACTCAGTTTTTCTCCATACCTCGATCCAAGGCCTTCGGACTGGCAGGCCATGGAGAAAGTGTCCAGCATTGCGTGGCACTTTCTTGCAACTCGGCTTCCTCTAAATGTACATGTTGCTACATGTTCAGTGCTTGAACTTTTCCTTGACTCAGGCTCAGCGGGCCTTCACCGAAGCTTGTCTTGCGCCATGGTCTTGGCATACCTGTTCGGCCTCGAGCTTTGGGCACCTTCGGTCTGCAACGAGCCGTTCGTGACGCCTGACCAGATCCCCATTTTCAAGAAGGTGAACAAAAAGGTCGATGCCTTCCTGGGCGAGATCCTGGAGGTTGCGGAGAAAAGGCCAGATCTTAGGGAAGTTCTTGTCTCTGCACTCAGCCCATAAGGCCCATAATGTCCGCTCCTTGAGGATGGCGGCCACATGCATGTACATCCGACTCGAACGCCACTTCCCGTGGGCGACGCCTTCGTACCCGGATCCTGAGAAGAAGGCGCCTTCGGAGGCGGCTTCGTCTTCGAAGCAAACGCCTGCGGCTACGTCGGGGAAGCAGCCGCCTGGCCCACCCCCTGGGCCACCGCCTTCGGCGCCGGCGCCTTCGGAACCGACGGAGGTCTGTCTTAGCCGTCGCCTTTTGTTGTGCTCCCGACTCCCGACTCCCTGTCAGTCCTGCCTGTTTGTCAGGCCATGCTGAAGCTCAAGGCCGCCCTTCCCGACCTGTACGCCATCTTAACGGAGCTGCAAATCGATGCGTCCGCTTGGTCGGTTATGTGTGCGTTGTCTTCAGAAAACAGCGCCATGGCCCGAGAGTTTGTCTTTCTCTGCGAGAGGATCCTGGGCTGCGGCACAGCGTGTGCTGGCAATGGCAATTAATGACATATGTGGAATCTGTGGAATTGTGGAATACAACTGAATATTCAAATTTCAAATTCCAAAACAAGACAGAGCCGAGGAAGCGGCGTGACACCGGATACAACTCCCTCGCCCTCGCCTTCGACAATCCTTCGGCAGCGGTCATGTGGCACTGCCAGAGCCGCTTCAACAAAATCTCCGGCTGCTTAGCGTGAAACTTATTACTGACTGACTTGAATCTTGAAACATTAGAACTTTTGCACACATCTTGAAATTTGAAGTTTCGTTGACTCCTCAGGACACAAGCTTGGCCAGGGCCGAGACGGCCGAGGAGAGACCTGGAGTCAGAGTGGGTCTTGGAATCGCAACAGAACGCCGCGCTTCGACCGCGACCGTGGCCAGGGTAGCGGTAGCTGGGGGGGCGGCACTTGGCACAACAGCCGCTAGCCCTGCTGAATGCTCGCCTCCGCCTTCATCCCATAGGTCTTCTTCGGGCAATATTCCTCCAGGACCAAAATATCCAAATATTGCATAAGGCATAAGGCATAAACGCTTCCCTCGAGCATTTTGCATGGGCAGTGCGACATGACTGGCCGCATGATAACACACACTGTCGAAGGTTCGCCTTCGTCTTCGGAAATTACTCACAAGTTCACAAGAGTAGTCAGAGTGGTTGTTATATGTACTATACAAAAAAGGCTGTGTTGATCAAGAGGCTCACTAGCCATGGGAGCCTTCGGCAGATGTGTTTTTGCAATGAAGTGCTGGCATTATTCCTTCCTTTTGGACGTGACCAGCAGCCGCATGCAAAAAAGTGCTTGTGCCATTGCGTGCAACGCATGATATTGATTTGCGCATTGCCCCTTTAATTTGCCAGTGACTTTCTCGTGCCAGGTTAGATCAGACCTGTGTCGACCAAGTGGCTCGTAACTCAGTTTGCCAGTCCATGTACAGATGTGATCTTATCGCCTGAATTTCCTGCCAGGTCCTGCCATTGATGACTTGGACTTCGACTTCGTTTTCGGCCAGGCCTGGCAATCTCGGTTGGGCAGGGAATTGTAATAAGTCGCGTTCATTACCCATGTCGTTGGTCCATTACAACATTTGAGCACATCTTAATTTTGGAAGTGCTTGCAACCCGCCAGCACACGATTTTGGCATGTAACACTCTTGTCATACATAATGGGAATCTTCGAGTTCCATGGAACCACTTGAGTCATTGATATGATGGCTAAGGGAGCCCAGGGGGGGGCATTCAATCATTCAGTCGTATTCTGATAGGGTTTGAAGTTTGAAGTTTGAAGTGTGCCTTCACGACACAGCTCGGGATCAAGAGCAGTTTTAATCTAGCCAGGGTGGAGACCACCCCAGACTCGACTAACTCCCAAACCCTAAGCCCAAAACCTAAGCATCAACAAATCAAGGCTCTTCTCCGGGCTGCCCCGTCACCATCCCTCTTAGCTTGGACTCCCTTGGACACCGGGGTGTGTTCACACATCCCTGAGTCACTTCAGAGCTTCACTAAGGGCTTTGTTCAAAGGTTGGGGTTTGATTTATGGATGGTCTTGGACGGATTCGAGGGTCAGGTAGATTTCGAGGATTTCGAGGCAGCCACTCATTCACGAAAATTGTGTTTGGTTGTCTTTGCCTGTGCCGCAATCATGCCGCGAAAGCGCCCGCGCAACAATGACGCCGCTGCTGCTGAGGGCGCGCCTGCTGAGACTGACGCTCCCAAGGCCAAGGCTGCTGCCAAGGCTCCCGCAGCTGACCCTGCCCCCAATCCTTCGGCTGCGCCTTCGACTGGCCCGCCTGCGTCGAAGTCTTCGTCTGGGAGTTCAAGAGAACCTTGGTCCTTGGTTGCTGGTATCTAATTCTAAATTCAAATTGCTTCTTCCTTTTTTGCAAGATCAAGAGTTTTCCTGAGCCAGTTCACCAGCCCAGGATCCGAATTCCAACACCAGCATGAAGCGAGACCGTTGGCTGGCAAAGAGAGACTTGGCATTGCGTTGTGGCGTTTGAGTAACGTAGATTCAGACTAAGCATATGGGTCATTATGGGTGTGACAATAATTCGTCAAGGTCATAATGAAAGCAAGCTGTTTTCTGCACGTCCCAGGTAAGGCCAAGGCGCCAGTTGGGGCAGCTCCTCCTCCCAATCCCAAGCCAGCTGCAGAGCCTTTTCCGAAGATGCCTGCGCCTTCGCCTTCGCCTAGCCCCAAACTTGCAGGAGCGACGTCAATGACAAAGTCAAACAGCGGTGAATACTAACGAATCAATAATTGTCAATAATGCTTACTAGAATTTCTTAAGTTTCAGGCATCCATGGCATCGCCTTCGACCCTCCGCCACCTCCGCCCTCGGTTTCGTCTTCGTCTTCGGGAGACATCTTCGCCGAGTGGACGGCTCGTCTTCAGGCTTTCTTGAGTTTGAAGACTCGGGTCTGCTGGATGCTGTCGAGCGACAACTTTGCGACAGCAAAGCTGCACGGTGGGGATCCGCGGTCCATTCAAGGCTGCGAAGCGGACCCCACCGTGCCTCAGTCTGCTGGAGCTGCGCGAGACTCCCTGCAGGCAGGACGGTGTAAATACTAATTTCTTTGTCTATCAAGGTTCCTACAATGTAATTCATGAAATTTGTAATCATCTACCAAAACCGTTATAGTTATAGTTATGATTTATAATAGTTATACTTATTACAGTATAATGTTTCAATGAACACGAAGCCAACCAGAACATCGAGAAGCTCATCGCGCAGCTCAAACAGTGGGAAACGCTGTACAGCCTGCACCAACCCGAGCTCGCGGTCTACGCCCAGTTCGTGCAGCATAGCACGATGGTTTCTTGGCTTCTTCCGTAAGTTTTGTCGTCTATCCAAGATTTTCGAGGTGCTTTAGTCATGTCGGTCGTGACTTAGTGACACTAACTTAGTGAAGTCTTTTTTCGGTTGGCCTCAACTCAGACTGGCCAGACATCGCAGCTTCGGGGCCTGAGTGGGCCGCCGAAGCCTTGGAGGCCTTTGCCCGACTTGGTCTTCGAGAGAGGCGGCAAGGGAAAGGCCAACGTCGCTGACGCGCAGAACAAGGGAAAGGGCAAGGACGGCGTCGCCTTCGACTTCGAGAACAAGGGCAAGGGCAAGGACGGCGTCGCCTTCGACAAGGGCAAGGGCAAGCCCAGCGGCAAGGGCAAGGACGACGACGCCCACCTCAAGGGCAAGGGCAAGCCCGGCAAGGACGGCGCCGCCGATGACAAGGGCAAGGGCAAAGGCAAGGATGGCGCCGCCGATGACAAGGGCAAGGGCAAAGGCAAGGATGGCGCCGCCCATGACAAGGGCAAGGGCAAAGGCAAGGACGGCGCCGCCGATGACAAGGGCAAGGGCAAAGGCAAGGACGGCGCCGCCGATGACAAGGGCAAGGGCAAAGGCAAGGACGGCGCCGCCGATGACAAGGGCAAGGGCCAGCCCGGCAAAGGCAAGGACGGCGTCGCCGAGGACAAGGGCAAAGGCAAGGACGGCGCCGGGAAGAGTAAGGGAAAGGACACCTAGCGTTCGTCGAATGCTCGCCTTGGTCTTCGTATTCATAATTCATAATTAGTCATAACTTACGTTTTAATTGAGTTCCACAAAGAGCAAGCATTCGACATGCGGTGTCCACTGCTGGCACTGCCCGCGTGCATCCAGATCAAAAAGAAGTGTTTTTGATCCTGCCAACACATCATGTAAATGTCAGTATGTAATACCATGCTGGTGAAGACTTGCCCGGCCCTGCGTCCCTTTTACCAGTGATTGTTTTCTGATTCCTGATTGTGCCAGGCTTCATCAGACCCATGGGGTCTATAGATGGTTCGTGACTCAGCACGCCATTCCTGCAGCTGCAGATTCAATCTTGTCTTCTGAGTCTCCTGCCTGCCAGGTCTGTTACTACCAGCAGCAGGTCGTTCGTGACTGAGCATGCCGTTCGCTGCATATCGGTGTATCTGGGTTTGATGGGGCAGGTCGGCCCTCTCGCCTTCGTCTTCGACGCCTTGGCTGGACATACGAGGCGCTTGCTTTGCCTTCGGCATCAGCAGATATGCAGGTCCGGGGCATGTGAAATTGTGATTGTCCGGTGCACTTCCCGACGAAAAAAACATGAATTCGAAGTGGTGTTCGGAGTTGAACTTATGCCGAAGCAGACATACTATGGGTACGTGAGCAGTGCTAGAGTGGGCATCCCTTGTCAGGTACAACTGCACTTCAGACTTCAGCGCCTTTTGGGCGTCAAGGTCGGCCTGACTGGTTGCTGTGTTGTGCCGTCCTTGTTAGAGTGAGACTCTGAGTGAGATGCATGCTTCCGTGCTTTAGCTTGACCTGCACAGTAACCGCTGCAATTCTGCAATTATTTGGCTCGAGAGGAGGAGGTACTTCGCCTTCGCCTTCGTTTTTCGCCTTCCATGTCGCTTTCGCGGTTGGACATACCTCGGCCACGACAGTGGTCCGACCTCGTGGTTGTAGCGTGGGGAGTGGAGTTCACGTACAATCTGCCGGATGGTTCCTTGACCGCAACTGAGGCAAGTAAGTGGGTTTCAAGTCCAGGGTCCTGAAATTTTACTCGGTATGCTGAGGCAGCGCTGGCCCTGGGAAGCACGTCATGGCGCAGTACCTGAGCGACCGGTACCAGCAATACTGCCACTTCAGGGTCGACGTGCGTGCCAATGGTCTTTGGCCTGCGGACCCTGCGCGCAACCCCGCTCCACGTGACATCGCTGAATTCAGAGTTGAGAGTCTAGTCAATTGGTCGGTCGGTCAGCCACCTCGCAATTCTTGGCACTTGGCTCTGCCTCAAGTTTGATCTCCTCTCAGGTGAGGGAGGTGTGTTATCGCCGCAGTGGGTGCGCGGGCTCATCGACAACAACCTGGGCAAGAGAACGCTGCGTTGGTTGTACTCGCTTCTGGCAGCTTTGGAATCTGTCGTTTACAGCGACGGATATCGCCTTTGCCTTCATGTGATGTGACCCCTGGTTTGCATTGTGGCACACTGCTTTTCTTGACATTGCCTAGGCTGCCTAATAGCCTAAGCCTATCTGTTCAAACGACAGCTCAGGCTCACGGGGGAAGCACAGAAGCGCGTCGTTGGCATTGGTCTTGGCCTTCGTCTTCGGCGCAAAAGTCTTCTTGCCCACGTACCAGGGCGCTGCAGCGAGGGAGATGCAGTGGCAGATTGTGGAGGCCGGCCATCCAGTCATCCAGTAGTAGAATAAGCTGGCAGGGAAGGTATCGGTTGTGGTGCTGCTTGAAGCTTGTGCCCCTGAGGACTCACTGCGAGAGTCCTTCACTTCGTGGGTGACCTCCGTGCTCCAGCAGCACGAAATCGTCCAACACTATGCGCCGATGCCGAAGGCGGCGGCGAAGGCGGTCGCGAAGCCCAGGCCGAAGCAGAAGGCGCGACCCAGAAGGCTGGCCTTGGCAGCTCCGTCTTCGGCTTCGAGATCGCAGTCGCCTCAGGAGGGAGCCTGGTGGCGATGTCCCTACGTGGAACCTCTTGAGGGTCGCGAGCCTCGAAGCTGGGACGAGGACTGGGAGATGGAGCAGGCCGGGTGGAAACAGTTTGCCCCCCTCTTTTTTTAACAGATAATCACAATTCACAACCTACTTTCAATCTGAGGCTTGCCACGAGATCTTCGCGAAGTCGCCAGAGTTGTTCACAACTTTGCGAAAAATTTGCGTGGACGACGAGACGTGGTTGGCCTTCTCAAGTTTGGTTTCGGCAGGTGGGCGACTTCTTCAGGAGGCCTCCGCCTTCGTCCCGGTCGCCTTGGCCCAGATGCAGCGCCGCCAGTACGAAAGCCATGGGGAGCACTGGCTGCAGAACATGAGCGCCTACGCTTGCCACTGGGTCCGGGACCGGTGGCAAGCTGTGGATGGCTCAGGCAGGTGGCCAGGGACCCGAATAAGGACATAAGCATAAAGCATTCTACGTTTACGTTACCTTCTTGGACCCGCATGTAATGTAAGGGGGTTTGGTTAGGTTAACATGGCATATCCCTATCCTAATTTCTGCTTTCATCCTTTTTCTTGGGGCCCTGGGTTGGCACTGATTCCCTGCCAGATGCTGGCCTTCGCCCTGGCCCTCGTCGTCGTGCTCGCGGCCACGATCGTGAGGAGCCTCGCCCTCGTCGCACCACCAGCCCGGCGCCTGCTCGATTTCGTAACGAGCCTCGTCGCCTTCGGAATGACAGCAGCAGCCCGGAGCCTCCTTTTGGGAGGCCTGTATTCCGACGGCGCCGAAGTCGCTCGGAGCGCAGCCGATCCCGTCGGTGACACCACGACCACGCCCTTGTCCTTTAAGACACAATAGACAATAGACAGAGCCCCCATACCTATATCCCTAAGTAGGAAATATTGAAGAAGGTCTACTAGCCGGTCCAAAAGAACCATGAAAAAGGACAAGGCTGGTGTATGATAGCTGCCACTCAGAGCGCAGCCGATCCCGTGGCTGACACCCTTGTCCTTTTAGAAACAACAGACTGAAAGAGCCTCAGCCCCATACTTACATCCCTTTTTAGGAAATATTGAAGAATTGAAGAAGGTCTACTAGCCGGTCTGTTTATTCCTTTGGGGGAACCATGAAAAAGGACAAGGCTGGTGTGTGATAGCTGCCACTCAAATTGATGCGAACCGTGAAAAGATTTCTTGGCGTGCTCAGTCTTTGTCTGTGTTCTGCGTCCTGCCGAATCGATACCTGCAACTGAAGCCGTTCGTGACAGGTCTAGTCAGCAGTGGACAATGCCAGGAGCCCAGGGAACGACTCACTTTGCAGAAGCTATGCGGCCAGACTCGTCGATGGATTCCATTGTGGCACCTGCGACTTGTGACTGTGAGAGGCTCACGCAGTCCCGGGCCCCGGAGAACGACTTCGGCCTCACAGGTCACGCTGACGTGTGCTTCTTTTTCGGTCTGATTCAGTAACCAGCTTGCAAGGAAGCGCCGAAGGCATGTCATGTGGGAAACTGTAGGAAACTTGCTTGCATGCCTCAGTCCGGGTTCAGACCGATTCGGTTTTGCTGCACAGCACACGTGACCCAGCCAGTCCTCTTAAAGAACTTGTGGCAGCTCGCACAAACTGTTATATTCTGAAGTGGAGAAGGCCTCATATCAACAACAACTGGATGTGGTCTTGATCCTCAGCTTCGCGTATACAAGCATTGCTTCAATTCAATGCCGGAGCCAGCGGACACCGGACCCCTGCGCATCCCTCGCGACTTTGGTGGAAAGCTGTGTTTCGTGGCATGGGGAAAGGACTGGGAATACAGGACGCCTACAGGCGGGTGGCCCTGGGCCCTGAGTGTGTAGAACTAATGACTAGAAAGCTTCTGCAGTAATTCAAAAGTTTTTACTGTTAAGCTGCCCTCAGGTGCAGTTGGCAAAGGTGACATGATCATGCCGTGGTATTTGCAGAAGAAAAAGTTTGCAGACCACAATCACTTGATGATTGATATCACGGAGATGTATCCGTGGCCGCGCGCCAGCAGTGTAATCAGCTCCTCGACTGCATGCGCGACTGGAATTTAGCCCTAAACCTTGAAATGACAAGCATCCTGAGTCCTCAGGTGCGACCAGGTTCGGCAGCCCCAAGTGGATGAGGGAAGTATTGGATTCTCGCTACGGCAGGGGGGCAGTCGGCTGGGTGTTCGCCGCCTGCCTGGGCCTGGAGGTGCCGGCCAAGTTGGGAAGCCCGGACTCCAAGACCTGCATACACATCATAAGCCACTCAGCTGCTGGCAGATTGCCAGTTATGTCATGTTTATTGTTTCATCACTTTAAGCTTCCTTTAATCCCATATCAACATGCCTTAATCCCCAGCCTGCTTTGTTGAGGTTCGGATGGCAAGTACCGTAGCGTTGCCATTGCCATGGCCCTCGCCTTCGCCTTCAACAGCTACCTCTTCACGCCCTCGTACGACGACTTGTCGGATGATCCTGTGCGCTGGCACATCAACGTTCCCAGATGGCATTCCTGGTAAAAGGTTAAGATTTTCTCTCTGCTGGCTGTAGGGGGTTTTGCGATGCAGCCCCAAACCTTCAGCCGAGGACTACAACAAGGATGTGAGGGAGTGGATTGTCAGGGGGCTGAGCCTGAAACAGGCGGAGCTCATCACGCACTTCAAGCTGGTTCCTCCCGGAACCCGAAGCAGCGGAACCGGCGGAGGAACCTAGGCCTGAGCCCGAGTTTGCGTCTTCGTCTTGGTCGAGCCCTTATATCCCTGGCTCTGGCAATCGGGGCGCTGGCGAGGACGCTGAAATGGCGAAGGCAGGGGACGGATTATAGGCTTGGGGACTGGGGTTGCGGCAACCTGACTGAAGTAGCAATTTCTCAGGTCTGTGGCGACGTCTTCGAGAAGGCACCCAGTCTCTTCAGAGTCCTTCGCGAGCTCAAGGTAGACGATGCGGCCTGGTTGAACTTCGCGGCCCTGATCGGTTCAGGGCCCGAAGGCCTACAACATGGCTTGGCCTTCGTGAAGCTTGGTTCCTGTCTAGAACGAACTACGAACTAGGAAACTGTTACACTCGAACAGTAGACTGGGATACCCTTAAGGGACTACTGTCAATGTCAATGGAACCTAGGAAGAGTGCGCGCAGTCAACTTTCCGACGAACGCTGCCACAATCCCTGGAGAAATCCGTCTGCGATCGCGAACGACCACTGCCGCAAACGCTGGAACCAAATGGACGAAGGCAACTCGGCTTTGCAAGTTGTCTGCTTTTGTGCCTCAATGGAGCATAGGTCCTTGGCATGCCCACCTCAGTCCCAGGCACAGGCCGTAAGGCGGGGTCGGCTGCTGGGCGCGGTCGCGCTCCTCCTCTGCATCAGTCGGTAAGTTTATTTTCGCTCAGTTCCATTTTCGAAGATGGGGATTTCCCAGCTCTTTTGCGCAGGGCTCCGACCAGCACCATCGTTCTCGGCCGTCATCTCCTGCATCTCGACGAAATGAAGCCGACAAGCGGAACTATGCCTACTATGACGCGCGCCGTCTCAGCAGCTTCCAGTAGGGGCACTGCATGAAAAGGCAAGGATAATTTATTTACCCATGAGATTCAGTTCCAGAAGTTTATGAAATCACGGCCTTGTAGTGACAGGGATATCCTGCTCCGAATTCTGCTTCTGTCCTTTCTGGGGGTCCCGATTGGAAGACTCGGCGTCTGCCGGGGTGCTTTGCAGTGATCGCCTTCGTCTTCGATGGACGTCCTTGGCCTTCGCTGTCCTAGTCTTTGGGCCATTCCACTGAAAATGGACCCGTTTCAATTCTTGCGTGCTGCTTAAGGAAACAAGGTTCCTGAGTGTGAAGCCGTGCTGACTGACTGCGGCATGCATTCATGCAAAATGTAACTCCTGTGACATTGCGATTGCCAGGTCCTTCATCATTATCGTTGAGGTTTCCAGAACGGAGCCCGATCCTTACCTCTTCTGTGGCAGTATGATGTTGTGAATTGTCAGGTGTTACCGGCCCTGATCCGAGCTTGGACTTCAAGTCTTCAAGACTCTTGAAGACTTGAAGGTGCCACAGTTTGGCCTGTGCCTGTCCTTAGGAGATGTAACGAATGAAAAGACTGAAAATGGCAGGTCCTTCGTCCTCGTGACTTGGAGCGTGGAGCCCGATGCTTAGCTGCTTTGTGGCACCAGAGTATGAGCAGGCCTGATCCGACCGCGACCCTGAACTGCAGCTTCGAACCACTGCTTGCAGTCTTAGCCTCTGATTGGATATCATTATCATGCATTCATGCAGATTCATGCGTTGCTACATGTTCTGTCCCCCTGGCTCGTATCATGACATGCTGAGGTTGGAGCTTGTCGTCGCACTCGTGCTCGTCTTCGGATGCGACATCCATGCTGGAGCCTCATCTTCATGGTCACTGCTCACAGCTGGGCCGGGTCTTTGAGCCTTTTGCCATGTTAACTTGCAGCCAGAAGACTTGCAGGCTTGGGCTCAAGCCGTTTCGCCGTCGTCCTCCTTGAAATTACGAATTGCCCGAGACTGGAAACTCGAAGTTATGCTAGTTCCTGTAGAAGAAACGTTTATCAACTTCGAACGCTAGAACTGGCTAGAACCTGGACTTTCCTGCATATTAGTGATAGAGGGAGAGAGAGGGAGAGAGAGAGAGAGAGAGAGAGAGAGAGAGAGACATATGACATAAGTATCAGCGGGATCTGAAGGCGATTCTGTCAATCAAGCATAGACTCCTTGTGACTCCTTGTCCTTACATTAACTGTACAAAGCCTGGACTCGCCATGCCGTGGCGATGCAAACGTTGCCATGGACGTACGTACTGCCGAGATCGGATGTGTCTGAACTGTCGAGTTAGCAAAAAAGGTCTGGAGAACAAGCATGTCTC
This sequence comes from Symbiodinium sp. CCMP2592, assembly GCA_905221615.1. NCBI lineage: Eukaryota > Dinophyceae > Suessiales > Symbiodiniaceae > Symbiodinium > Symbiodinium sp. CCMP2592. The sequence goes on from CAJNDT010006213.1 coordinate 1,394,522, forward strand.
CATCGTACGTTTGAGGCAGAAAACTACCATCGAAAGGTTGAAGCAGAAGGGGAAAGTGTGCTCTGCAAAGAACCTGCCACAGACTTCCACATCCATTTCTCCGACTGCACGGGCTGCGCGGGTGCAAGACTATTCCGAAGCTTTGCTGGCCGAGTTCAACCACATCAGATCCAATGTCAGCAGCGTCAGCCTCGGAGAGCTTCATTCCATCATGGCCTGTGCTCACTCTTTTATAGACGGACTAGCATCTTCCTCGTCTTCGTCTGCGAGGGAATATGAGATGCCAGTTTTGACGCCTGCGTCCTTGATTGCGCTCATTGTCACGGCGGCGGCCATGTCTAACCGTATGACAGAGGATAGCATATTTGAAAACCTTCGTCCTCGGCTTCTGAAGCTCCATGGCCTCAGACCCAAGGACACTCTTCCCAAGGAGTGTCTCTGGGTGAATTGTTTGAACTCTGTGGACAATGAGCGCGGCTTCTTGCTTGGCCACTGAAAGATCGCTTGCTTCAGCCTTTTCTCCCTCTGCCACAACTATTGAGAACGCGGTATTCCCTGAACCCATGACCCATGTGTTTTTTTGGGATTTTGGGTAGGGGTTAGCAACCTGACCTGAAGTCTGATGTAGTGTAGTTAGCTTCTTGCATCACTATGATTCAGGGAAATTCAGGGTGTGCAGGACTGGCCTTGAGATTAGGGTTCCTAGGACGAGTGGATTATAAGAGAAAAAACAGGTAGCAACTAGTTGCCACCTGTTGCTGTCGTTGGAAACAGCACAAACCTTGAGGCACCAGAAGGCCTGTTTAGCACACATCGCACTGTAGTGGTATTCAATACGAAAAAATGTGGGTGGTAGCAGCTTCCCCAAACCTGTTGGAACCCAGACTCTGCCGATCAGATCTGCGAACTTAAACTTCAACCCCAGCAGTTTTTCCACGATGTGTTCGCCCAGGCCATGGATCCAAAGTTCCAGCGAGGCTGGCGAGGCTCCTGTGCACTGTTTGCAGGGTTTGAGGGCTTTCTGCATTTTCGGAGATACCCTGTACCCTAAACCTAAACTCGAAACCCTAAACCTATTAATGCAAAACTAACTAATACTACTACTGATGCTGATGCTACTGCTAGCATGCATGTGTGATGATTGCCCATGCGGGAGCAGGCCACCCTGATGTCATGGGTGTCCTGGGATGTCAGAAGACCGACCCCCTGCATGATACATGGGCACAAGAAGCGCAATGCGCAGCGCAGCCGAGACTGCCAGGGGGAGTTAACTTGGTCTCCTTAAACTACCACCCTGGTGGTGGATCGGGCTTGTGGTCGGGACTCGAGGATCCGAACCCGATAATGGGTTCGAGGAGTGCTCCCCCATCCTCCACTTGCCGATCTTCCGTTCCGAAAGGGCATCGGTATGCGACAGTTACATGTTGTTGAGCGTGGTTGCCAGCGTGCTACTTGTGCTACTAGCTACTACTACTAACTACTACTACTACTACGACGACGACGACTACTACTACCCCAAACCCGATGGGACTGAGGGAGGGGCACATGGTCCCCAAGGGCACGCACATTGATGTTGGGTTTCCCAACAAAAGTGGAATTTAGTTTAATGGTAATTAGCTCATCGTCTGATGGTTGGGTAATGCTTGCACTGTGCACTGGTTGCTGCTAAAGGCTACAGGCTACACGGTTTAAAATGATAATGTGGCGTTTAAGGTGAGTGCCTAATCCCTGGACCCTGCACTAAAACAGTTTCTCTGTTCTT